>OY744521.1:178398144-178448144 GCA_963556195.1 Sepiola atlantica | reverse complement strand
TTTATTCTTTTGTGCTTGTTTCTTATATATTTTAATCCCACAAAATGCATGTCGCAATGTTCCTGAAGTTTATTCCGATTAGTTTACTGTTCATGCGATATCTTTTTAAATCCTATTCGCGTTTCTCTTTAACTATCTTTATTAAAAAAAATTCATCAATTTTACATGGTTTTGCTCCTTCCTCTTTCCTCACCTAATTTCCACCAGCGAATAGATGATACTCTTAATCCTATTTTGCCTCTGAGAAATTATTTTTAAAAATCTTTTTTCTAAAAGAATTTATTTTTTAAATAAATTTATTTAAAAAAAATTATTTAAAAAGATAAATAGCATTTGGTGTCTGTAAATTCTTGTTTATAGTTTTTATTCTCATCTTTCATATATATATATATATATATATATATATATATATATATATATATATATATATATATATATATATATATATATATCTAGGCAGCATCTTCTCTTGCAAGCAAGTATTGTTTAAAATAACAGACAACTTATGTCTGGATATCCTTTGGTAGATCCTTTCAATAGTCTGAATCAGAATATTAGTTTCGGTGGAGGAGGGAATTGGCAGATGAAACTGCCATAGTTTGGATTTGTGTCCCAAGTACTTTCAGACCCATTTGGGTACATCATCAGGGGAATGAAGATAATCAGGTACAAGCCATGTGTTAGTATTATAGATGGTTTGGGCGGGAATTATGTAATAAGTACGAAACTATAGTTAGCATCATATACATTTTAGTATATTATTACTGGTATTAAAGTTAATTCTGTTAATTAGGTTTTTTTTTTTGTATAGGGCTTCTAATATATGGAGTTTTTGTTTGTTAGTACTATATTCTAAGATTTTGGTATTTTCTACTAAGAGTTTTCTGAATTCCGATCGGGGACAGGAATGGTCGTTAGTTAAGTGTTGCACTATGGCGCTAGTATCAGACAAATGCATCGTCTATCTCCTCGACAAAGTTGCGGTAGTCAAGCCTATATATATATATATATATATATATATATATATATATATATATATATATATATATATATATATACTAGCGATCCTGACCCTAACGCGAAGCATTGCTTTTCCTTTACCAAAGTTGTGTTTTGTTGCGTAGTGTTTACAATTGCAAACACAGAGGGGTCAGTGTTTACGCCTCTTTCTATATCTATTTAAAAGTTAGTTTGATTATCAAGTTATTGAAGTATATATTTTTTAAACATATAGGAAAGTAAATGTCGAAAGTAATGCAGAGTTTACTCCCTTGTCTTTAACGATTGATCTTCACCAAAAATAAAATCCGAGCCAGATTAAGTAATTTTGAAGAAAATAAATAAATAATCTGCCATCGATAAGCAAGATAAACTGACGAATCAAAATAAAATATAGATCTTTTAGGTTTTTAGCCACCGATGACAAAAGTCGATAATTCGACAAGATCATTTCCTATATTAGATATATAAACCGAATCTTTATAACTTGAATGTACGTCGCTATGGATACACGATGAGATATTTAAATGTACGTTTGTATGTCAGCGTTACAATTACAGGACTATTTAACCTATTCTTATATCAGTGAATGTATGCATCGGCGCGGATAACTATCAATATATTACACCCCAAAGCATTTTTTCATTCTTATTTTTATGAAATATAAATCACCGTTATGCAACACTAAATTGATGCAAATTTCGATCATTTAAATATTTATTGAAATCAACTCTAAATTTTATTTCTAAAACTATACTTTAATTGTACAATTTTTATTTTCCAACAGATGGAGTACTGTGCCCACATCTGCGGAAGTGCCGCTCAGAGCATTCTCCTTTACTATGACAGTTCAAAATCAACTTCCTGATCTAGTGTGTGTGGAGGGGATACCTTCTGTTCTCTACAGCCCCTTTCTCGCAGAAGAGACTTTGCTATTCTTATGTTACTCTATCGTAATTTTTATGGAAGGTGCTCGACTGAGCTCCAACTTCTGTTTCCTCCTTGAAAGAGATTTACGGCAAGAACGCGTATTTCTACTACGAGAGAAATTAATCTTCTTTTCTTTATCTCTGTGCCTTACATCAAACGGAATTTACATGAACAGAGTTTTTTCCAAGAACTTCCTATCTGTGGCACACATTACCACGGGACTGCATTGTTTTCAAATCAAATGTCAACAAATACTCGTCAAGAACTGTTCCTATAAGTAATCTTACTTTATTCATTCCAGTAAATATTTCAAATCCTCTCATAATATTATTTATCATTTAACCGACAATCTATCATATCAATCCGTATCTGGGAGTGGTTTTGACCTTGATAAGTGGTGATTCATTAGTAAAAAAAAAGAAAAAAGTTTTCTGTCTAGCGATATCATTTTGATTATTTTGACAAAAATTGTTCAATGGTGTCGCGATATTTTGAACATGTTCTGGAATGTCATCATCATGGCCGTCACTCGAATCGAGTATACGGGTTTCCATCGGTTTCTTTTGTTGGTTCTCGCATGATAAAACAGTCCAATTCGAGATCCACACATCCTATCAAAAATCAAGCATGCATTATCGTTTGGCAATTAGTTTTCGCATCGCACTATTCTTGCTGCTTGCAGTTTTTCAATGTGATGACGCCGTTCACTTTCAAATCTTTCCACCCCATTCTTTATTCCATTCCTCCACTCCATTTTCTCGTATGCACTCGCTCCCCATGTTGTGTGATCAATTCCACACCTCTTCATATCTTCCTTCAAATTATCCTTGTACCGCTTCTTCTGGCTTTCAACCCTCATAGATCCCACATTCATTTCGGAATAAAATATTTTCTTAGGTTAAGACTGGTCACTCATCTTTACAACGTGACCAGCCCATGTCAAACGATTTTAAACAATTAAAGCCTCTACACTAGAGCAACCAGACTCTTCCAGGACACTGATGTTAGTTCGACGATCTTGCCAGTTAAAGTTTTAAATATTTCGTAAAAGTCTTTGATGTAGTTTCTCGAGTGCTATAAGATGTCGACGCTATGTCGTCCAGCTCTCTGATGCATACAAGGGTGTTGCCAGAACAATGGCTCGACACACTAATAGTTTGGTATGAAGTCATAAATATTTATCATCAAATACTCTGGAACGAAGTTTGCCGAAAGCAGTACTTGCCCACCTAATACAATATTGGATTTCGTCGTCAATGGTGGCATTGGAAGCGACGTGGCTACCCAGGTACGGTAAGCCACGTTTTGTAGCAATTCTCCGCCTAGTTGGATATTAGGAGTGTTTCTATTGTTATCTTGAGGTCAAAGCTGGAAGGTTTTCGAACGTTGATTTTTAGTCATAGTTTGGAGTATGTCTCGCAAAGGCATTACTTGCTGCTTGTAAGTCCTATCCAGTCAGAGCACAACACGCATTATCATCTGCATATTGAAATTCAATAAGAGAAACAACATTTGTTCTAGTTCTAGCCTTCAAACGTCTCACGTTGTAAACTCCACGAACAATTCTTTAGTTTATAGATATACCAGATTGAAGTTGACACTTAGCTACAGTACAGCCGCAATAGAGATTGAAAAAAAGGTCAGTGCAGCTATACATCCTTGTTTTACCCCAGATTTTACTTTGAATTGATCTGTACAGCTGCCATTTGCGATTACCATTGCAGTCATATCGTTGTGAATAAGTTTCATTATTTTGATGAACTTCTCTGAACAACCAGCTTTTGATAAGATTTTCCAGAGAAGTTCACGGCTTACACTATCAAAGACTTTTGTTAGATCGATGAACGTTATATAGAGAGATTGCTGTTGAACTCGGCATTTTTCCTGAAGCTGCCTTAAACTGAATATCATGTCGTTGGTGCCACGAGCCGGTCGAAAGCCACATTGTGACTCGGGTAAAACAGACTAAACGCGAGGTGTTAGTCTCATTGTTAAGATACAAGCCAAGATTATTTCTAGCTATCGATAGAAGTGTAATATCTCTATAATTTCAGCAGTCAGTTCTTTTTCCTTTTTTCTTGAAAATGTTTTTTTAAATAGGATTTAAAAAAAAGGAATTCCCCTTTTATTGTTGATTTCAATTAATCTTCTATTGATAAGAATTAAAATAATTCAATGAATGTTTATCAAAGTTAAGTATAGGCAAGAAAACACAATTATACACATATTATCGTGTCTGATAGTTTTCTAAATATAGAGATTAAGCTTCTTTTAGCTGATTTGATATGCATGAAAATAGATTTTATGTAGGTTTCCTTATTGACCTTTTCAAATATTTAATTTATTTGCATATTCTCAGCAGACCAAATGTGCTCAACCACAACTTGATGCGTTCATCTCTTCGCTCAACACAAACGATATGAATGGAGTGAACGACTTATTAACACACACAGGTACTAACATTCACAGTTGAACATACATTGTTCATACACATAAGATGTTGAACATACATTGTTCATACACATAAGATGTTGAACATACATTGTTCATACACATAAGATGTTGAACATACATTGTTCATACACATAAGATGTTGAACATACATTGTTCATACACATAAGATGTTGAACATACATTGTTCATACACATAAGATGTTGAACATACATTGTTCATACACATAAGATGTTGAACATACATTGTTCATACACATAAGATGTTCAACATACATTGTTCATACACATAAGATGTTGAACATACATTGTTCATACACATAAGATGTTGAACATACATTGTTCATACACATAAAATGTTGAACATACATTGTTCATACACATAAGATGTTGAACATACATTGTTCATACACATAAGATGTTGAACATACATTGTTCATACACATAAGATGTTGAACATACATTGTTCATACACATAAGATGTTGAACATACATTGTTCATACACATAAGATGTTGAACATACATTGTTCATACACATAAGATGTTGAACATACATTGTTCATACACATAAGATGTTGAACATACATTGTTCATACACATAAGATGTTGAACATACATTGTTCATTCACATAAGATGTTGAACATACATTGTTCATACACATAAGATGTTGAACATACATTGTTCATACACATAAGATGTTGAACATACATTGTTCATACACATAAGATGTTGAACATACATGGTTCATACACATAAGATGTTGAACATACATTGTTCATACACATAAGATGTTGAACATACATTGTTCATACACATAAGATGTTGAACATACATGGTTCATACACATAAGATGTTGAACATACATTGTTCATACACATAAGATGTTGAACATACATTGTTCATACACATAAGATGTTGAACATACATTGTTCATACACATAAGATGTTGAACATACATTGTTCATACACATAAGATGTTGAACATACATTGTTCATACACATAAGATGTTGAACATACATTGTTCATACACATAAGATGTTGAACATACATTGTTCATACACATAAGATGTTGAACATACATGGTTCATACACATAAGATGTTGAACATACATTGTTCATACACATAAGATGTTGAACATACATTGTTCATACACATAAGATGTTGAACATACATTGTTCATACACATAAGATGTTGAACATACATTGTTCATACACATAAGATGTTGAACATACATTGTTCATACACATAAGATGTTGAACATACATTGTTCATACACATAAGATGTTGAACATACATTGTTCATACACATAAGATGTTGAACATACATTGTTCATACACATAAGATGTTGAACATACATTGTTCATTCACATAAGATGTTGAACATACATTGTTCATACACATAAGATGTTGAACATACATTGTTCATACACATAAGATGTTGAACATACATTGTTCATACACATAAGATGTTGAACATACATGGTTCATACACATAAGATGTTGAACATACATTGTTCATACACATAAGATGTTGAACATACATTGTTCATACACATAAGATGTTGAACATACATTGTTCATACACATAAGATGTTGAACATACATTGTTCATACACATAAGATGTTGAACATACATTGTTCATACACATAAGATGTTGAACATACATTGTTCATACACATAAGATGTTGAACATACATTGTTCATACACATAAGATGTTGAACATACATTGTTCATACACATAAGATGTTGAACATACATTGTTCATACACATAAGATGTTGAACATACATTGTTCATACACATAAGATGTTGAACATACATTGTTCATACACATAAGATGTTGAACATACATTGTTCATACACATAAGATGTTGAACATACATTGTTCATACACATAAGATGTTGAACATACATTGTTCATACACATAAGATGTTGAACATACATTGTTCATACACATAAGATGTTGAACATACATTGTTCATACACATAAGATGTTGAACATACATTGTTCATACACATAAGATGTTGAACATACATTGTTCATACACATAAGATGTTGAACATACATTGTTCATACACATAAGATGTTGAACATACATTGTTCATACACATAAGATGTCCTCTGATTAATTGCAAAATCACATAGAACTCATATAACAAGGTATCAACACAAAAGCATATCTTTATCAAATGTTTCGTAGTAAATTTTTTAGTGTTTTTTCTCCGTAGCTTTTCAAGTGTTCCCACGTTTCCTGACTAGGGCAATGAACGCCGTCTCTCTTTCTCTCTATCTGGACAACTTAGGGAATTTCTTTTCGTTTCGTCAAATAGTCCTACATGACTAGTCTGGGTCGCTCTTGTTCCGAGGTTAGACAGCTTGTCTGGTTGTTGTTTATGACTGGTAGTACAAGAGCCCTCCCTCTTAGGTAGCGCTAAGAACGGTTGTTCCATCAACAGTTGTATAATATCGTGGGTAACTGTACGTACCATGTCACGCATGGGACCCTACAGTTATCCACGGTGCGATTTCCCGAGGCCACAACCCCCATGGACCAAGTCACGGCTAATGAACTGGTTGTGTTAGCTTATTGGCACCAAATAAGAATCCACTTTGTCCTCCCCACTCTATCTAAAAACAAACCTTAATTTACAAAATAAAAAAACCCTACACTAAACACCGAAAGAAAACATCTTCGCCTCTGCCCTTGAGGCTTGCATTCACAAATATCCGGGGGCTTAGAACCAACATTAACGATGTAGAAACTTTTCTCTTGACAAACTCCCTGAATATCCTAGCACTAAGTTAAACGAAACTTCAATCCTCAATCTTCTCTCACCAATTTCACATGACTGATTATCTTCCACTCTACCGTAACGAGTTTATGTCCAGAATACCCTCCCCATGACTAAAGAACATAGGTTAGAATCAGATGACCAAGCCTACATGTGCTTTAGATTGACCTTACATCACAGAGTTAGTTACTTATATTTCTTATACAGTTCTCCTTCGACACAAGACTGTACCCTGCTTGACTCTGTCTCTGAAAGCTTAGATAGAGCACTCTCACTCGACTCAAATGCCCAAATACATGTATTTGGGGATTTTAATGCACACCACCGTGACTGGTTTGGATTCTCCAGCGTTACTGATGCAGCTGGGGCAGACTGTGAGAGGTCGTGAGCTGAGGTTTCTCCTCAGCTCACGACCTCTCACAGTCTGTCACTTTTCCGACCCGTTTTCCTGATCGTGGGGACCAGCAAACCTCACTTCTCAACCTGTTCTTGACCTCACTACACGAGGCTTGTGTGGCGAATGTCTATATCCCGCTCGGAAACTGATCACGTTGTGGTAATGATACTTATCACCTTAAAAACGCGTCTAAAAATTGAAGAGCCGTTGCTCAAAACGACGAGAAACTATAAGCAGGCTGATTTTGAATCCTTCAGGGATAACATAAGCGACGCTCCCTGGGGTGAAACCTTCTCACTCCCTGCTGATCAGTGTTCAAATGAGCTAACCGAATGGGTCAAAGAAGGCATTGATGCTTATGTACCTACGCGAAAATTCTTCAGCAAACCCCACTCTCCTCAATGGTTCACCTCAGAATGTGCAGCTGCTATTGCTGAGACGCAGAAGGCATTCCGAAAATTCGGCCGCCATAAGTCAACTGCGAACAGACAGAAATTTATAGAAGTAAGAAATGATTGCACAGTAGTGATAGATGAAGCAAAGAGAAGGTATACAGAGATAGCCAAAAACGCATTCAGTCACAGAAACTAGGTACTCGTGATTTCTTGAAAATCTACAATAGTGTGATGAACAATGGACAATCGACAATTCCCCCGCTATAAAATCACCGTGATATTATTTGCACGGCAACTGATAAGGCTGAACTACTTTCCCAGCGTTTCGCGTTAAACTCCACTTTGGACTCAACAAACAACCCCTCCCTAAATTCCCATTGCGGATTGATGCCACACTTGAGAACCTGGTCATCACCCCATCTCAGGTCAGAGACATCATAAAATAGAATATTTTAGAAATTAGTAATATATATATTAGATTTCTTGAATGTGAGATGATATATATAATTATTTCCACAATCAGACAACGCCGCAACCTACAACCTATGAAAGAAACAAACCGGAAGTCCTAGACTCGAGTTTCGCCCTCCCTTTGGGCTCATCAGTAGAACACATCCGAACTCAGGATTCGAAACCCGAGTCACTTGCATGGTAAGCGAGTACTCTGCCACTGAGCTACCTCGCCACATACAAGAATGTCTATTAATTTTAAATTAATAGACATTCTTGTATGTGGCGAGGTAGCTCAGTGGCAGAGTACTCGCTTACCATGCAAGTGACTCGGGTTTCGAATCCTGAGTTCGGATGTGTTCTACTGATGAGCCCAAAGGGAGGGCGAAACTCGAGTCTAGGACTTCCGGTTTGTTTCTTTCATAGGTTGTAGGTTGCGGCGTTGTCTGATTGTGGAAATAATTATTATATATATATATATATATAGATAGATAGATATGTATATGGTGTTGCTCACTTCGTTTTATGGCATTTTTTCGGCATTTAAAATAGTCAGCAATTGTGCCACACATATGTATTTTATACAGCTTTTTACCACTAGTCATGAATAGGATCTCTTTATTATGATGCCTATTTCAAAAAGACCAGGTTGAGATTCCGAGGTTAAAAAAACGATAAACGCTTAAGAAGATTCTTGTAATATTTATCGATTGCCAAATCAAAACTTGGAGTGAACGGATGCATCAAGATGAATGATGATACAACGATGATTCATAATTCATTTTTCTATAGAAGAAGGAAATCATAAAATAAAACTGGCCAGGATATACAAAAAGGTAGTGTCATATCAAAAATGATACGCCAAGCCTTTATTAATAAAATTGGGTGACCACTTCTTATGTGTCTGTGCGTGTCTGTATATTTCTCGTGTCAAGGTAACTTTGATAATTACAAAGTGACTCATTACTTTTTGATTTACTATTAATCGAATATTTATTGAAATAAAAATGCAATCGCGCTGAATGAAACGAAATTTTAATTACGAAATTCAATCTACCAGAATGCATTTCGGTTTCTTCGTAAACAAGACAGCTATTTAAATCTTCGATATTTAAAAGGAATTCGAAAGTATTTAAACTGTTGAATAGGAAGTCATTTATTTTTTACAATTCTTAGCAGAGCCTTTATGTATTAAAAGAATTAAGTTTTTGGAAGCCATTTTCATGCAATAAATTTATAAAGAGAGATTCAAACATCATTACAATTAGTTATAGTTTTTTTCTACTATTTTATGTAATCAATAATTTTATGAACAAATGATACCGTCATAATTAGATTTAACTTTAAAAATCCTATTAAAAACTGCATAGTTTAAAACAAAGCGCAACGAAAATAAACAAAAATACACATGGGTAACGCCGGATAGGTATAGCTTGCTTAAAAAATACACCCGGGCAACAACGCCGGATAGGTACAACTTGCTTAAAAAATACACCCGGGCAACAACGCCGGATAGGTACAGCTTTCTTAAAAAATACACCCGGGCAACAACGCCGGATAGGTACAGCTTGCTTAAAAAATATACCTGGGCAACAACGCCGGATAGGTACAGCTTGCTTAAAAAAATACACCCGGGCAACAACGCGGGATAGGTACAGCTTGCTTAAAAAATACACACAGGCAACGCCGGATAGGTACAGCTTGCTTAAAAAATATACCCGGGTAACAACGCCGGATAGGTACAGGTTGATAAAAAAATATTTTCATGATTTTTGTAACATGTAATCGGTGTTATTTACATGGGCAAATAACTCAAGACTCATCTACCGATTTCAGAACAGATTCGAATGCCATTTGCCCTGCGTCACGTTAACACTGACACAACGGAATCGTCACGTTGACAATGATTCATTATTGTGTGCTTAGCGATGTCAATATTTATTAATATTGCTTGATTATGAAACATTGTCTTAACAGAAGAAGGTATTCAAAATGGTTATCAACCAGAGAATAGTTGTAAGGAATTTCTTTGTTTCTGTCTTTTTTGTCGACTCGTATAAGTGCAGATATACCGAAAGTGAATGACCATTTTGACATTCACTTAATGTTGGAAACATGACCCCCACTTTGAAATCATATGAACTTAATGTTGGAAACATGACCCCCACTTTGAAATCATATGAACTTAATGTTGGAAACATGACCCCCACTTTGAAATCATATGAACTTAATGTTGGAAACATGACCCCCACTTTGAAATCATATGAACTTAATGTTGGAAACATGACCCCCACTTTGAAATCATATGAACTTAATGTTGGAAACATGACCCCCACTTTGAAATCATATGAACTTAATGTTGGAAACATGACCCCCACTTTGAAATCATATGAACTTAATGTTGGAAACATGACCCCCACTTTGAAATCATATGAACTTAATGTTGGAAACATGACCCCCACTTTGAAATCATATGAACTTAATGTTGGAAACATGACCCCCACTTTGAAATCATATGAACTTAATGTTGGAAACATGACCCCCACTTTGAAATCATATGAACTTAATGTTGGAAACATGACCCCCACTTTGAAATCATATGAACTTAATGTTGGAAACATGACCCCCACTTTGAAATCATATGAACTTAATGTTGGAAACATGACCCCCACTTTGAAATCATATGAACTTAATGTTGGAAACATGACCCCCACTTTGAAATCATATGAACTTAATGTTGGAAACATGACCCCCACTTTGAAATCATATGAACTTAATGTTGGAAACATGACCCCCACTTTGAAATCATATGAACTTAATGTTGGAAACATGACCCCCACTTTGAAATCATATGAACTTAATGTTGGAAACATGACCCCCACTTTGAAATCATATGAACTTAATGTTGGAAACATGACCCCCACTTTGAAATCATATGAACTTAATGTTGGAAACATGACCCCCACTTTGAAATCATATGAACTTAATGTTGGAAACATGACCCTCACTTTGAAATCATATGAACTTAATGTGGGAAACATGACCCTCACTTTGAAATCATATGAACTTAATGTTGGAAACATGACCCCCACTTTGAAATCATATGAACTTAATGTTGGAAACATGACCCCCACTTTGAAATCATATGAACTTAATGTTGGAAACATGACCCCCACTTTGAAATCATATGAACTTAATGTTGGAAACATGACCCCCACTTTGAAATCATATGAACTTAATGTTAGAAACATGACCCCCACTTTGAAATCATATGAACTTAATGTTGGAAACATGACCCCCACTTTGAAATCATATGAACTTAATGTTGGAAACATGACCCCCACTCTGACAAATTTCACTAATAGAAGATTATCTTATGGTTGTGAACACACCATAGACAGGAAAGAGTATATGTGTTGGAACGCCGACAGGTGTCATTAGGTGAGCTCCTATTATAACAACAAGAGGACCCGATCTGGGAACGAGGAATCAATTAACAATTTATGATGAAGTAACATAGTGATATAAATACTACATCATAATACAATAAATGCACAATTAAAACAAAAATTATTTGATAATCTGAAAATGATTCTGGCTAAGTCGATAAATAACCAAAAGAATAACACATTTAAAAATTCTGCAACCAGGAATCGATTCGTGAAGTTTTAGGTGTCAATTAACCATTTAAAATTAAAAAAAAAACCTCACTCTAACGACCACATCACTGAATGACTACTTTCTGGCATCTTAAATATACGAGTGTAAACAGAATAACTTTCATCATGTTATAAGGAAATTTCCCAAACGTGTGACTAACTTTTAATCAAACTATTTAGTTTGACGTGAAATGTACTTGGTCTTCTTCTTGGGTGCTCTTCATATCTAACGATGATGGTCATACCTTTGCTACCAATGAGTTCACGTATAGTTGGACAGTACAACAGGTGAATCTATTGCTACAAGTATCGCAAGTGACAGCGACAGTAAATTATGCACAAATAATAATTACTAATTCGTAAATTGAACGTTTTTATGATTCAATATTTTCATTTTTCATGACCGAACATAAAAAAAGCTTAATTCGTTCGTATTTCTCTTTTGTCTTTCTTTCTTTCTTTCTTTCTTTTCTTTCTTTCTTTCTTTCTTTCTTTCCTTCTTCTCTTAAAAAAACTTCTCACTTTTCTACCATTGTACACACCATAAAAGCGAGATTATTTTTTGCAGTCGTTTTATTTATCTTCCTCGCACAAGGTAAGATGTGACACAAGGTCGGGAAAGTGGGATTTGAAAAGCCAGCGCCCGAGAAGGTGAGTACTCTGGCCTATAAAAATGCCTGGGCAGCCCCGTCGGCATTCCCCGTTAGGGGCACCTCAGGCAGTAAGCGATAAACTTACTCCACCCAAAAGAGGGAAGGCAAAGCCTGGGAGGGTGGATCTCCTAGAACTGCACAGGACAGACCCATAGACCGGCGTAAATCAAGCCCCGAAGGCCAAGACAATGCCGATCTATGGGGTGCAGTATCCATCGGAACAGATACTACACTTTGATGTTAGCCAAAGACAGGAGAGTAGATGCAAAGCAAACTGATGAATGGAAGCGTTACATCCGCATCTGTGACGTTCACATTATTTGGGGCCAAGACAGAATCGCCACTCACAATTGCGTACATTCATCATTTAGTAGGATATCGGTACATGGGGAGAGCACTGCGTTGAGCTATGCGTCACTACACGACTGTAAAACAGCTATTCGACAAACAAGGCGATGTTGATTTCGAAAGAGCTTCAAATTTATTAACAGGCTTCGCATTTTATTTTATCCTAAACATTTTATGGGTTTTGTGGGATGGAGAATCATTTTTGGACCCAGACGTTATACACTGATTATCTCATTTAAAAAAATTTGCAACTAAAAGAGAAAAAAATACTTTTGAAGAACGAAACCCGCCGCTAAACGAAGACCCAGATTGCTCAAAGTAACCTTCGTTTTCTTTCAGACTGTCTCATCAAAATATATGTTGTCGAAAAACTGGGCGCATTACTTTTATGGATGGACCTCGTTCAAAAATCATGTTCGAGGTAACAAAAGTCGCTTCAGACAAAACTATTCTTAAAGAGCAAGGGGGACAGATGGGCATCAATTGGCTGAAGTTTCTCAGTCATTTTTGTTAGCATCCAACTCTTGGATAAGTCTTAAAAATCCAAGGATATGTAATGTCTCTATAGTTGTCCCGACGACTTCAAAACTTTAAATTCCTACTCTTTGCATTCTTTTCATGTAACGTTATCTTAATGCATTTAATTGTTACAAATTTAATTAACAAATTATAAAAGTGACATTAGTTTAATTTATGTAAAGAATATTTATCTGATAATTATTGTACCTTAAGAAGAAAGAGACTATATATCTAAAGAAAAAAAGTTTCAAACTGTTCAAATAAATAAATTAATTATCAGTTTTAAAAATGTTTGTTTTATTTACTTAAAGTATATTTGGCTGGCAATTATTAAGAGTGAAAACACATATTATCTAAACAAATATTTAAATTGTTACGTTTTAAATAAATATAAAGAGAGACATTTTCGAATAATTTATTCAAAGAAAATTCAACTGACAATTGCAATTATTTGTACGGAAGAATAAATAGTCATTTTTTAAAAAACATTATAAACACAGAAATTTAGTTGAAAAGGAATATCATTATTGACATTAAATTATGAAGAAAAAATCCACGGTGGAATTTTAATGAAGTTCTCCTATTAAATACCTATCTATATATAAAAAAAACAAGTTAGTAGCTGTGTATGTGTGTCGCATCATCACTGTTAATAGGTTGATCTATGAGCCGCACTAACCGCATATTAACTTTGGCATTGGTTGATAATCATGTTTTACAAAGTCAAAGAATAAATTGTGATGTCAAAATATACCTCTTCTTTCTCTCTTCCTCCCCTTTCTTCCCCCTCTCTCTCCCCCTCTCTCCTCCGCTTAAGTATTTACACCGTTTCATTCCTTACACACGTTATTCACCTTTTCTACTTTATTCACCTTACCCCACCATTTAAAACATTCATCAACAGGTGAAGTGTTTACGCTGACAAGCAAGTAAGATAACAACAGCATCAGAGTTCTGGTATACATATATATATATATATATATATATATATATATATATATATATATATATATATATATATATATATCATCCTGATGAAGTCTTATAAATAAAGACGAAACGTTGATGTACACATAAAAAACATCCAGTTTTTGGTTTTCCTTTTTCATTTTACCATCACGTCGGATTACCTTCATCCTTCTCTTCCCATATATATATATATATATATATATATATATATATATATATATATATATATATATATATATATGATCAAGAACATGAATGATGAAAATAATAGTTCGAAAAATTACAAATTTTATTAATTCATCAAAAGTTCAAAACAAGGAATAATCACATGATCCTTAATCCATGTATCTTCAAAGAGAGATTTTTTCATCAGAGGACAAAAAGCAGTAATGTATGTATTATTGGTAAATATAACTTTGAATATATATATATATATATATATATATATATATATATATATATATATATATATATATATATATATATATATAACACGCTTATTAGGGCAAACAACCCCAATACAAATAATGTTACAATAAAATGTGGAAATACTCAAATTTTCAAAAGTAATCAATAAAGTTTGAATATTCCAAGCAGGAGCAATCAGAGAAATCCGTATAGTCAGACTGCGTAGATATGCGAAAAATTGGATATCACAAGGTCACGATAGATCATTATTTAAAGATATAATATTTATCTTTAAATTTTCATTCGATTATATATATATATATATATATATATATATATATATATATTGGTTTACAAAGTTGAAAGAAACCGCCGATAGTTCCCAACAACTCAATGGGAAAGGTAAAAACATCTATATATTTAACACAACATTCTAAAAAAATACCTATATATTTAACACAACATTCTAAAAAAATACCTATATATTTAACACAACATTCTAAAAAAATACCTATATATTTAACACAACATTCTAAAAAAAATACCTATATATTTAACACAACATTCTAAAAAAAATACCTATATATTTAACACAACATTCTAAAAAAAATACTTATATATTTAACACAACATTCTAAAAAATACCTATATATTTAACACAATATTCTAAAAAAATACCTATATATTTAACACAACATTCTAAAAAAAATACCTATATATTTAACACAACATTCTAAAAAAATACCTATATATTTAACACAACATTCTAAAAAAAAATACCTATATATTTAAAAAAATACCTATATATTTAACACAACATTCTAAAAAAAAATACTTATATATTTAACACAACATTCTAAAAAAATACCTATATATTTAACACAACATTCTAAAAAAAAATACTTATATATTTAAAACAACATTCTAAAAAAAACACCTATATATTTAACACAACATTCTAAAAAAATACCTATATATTTAACACAACATTCTAAAAAAAATACCTATATATTTAACACAACATTCTAAAAAAATACCTATATATTTAACACAACATTCTAAAAAAAATACCTATATATTTAACACAACATTCTAAAAATCACCTATATATTTAACACAACATTCTAAAAAAAATACCGGCGGATTTAATAAACAAAAGAGTGAGTAAAAATATTCTGCAATAAATTTGTTTTTATTTATTTCCTCCAATCATCCTCTAACACGATAATCAAATGTGTATTTTTTTATATATAAATACATACCTATCTATTTCTATACTATCATGGAAACGTTAGCGAGTAAAACGCGTGCTTTTTTTAGCTCATAGATCAAACAATTTCAAGTGGTGAAGGGGAGCAAGAAGACAAATAGCAAGTCAGATAACCACCTCAGGCTTACTCCGACACCCGAAATAAATTCGGAAAGAAATTATTCACTCTATAATAAAAAGTCAACGGTGGATGTTTTTTTTTATTTGGGTCATCAGAAATGACTGACGCAATTTCAGGATTTTACATGAATTTAACTATGGTTAAATACTGTCGAAGCGTAATTTTCTCGGTCATTTTTGACGGAAGGTGTCCACTAGTATATATAAAAAGTAAAAAGCATTGCTTAAAAGCGAGAAGAAACAAAAGTAAGTAGAAAAACCCCCATAAAAATAAGAAACATTTAAACAGTATTTTTCTGTTTTTAGAGCGAAGCAAAACCCGTGATATCTGTTTAAATTCTGAACGCAAGCGGTTAAATCGTTTCGTTTGCAAGTTTTTGAAGACGGACGCATCATCAAAGAGAGGCGAACGCTTGTTGAGCAACGCATTCGTTTTTTGATTGATTCGCTCAGTGACTTTTAACTCATTATAAAGTGAAAGATGTCAACGAAAAATTCAATAGTAATGACTGCAGACTTTGGATACTGTCATCAGAAAGTTCTCTGCTCTGACCTCATTTACTTGGCGATTTCCGGCCAAGGGGAGAGGCCATTCGTCTTTTTGAGTGTCACCCCAGCAGGCCGGTTGCCGATGACTTGGCAGGCCGGATGAATGAACTCCACTAATTGAGGAAGGAACTACTGTAAAGAAGACGGGGATGATGAAGTGAGCTAATTCCTCAGCTGCACTGGATATTTTTGAGCAATGTGGCTTTCTTGCTTTCCCGATCCGACGGCAGGTGTTAACATGATGTCGAGGGCGTCAAGATATGAGACAGCAGCATGATATCCCGAACCGGCCGCGTCACTCTTGACAGGTCATAATGCATTCTCGTATAAAAACGTGCTTTATGAATAATATTGACTTACTTTTCTTCTCTTCTTTCTATATATCTATCTTATCTATTATTTAAACAAGAGTCATATTTTCTGTCTGTATATATGTTCGACGAAAAGTCAGAAACTACACAATATACACTTCTAAACTTAACATCGTCGGATTGAGTGTGACTACGGCCAGCGTCTGGTAAAAGAGAAAGACTGTAATATTTATTACCTGGAGGTAACCAGGGACAAACTTAGTGCAAATGGGCTTAAATAAAAGTTGGTTAAAAAACACAACTAAATACTAAGTCAAACAGTCAGTCAGCTTTTTTTTTTCTATTATTTTGTCTCATACAAAGATAGGTATATTATATATATATATATATATATATAAAGAGAGAGCAAGAGAGAGAGAGAAAGACACAGAGAGAGAAGGATATATATATATATATATATATATATATATATATATATATATATATATATATGAAAATATTTGTTCTTGTTTATTATCTACGGACGTATACGTTTCATCTTTTTTCAATCAAGACTCTTCAGCGTAGAAGTTTGACTATTCACTACTGGTCACACGATTCGAAACCCTGGATTATAAGTATTTTTCAACTCCAACCCAACGTCTTAAACCTCGCGGCCAATATCTGAACGGCTGATAAACAGTGGTAGATTAAATACATTTATAAGCGGCGATGACATCGCAGGCATTCTACTTATATTAAGGAATGATGCATTATAAAGCAAATGACGTCACGCTGTATTTGTACTACGACTAAAGTGCTCTACTATTAATTAAGGAGCGACAAATATATATATATATATATAGAGAGAGAGAGAGAGAGAGAGAGAAAGAGAGAGAGAAGAGAGAGACACAGAGAGAGAAATCAGGTCTGAAATTTTATGTGGTTATTATTAATATATATATATATATATATATATATATATATATATATATATATTTGCCTTGAAAAATAAACAATTTTACAAGCCGAGATAGTGACGTTTTAACTATGAATACATTTCTTATATATAACGGAACTAAGAATATAATAAGCGCAAAAAAGTTACAGTATATTATTAAGTAAATAAAAACTAGCAATTAAAACGTTTACTTTTACGTTTCACCACTGACCACAGGAGAAGCCGTTATCTAAGTACGGTTAGTACAAGAGTTGTCCACGGAAAGACGAACGAAATAATAAGGGAAACGGTGCAGTGGGGACGATTCAGAAATGGTCAGTTATTTATAAATGTTGCATATCTGTTTTTATAAAGACAAAAACATTTTTTTTGAGAAATGACAGAGGACTGTTCGAAATATCAAAATTTATACTAACAACTACAATTTACATGGCTTTACGTTTTCCATGAAGTGATTTTTTATCTTTTAAAATGTGAAGAAAGTCATCAATTTTAGACGAGAAACATATTTAAATCACAATAAAATCATACGATATTTTTTTTTACATATATTTACTTGAATAGCACAAAATACATGCTAAAATTCATAGTTCTGGGATTGAGTTATATTTGAAATCAAAAATGTTGTTTTAAATTTTCTAATCAGCTGTAAAATTCATTTATCTCTCTCTAAGCAATCTATGCATTCCTATCGCTCCTTCTCACTCTGAGTTGATTCAACCACTCTCTATATTTCTCTGTGTGGGCATTTAAAGAAAGAGTGACTCACTTTTTGCAGCTTTGGCATCCAACTTATATACGTATGTCGATACACACAACAAATACGTAGGTGGCAAAATAATATATTACTTTTATATAATAATAATAATAATAATAATAATAATAATAATAATAATAATAATAATAATAATAATAATTATTGAAACTGCAAGAATTTTAAGAAACTACCCTCCACCACAAAAAGGGATGGCACCAGCCTCAGTTGATACCACACAAAATAGTCGTGAAGGGTCATGGAAGAATGGAAAGACCGAGATGGAAGAGTACGGAAAGTACTGGGATCTTAGGGAGGCTTATTGCCACCCAAATCCCAGATAAGACCAATGGTAAGCGCATGTTGCAATAACGCAAAGTCATTTGCAATGGTTATCGAAAAAGGCGGAGAGTACTTTTATTCTGGATAGACTTGTTGCCACTCAGACTCCAGGAAACACCACCTGTCATCAGTGAGCAATCACTGATGATGTTCTGTGTGAAAACTCATAGTGAGTTGTTACCAATAATAATAATAATAATAATAATAATAATAATAATAATAATAATAAAAATGGTACCAGCCTAGGCTGACACCACACAAAATATTTGCATAGGGTCACGAGGGATAAGAAGACCGAGGAGGGACAGCACAAACCAGACCTCCACTGGAAGTGCAGAGACTGCTGGGACTTTGGGGAGGCTTATTGCCACCCAAATCCCAGAGAAGACCAATGGTCCTTACCAACGAGAAATCAATGGTAAACGGCTGTTGTGATGCTGCAAGTTTATTTGCGGAAGCTATCGAAAAGAGGTGGAGAATACTGGAAATCTGGGGAGACTTGTTGTCACTCAGACTCCAGGGAATACCACCGGTTGTCGGTGAGCAATCACTGATGACCTGTGTGAGAACTCCTAGTGAGTAAATAATAATAATAATAATAATATAAAAGTAAAGAAACTTATTATTTTTAGTCATGCAAGATGAATGTTTTAACAGATATGTCACATTTTATGCATTTTCGAATAAAATCAAAGTATGATTAATAGTTGCAATGGTCGTGCTCTCACAGCTAATATATATAATCATAAACAAACCATTAGAGACAAATCCACACGATTCCCAGTGGCCGAGCACTTCAATCTACCAAGCCATTCCACAGATGACATGAAATGCATCCTCATAGCCTCCAAATTCAGATCACAACAACACAGACGAAAATATGAAACCAAACTCATCCTCAAACTCAACACACACAACGCTGGACTTAATTTGGACCTGGGACTACTCAACAAATACACTTTCCACAAACAGGGTAACTAACCTATGCCATTTTCCTACGGGCGAAGTCTTGCGTGTGTCACGGTGGGATCTTAACTCTTAACTTTTAACAGTTTTTATTACATCTATTTATTTCGTTGTATGTATGTAGGTTTTATTATCTAATATTTATTATAGTCATTTATTTATTTATTTATTTATTTATTTATTTATATATTTAAATATTGATCATTTATCTACTGACTTATTTATTTATATTATTTATATTATATTATTTAGATTATTTAATTTATTATCTTCATTAGTATTATATTTATTTATTTGAATTTTCATATATATTTGTTTTATATATATATATATATTTATTATTATTATACGCTAATTTTAATAAATAGAAAGTTAAATAAACGTTTTTTTTAGAGAATTAAATTTTAAAAAATAAATGACCGCTGATACGAAGAAAGAAAGAAAGAAAGAAAAGAGCGAGTAATTAATTCAATTAACAGTTAAATTGAACGAAGTAACAGTAATTTCAAACAATTAAGTCGACTACAACGCTAAAACATGTGTATGCTGGCCTGCACAGGCACGTACGAGTGTGTGTGTGTGTTTGTATGAGTGTGTGTGTGTATGTGTGTGTGTGTGTGTGTATCGAGCAGTAAGAGACAAAGAAAGAGAGAAAGAAAAAAGGCACGCAAGCCCAGACGAAGAGAGAAAGAGCGAAAGGGAAAAACAACTATTCATTAAACGGTTAAATTGAACGCAGTAGTAGTAATTTTAAAACAATTAAGTCAACTACAACGCTAAGAGATGTGTATGATTGATCGCATGGTGTGTGTGTGTGTGTTTGTATGTATGTGTGTGTGTGTGTGTGTATGTATCGAGCAGTAAGAGAGAAAGAAAAGGAGAAATAAAAAAGGTATTTGTGAATGGGTGTATGTATATATGTATGTATGCTTACGCGCATAGGCACGTGTCGGTGTATGTGTGTGTGTGTGTGTATCAATGTACATGTACACGTCCCATTACGTGTGTGTGGACGCGTATGTGCGTGTGCTCATTTATACACATATTTAATTTATGATTTTTCTACTCTTTCCCCCTCATTGCCTGGGAAAACCTCCCACCGTACACACGCAAACCCCAAACACCGATGAAGACTGAAGGATCAGTCGAAAATTTTGTTCTCCATACCATCAACAAGAAAGAAAAAACTATTTTTCTTTACAGAACAACTTATATTCCTACACGTCACAAAATAAATAAATAGAAAAATAAATAATAAAAAGTTATAACACAATATAAACTTTTTTTCATTTTATTTTTTTATATACATACTTATATATATATATATATATATATATATATATATATATATATATTATATATATATGATGGACTCTCCCGTCGATTACGACGTATGAGGTTCCAACAACTTTCATTTTTGCTTAGATCGTTCATGACACCTGAGTCTGGCAAGAGACCTGCAAGGAAAGCGGCAGACAGTGCAATAGTGTGAGTAATCGGATGCCAGGTGTGGAGCACTCTCTCTAGCTTTTCGCCTCACTCTGGCAGTTCTCATATTATCCACACAGGTTTCGTTGAATCTTTCCAGTCCAATGCAACAAGCTGCTCGCGATGTCTTCCTGTCTTTTGTACAGTCTTCAAAGTTTTTCTGAGGTACTCCAATTGCCGTCAGCGCATCTTTCAATTTATCTTTGTACCTCAGCAAGGGCCGACCAACATTTCTGTTACCACAAGCTAACTGACTGTACATCAGTGCTTTAGGTATCCTCCCTTCGTACATTCTTGCTACATTACCAGCCCATCGCAATTGAGACTGCAACAGGAAACTTTCAATTTCACCAATATATATATATATATATATATATATATATATATATATATATATATATATATATATATATGCATTTATAAACATCTCGTGTTGTATCTTATTGCAAATGACGAAAACACAGCGTATACCTGAATCTCACTCTATTTAAGCTGTTGTAAAAAATACTTCAGTTGAATTCGAATACAGATCAAAGGTAAAAGCCGTTTAAAGGTCAATACAAGAGAGAAGACTCTAAAATATGTTTATCTTTATTTACATAATCTTACCGACATTTGGTTAATCTTCTACATTCTTCGTATGTATTAATTATTTTATAACACATTTATTGGATTAAAAACATTTTAATTGAGCTTTTTTGAAACTGTTCTTCTTTAAATAAACTCTTGCCGTTGCATTTATTTCTCCGTAAATGAACGTAGAGAATAAATTAATTGCTAGAAGGATTTTATTTGACTCCGCTTTATATATTTACAGTTATGTTCAGAATCGTTGAGCTATTTAGGTTTACAGAAGAGTGATTTTCTTCTCACAACATTTGGATTGAAAAACATGAATAACTTTTCCATTTTACAAAAAGTCACCGACCATTCCAAAAATAAACCGATACCATAGATTTTGTCCAAAATTAAATCAATAAAATATAATTTTTGAAAGACTTTTTGAAAAAAATCGATGACTTAACTGCTCAGGTGATACTGGACCATATGGTTCAACGCCATGAATTTCTTACGGGGGGTTCTTGTGAAATACGATGTATTGAATTATACAAGTCGTCTCATAACCAAGAAGTTGTTTGACAATTGTTATGCATCATTTTCGAATCCTGGTGGTCGAGTTAAATTGTACTGCCAATCGGACAGGAATAATTTCTGTCAGTGAATAATTTGCAATTTTTTGTTTTAAAATGGACATTCAACCGGGTATAAATGTGAATTTATTATGAATACTTGTGAAATATGTTTTCTAATAACTCAAATAGTTTTACATCTAAACTTTCTAAAATATCATCTATTCATGTTGGGTTAGCTTTGTCTGTTTTACGGCAGATCAACCTTTTTTATTTAAAAAAATGCTCAAACACAATGCTTATTATAAATTGTAATTGTATACGAATTGCTATTTTAAACAACACCTGGAGGGATTCCCCAACAATATGTGTACGTAATTCACCACAATAGATCCGATAACAGATACCATAGTCCGCCAGGGTATCCATTAAACCGATTACGCACCCCTTCCACATTTACAATTCAGATATAATATTTTGTTTTAGATTTTATTTCTTTTTGAATAGTTTGCTTTACTTTTGTTGGTGTGTGTGTATGTGTGTGAGTATGTGTGTGAGTATATATGTGTGTATGTGTGTGAGTATATATGTGTGTATGTGTGTGAGTATATATGTGTGTATGTGTGTGAGTATATATGTGTTGGATATGCTGTAATTATGCCGTTATTGCGTTCTCCATAATTGAATGACACAAGTTGTTGAGATGCCAATCTCTAGTAAGAAAAATGAATGGGTGGAATTTCATAAATTACGGATAGCGAATGAAAATAATAATTCAATTTGATACGCTTATTTACGATGTCATTTTTATGAATATCATTACGAATTATAGTATGAAATGTCGACACCAAATAAGAAAATGAGAAAAGGTATTCAAATATCGATATCAATCTAGTTTTTAATCATTAAATTACACTGTTATAGAAAAATCAAATTCAATTTTAACCATCGATAGCATTCTTATACTGGAAAAATGAGATCATTTAAGATCTCAATTAAAAAAAATAGGTCGGAATCCTTAGGCTTTGCTACTTTGCTAAAGAGATGGAATTAGAGGTAATTAAGTTGAGCCATACATGTTTAATTAATAAGCTTTCTAAACATGGAAAACAGCATCTTAATATCTCTGATCACACTGCTATGTTATTGGCACGCATGCATATATATATATATATATATATATATATATATATATATAGTAAGCAATGAAAATATATATGGCAATCAAGCTACACAGAGGCTCCCCTGTATCATACCCGGGGGGAATCGTCAGGCTAAATGCATGGAGTTATTTTTGTCAGCTGTTTTTATATACATGGCTTGCTAGTTAACCAATCAGATTCTTTGTTGTTCCCTCAGCCAATCGTTGGGCTTCCCGCGAACGAAGGCTTCCCGCGAACAAAGGCTTTGTTGGTGACGCTCCTATGTCTATTCTATTGTTTGTTAACAATGGCATTTCCTATATCCTGTTTTCTTTGTTTAGTCAATGCAGTAGGCGAATTTATTTTAACACGTGGTTTCTTGTATTTCTATTTTAGGTTTTAAATTTTAACTTGTTCAATTTATTTATTTATTTATTTATATATTTATATTATTTATTTATTTATTTATTTATTTTTTTTTTTTTTTTTTTATTAAATTTATTTATTATATATTATCCTAAGGTAAATTTATTTCTGTGTAAACAGCTGTTGGCTATTTCGCTTCTAGAGTTTAATAGGTTTCGGGGATCTTTAAAATTTAGGATCTCATATTTTTCATTCAGGCATAATCTACACGGGTCGTCTAAGTTTCTACATGTACTGGCTTGTCTTACTATTTTCCATTCAATTATTGGTGAGTGTCCATTTTCTTTGAGTTCCCAATAATGGTTAGCTAGTGCTGTTTTAGTTCGACGTTCTTTGTTTTTAAATGTGCTTTTGTGGTCATAGTATCTGGTCTTAAAGTCTAGGGATGTCATACCCACGTAGTATTTCTTGTTATTTGGTCTTTCGTTGGCAAATATCGTTGCTTGATATACAACACTTTTAGTTAGGCATTTATTTTGTAGTGGACAAAGTTTACGATTTATGCAGTTACATCTTTTCTCCTCATTGCTAACTATTTCGTTTTTATTCGGGTGGTTATTATTAGTGTTTTGTTTGTTTCTATTAGTATTGTTTATATTTTTGTTCTTCGTAGTGTTATTTTGTGTATATTTTCTACTTTGTTTATTTTTTATATCTCTGTTGTTGTCTTTTAGTATTTTGTTGTTGTGTGCCTTAATTATCATTTCTAGGTTTTCACAGCAACTGTAGGATAGTTTTAGATTATTTTTATTGAATATTTTATGTAGAGGGTTAGTTACGGGGAAGTGTTTTTCAATCAGATTTAGGAATTTTTTGCCTAGTTTAGTTTTTAGCATCTGGTTATAGGGAGGGGTATAGTAGATTATATTTCTTTTTCTTTTGTTTTTATTTTTAATTTTGTTGTAATTATTGGTGTCCTGTTTTTTATATTTAATTTCGGTATTATGGTAACCACTATTTTTTAGAGCTGTATTGTAAATGTTGATTGATTTTTTAAAAACGCTTTCGTTGCTAGAATTGGTGATAAGCCTACTTTCGATCGAATTCGGGATATGTTTTATGACTGTGTAGCTTGATTGCCATATATATTTTCATTGCTTACTACCTAGCTCTACTTACGTATCGAGCACTGTTGAAGTAAATACTGAAAACTGATACATAAAAAAATTATATCTCCTTATAATATTTTATGTGGATACATGAAGTAATAATATATATATATATATATATATATATATATATATATATATATATATATATATATTAATATATATATATAGTCTCGGAAGTTTCTCAACCATTAAAACTATATAAAAAAAATTATATAAAAAAAAACAAAAAAAAACTTATAGTCTCAAGTCTTCCAGTGGAAAATCACTCATGTAAGTCAATTTATTTTTTACAGTTATTATATTAGTTAGTTTCTAATACTATTTTAAGGGATCATCAGTGGTTTACCATGAAAAACTGTTTCGGGAATTTAATATATATATATATATATATATATATATATATATATATATATATATATATATATATAGTACACGTATTGTATTAGTTTCTGTAGATGTAAACCCGTTGAAACTCAAGTGTTTATAAAAAGTGCTCAATAAAAAATATTTTATTTTTATATATGTATATATATGTTTGTTTATATATGTACTTGTGTAGCTATCAATTTGTGCACACGTGTGTATTTAAAGAAAGAAAGAAACAAACAAATAAACAAATAATAATAATAATAATAATAATAATAATAATAATAATAATAATAATAATAATGACAGTCGCACAGACAATGCGATTAGAACTAACCATATCAAAGCTGAAATAGACAAACTTCAGGAAAAAAGTAAATGTAGACTGCGGACAAAGAAACAAAACGGTAAACTACATCATAAGTGAATGCAGCCAACCAGCTCTAAAACAATATAAAAACAACACAACTGAGTAGAGAAGGCAGAACTATGCAAACGCCTGCATTTTGAACACGCAGACAAATTGTCATAAACCGGAGACAGTACTAGAAAAACAAAAATCACAAAATCCTCTGAGACATGGAGATGCAAACAGATAAATTCATCTTATCAAAGAGACCGGATGTCATAATAACCAACAAGAAGGAAAAAAACTGCCAAATCATAGATTTTGCCCTCCCCGCAGTTCACAGGGTGAAGATCAAGGAGACAGAAAAACAAACTTGCTAGAGAACTGAAAGGAATGGGAAAATCAATATAATAGTAATAATCATAGGAGCACTGGGAACAGTATCGAAATATCTGGGAAACCGACAAGGAGGAATTTAGATCCAAGGGAAGACTATACAACGGACGGCAATGATGAAAACAGCTGAAATCTTGAGGAATATTCTCGAATGCAGAAACCAACCCGCATAAACTTCGAAAGCTAACCAGCTACATGGAAGTTGCAATACAAATAAAACAAAAGCACAGTAAGAACACCACCACATGAACCGAATCGGACAAAAAGTGCAAGAAATCTCATAAACTCCCCCCCCCCCTGCCCCGCAAAAACACATGGTGATGGCAACAGCCGAGCTGATACTACACAAGTTATTCGTGACGAGTCAAGGATTATGGAAAGATTGATTAGGGAAAACATTTAGCAGCAATCCACTGGAAGGGTGCGCAGAGTACTGAGACATTGGGGAGGCTTATTGCCCCACACATCTTAGACTCCAGTGTTCCTTACAAGCGAACAATGATTGGTAAGCGGCCGTTACGATAACGTAAAACCATTTGCAATGGTTATCGAAAGAGATGGAGAGTATTGAACATCTAGAGAGACTTGTTATAACTCAAATGCCAGGAAACACCACTGGTTATTGTCAGTGAGGAATCATTGATAATGACTTGTGTGAATAATAATAATAATAATAATAATAATAATAATAATAATAATAATAATAATAATAATAATAATAATAATAATAATAATAATAATAATAATAATAATAATAATAATAATATCCTTGGGGAGGCTTATTGCCACCCAAATCCCAGAGAAGTCCAATTGTCCTTACCAGCGAGAAATCAATGGTAAGAGGCTGTTGCGATACCGCATCGTTATCGAAAAGAGGTGAAGAATACTGGAAATCTGGGGAGGCTTGTTGTCACTCAGACTCCAGGAAATACCACTGGTTGTTATCGGTGAGCAATCACTGACGATGATCTGTGTGAGAACTCCTAGTGAATACAAATAATAATAACAATAATAATAATAATAACAATAATAATAAAGTATTTAAAGTTTTAAATTATAGCATTCTCGAACGGTAACGTGCATTATTAGGCTAATATATAACAAGAAGTATTAATTATATTTTTACAAACGTTTCATCCACAAGTGATGTTAACTTTTTACATGTTAATTATAATGTGGGTTTGCCCCAAGAGTCTATACCGATTCCTGATCTACGTAAACGGCCACTATAATGCAATCGCGTCTTTGTGTATTTGCTAATGAAACCATGCACTACAAATCCAAGGCAATGGTTGAATCCCTAGCAAATCACTTCCAATCTGTAGTAAAAATGGATCAAAAATGGATGGCCACATTTAATGCTCCTTTCCCTTTTAATAGTAATAAGAAACATTTCCAACCATTGATTGTTATAGCAGATAGCATCTTTTCCTAGAGTTAAACACCTCGGTCTGACATTCTCAGGCGACATGAAAACGAATAAGAACAGACTCTCTCTACCGGGCTAGAAGACTTCTCACACCTACCAATATCTTATATCTCTACAAAGCCACCATTCGCCTATGAATGGAGTAATGTTACTACATATGGGTTGGTGCACTAGCCTCTTCCTCTTTGACAGGATGCAAACAAGAATGTTTAACCTAATAGGTCTCACGATTTGCTAAGCTCCCGCCCCTGTCGTATCGCTGCAGAGTTCCATCCCCTTTTTATAAGTATTCCCACTAAATGTGATCCGATGTACTTACATGACTTGAATCACCTAAACGAAAATACCCACCGCCCCACCGACTAGCTACTTATTCCAACTCCTTCACTGTAGAAGTCCATAACTACCGGAAGATGTTCCGATCTGTTAGCTTCATTCCCCGGACTGCTCACCTTTGGAATTTCCTTCCTGCTTCTTGTTTCCCTGACAGTACGAACGTGCTAAAATTTAAATGTAATATATACAAACAAAGGTATGAGACACCAATTTATAAATATGACCCAGATTTCGGTGTTTTAAAGCAATTTTACGAGGTATAATATAGGCACAATGACCCATTTTTAATATTTCAGATTTGAATTAAAATTTATATATAGCTATTAGACACCTATCTAAAAGTTGTTTTCATTTATCAATCCTATATTATAATCTAAACGGGTTACTGTTACTTAATTCAATAATACAACATAAAATCTGGATATTCTGTATATATATAGTGAAGATAAACGATTAAGAGAAAACCTTTTAACTGCCTAATTAGCATACCTATTTTAAAACCGTTCATCATAATTAATGTTTGGTATTATTAATTTGGAATTTCATTGGTTTAAGTTTGCTATCTATATACAGTAGTTTCGTCCATATTAACAATTATTAATTAAAGTTATTTAATAAATCTCATTCTCGTCAATTATTATATTTGGGAGAGGTGAAAATGGACCTTGGGTTTACTTTCGGCAGCCTCGTAACTCTCGTTTCCCTTATCTTGTCCTTTTCTCTTCACATTCCATGACGTGATATTTCTGACAAGGGGGGAATACTTGTTGTTTTCTGGGTCGGAATTAATCGATCTGACACTAATCTTTCGCTAGTTTTTTACCTTAAAATAGTATATATTTTTTAGCTCCCTATAGAAAGTGGCTTCATACTTTGTATGGAGCGATTTCCATAAAATAAATAAATCATAAAAATAACTAAAACACCTTAAGTTGAAACTACATGCGCTCGCTGACGACCTTACCAAGCGAGGCAGAAGCGAAAAGAGAAAGGAAGGGGAGGGTGTGGATGTCTCTTCTTCGCTCTGCCCCGTTTCTCTCTTTCCTATTTTTGCAGTTTTTACATTTTCCGTGAAAAATAAATATTATTTTTATTAATTAATTTAATGCCTAATTCATAAATCATTACAAGAAACTTATTTTTAATGTCTACAAAGACCTTTTCGCTATTCTCATTTACAAATGAAAACAAAAGTTTAGTAGCACTGTGATCTGTCCAAATTACGAAAAAAAATCGCATTTTGGTATGATTGTAGATTAACATTCTCCAGTAAGTTACACTTTCCCCCGCCCCTAAAATATTCTACCTTTTTTAGGCGATCACATTTCAACACCCTAAAACCTTGACGAAAAAAAGAAAAGAAAAGAAAATCTTTTAGATACTAAAGCGGGGAAAATTTTCGTATATAAATTCAATGTAAAACGATCCTCATTTTCCGAGCCAGTTTTAGGGCAGTTAGCAAAAAAAATTTTCTTAGGGGTGGAGCTACTTTTAAGAGATTACTTGTGGTTTCATTACTTTGCCACTCGGACTTAGGGTTAGTGGTAACATTTTTTGTTAAGTTCCCTAAAAAATAGAACGGCACGGAAATTGGGGAACATTTTACGTTAAATATATATATATAAATATATATGTGATTTTATGAAGGCTTACCAAAGCATTCCTTTCAAGACACCAATGATCACCATTAAAGATATTTTTTCTTACAAATACTATTTATTCAAATTAAATGTTTTTTCCTACACGTGTTTCACTACCAAGCAGTTACTTGCTTGGCAGATCATCAGGGAAATTAAATGTCTGGAATACTGGTTTCAACTGCCGACAAAACACAATGTGGCGTTGTAATAGTTGAGGTCACTTAAGAAAAGAAGAGGAAAAAAAATAAAAATAAAAATAAAAATAAAAGTCAAACTTAAAAAGCAAGGAAGAACAACGATAAGAAAAGAAAGTCCTAGAAAAGTCTTAGAAAAGTAGCTTGTGCATTATTTCTTCCACCAAGCCAACAAGCAAGTTGGTGGAAGAAATAATGCACAAGCTACTTTTCTAAGACTTTTCTAGGACTTTCTTTTCTTATCGTTGTTCTTCCTTGCTTTTTAAGTTTGACTTTTATTTTTATTTTTATTTTTATTTTTTTTCCTCTTCTTTTCTTAAGTGACCTCAACTATTACAACGCCACATTGTGTTTTGTCGGCAGTTGAAACCAGTATTCCAGACATTTAATTTCCCTGATGATCTGCCAAGCAAGTAACTGCTTGGTAGTGAAACACGTGTAGGAAAAAACATTTAATTTGAATAAATAGTATTTGTAAGAAAAAATATCTTTAATGGTGATCATTGGTGTCTTGAAAGGAATGCTTTGGTAAGCCTTCATAAAATCACATATAAATGCTCTGTACTCTGTAATCGAGTATCATCGAGCTTGTTTTTTATTGGAACAACCCCGGTCTTCACTGAATGATCTATTTTATAAGTGAAAAATCTAAATCTATATAAATATATATATATATATAACGTATCGACCACTCTAAATTCCGAAATAGTTGTTCTTCTTTCTTTCCGTTACCCATGATGTTAAAATATAATCACTTAATAAAACAGAATGCCATTTTTTTAGGGCGGGGGTATTAATGGAGAATGTTATACTGAAAATTTATCTACATTAATTTTTAAAAATCTTATACTTTTAAAAAAATTAATGGAGAATGTTATACTGAACATTTATCTACATTAATTTTTTTAAATCTTATACTTTTAAAAAATTATACGTCACATTTTGTTTTAATTTAAAGCAATTGAGTTTAGTTGTGCTTACCTTTCCCGTAAAAATGTAATAAATTACTTTAAAACAATCTAACTAATTCGATACCGTATTTTTATAGTATAAATAAAAAATATTAAAAGTTTGGCTATCATTGTAGATTTACACGTTCAACCCCACTTCCCGATAAAATAAGACTCTACTTTTTAAGGCGATTACGTATGAATACCCTGAAAACCCTGGCGGAAAAAAAGAAATAAAAAATATGTTAGAATTTAGAGTGGGGGTATTAGTTTCGCATATAAATTTAACATAAAATAATCCTTCAATTTCGGGCCATTCTAGGGTTTTATGGCAGTCAACCATTTTTTTGCCATTGAAGATGAATTTTGAGCGGGAGTTTTGTAGCGATTGTGTGTTGTTTTACGACCTTGCCAGTCGAACCTAGGGTTAGTGTTAACAAAATATATTAGTTAACTGCCTTGATTAAAATATATTAGTCAACTAAATTATTAAATTTATAATGACCCTAAAAAAAGATGTCATTTTTTATGAGGGGTGTAATTTAGTAGCTGAGGGCGTTAATCTGCAAATTTACAAAAGTTTGTTGTTTAATTTTTGAATTATATAATTCCCTGAGTAAAAAAAAAACATTTTCGTAATTAACGCTCCTCTTCCAATTAATTGCTGTCCGGAGGGTGGGTAGGTTTTGCTAGTTAAGCATTATTCTCCGAATTTCAATTTCTTTTCAATACCCCTTAAGCTTAAGACATTTTCCAGAATCAAAATAATGTAATGGGCAGAGAAGTGGTACAAAACTGTCCTGTTTTGGCAAATAACTCGTCTAGTATATATATATATATATATATATATATATATATATATATATATATATATATATATATATATATGTGCTAAATATATATATATATATATAGTATATATATATGTCTGCTATATATATATATATATAGTCGCGGAAGTTTCTCAACCATTAAAACTATATAAAAAAATATATATATAAAAAAAACAAAAAAAAACTTATAGTATCAAGTCTTCCAGTGGAAAATCACTCATGTAAGTCAATTTATTTTTTACAGTTATATTAGTTAGTTTCTAACACTATTTTAAGGGATCATCAGTTGTTTACCATGAAAAACTGTTTCGGGAATTTAAAAACAAGACAGTATTTAATTTCATGGCTTCCCAGCAGAGTTGATCAGACCCCACTTCCCTTAAAAGGCAAAAACATAAACGTTCCTTATACTAAATCTACGTTTTGTTCCATATAAATGTTTTGCTAACTTATATTAGTTATTTAAGACAAAAAAAAAAAAAAGAAATTCCTTACCTCTGCTGTTCGTCTGTCTAATAAAATTTATCCGTTACTTATATATATATATATAACTTCCACAGCAAGTAGTAGGTCTGATAACTTAGTTGGTAAAACACCGGACACCAATGATTGGCATCCGGTCACACTGGAGAATTCTAAAAGGTGAAACTGCTGTTTTAGATAACTTTATATATATATATATATATATATATATATATATATATATATATATATATATATATAAAGAAAGAGAAAGAAAGAAATGACCCTGTTTAGAATTTATATGATGTCTAATTTACACAATGATTTTAAAAAGTTCCAAGAAATAATTTCCTCGATATTATATATTTCAAATTTTACTCTGTCATATATATATATATATATATATATATATATATATATATATATATATATATTTTATCATAGTTCACCCAAAACAAGGCAGGCCGCCACTGTAGATGTAAGGGACTACTCAGAAAAAGGGGGGAGGATCAACCTAAATTGGGATCTGCGCAGCGAGATGTCTGTTTACATTAGTTTTAAATTTCTGCATGTCAGTAACTTCAGAAAAGCAGGAAGCTGGAGGCAGGGAGGGAGTTCCAGTGTCCAGCAGCACGAGGAAAGAAGCTTTTGGAGTAGAAAGCTCTTCGACATCTGGGGTTCTCCACAGTGTATGGCTGGGATTTGGCAGATTGTCGGGTTGGTCTAGTGAATTTACGTCGTGGGGGTACCAGAGCAGCAATCCATTGAAGTACTTGTAAAACAGGCACAAGGAAGCAACATTGCGGCGATGAGACAGAGGCTGGAGCTTGGTGGATAGTGAAGGACCTATCAAGTTAGCAACTCTTTTTTGGACCTTGTCTAAGAGGGAGAGACTAGCGGATGATGCACCAGACCAGATGTGGCAACACTACTCCATGCATGGGCGGATGGTGGCTTTGTAGAAATATAGGATAATGTCATGTGTGAGAAGTTTACTGGCACGGTAGAGAGAGCCCACCTTTGCAGCAACCCTGGCAATATTTTCGATGTATTTATTCCAATTCATGTTATCTGTAAAAGTTGGGCCAAGGAGTTTGAATGATGAACTCTCAGGCAGGGTGCTATTTACCATGACAGTCGATGGTTGTAGAGGTATCTTGTAGTTATTGAATGAAAGTAGCTTTTTCTTTGCGGCATTAAAAGTTACCATCAATTTTTGAACCCATTCCACTACAGACTGGAGGTAATTTTCTAAGGATTTAGTCATTGCCTCAGATATGTGCGCGTCGGTTTTGCCCACATGACGAGAGTAGAGCGTGGTGTCGTCAACAAATATTCCTATCTCAGTCGCAATGGCATCAGGGAGGTCAGTTATGAAAATCAGGAACAGTAGAGGTCCAAGAATAGATCCCTATGGTACACCAGCATGTATGCCATATTGCTTAGAAGAACGGCACTCGAGTACAACCTGGATCTTTCGTTTTGTTAGGAAGGATTTAATTATATATAATATGTGTCTAGTAATAACATATGAGTACAGTTTAATGAGAATCCCTTCATGCCAGACCTTGTCAAAGGCCTTGGATATATCAAACACTACCGCCTTAGCTAAACCTGCCTTGTCCAGTGTATTGTATATGCGTTCAAAGATGACCGTTAGGATATCTGCAGTAGATCATGCTTGTCTGAATCCGTATTGATGATCAGAAAGAAGTTCAGCATTAACTAGATGCCTGACTATCGCTAGATTGATTAATTATTCAAAGATTTTAGCAAAGATCGGGAGTAGACTGATTGGGCGGTAGTTTAGAGGATCAGTTCTATCTCCAGAATTCCTGAAGACTAGTACCACAGAGGCAATTTTCCAACTATCAGGGAAACAAGATTGAGTAAAGCATTTGTTGTATAGTTTGGAGAGGGCAGGGGCCAGCTCAGCAGAGCATAAATGACTTATCTTATCATATGCATTCAACAAAATATTCAGAAATTAGCTTTCAGAGGACGCAGATGTTTGCTAGTATCTTTAATTACAAAAATACATGTTCAGTAATAATGTACAACCGGAATAAAATGACTCTATTTCTATGTTTTGTGGTATTTTAATTTAATTAAACACACCGATGAAAGTATGCAGCAATAGCTTACAACATTTGTGTGTTTAATGAGCTTGTTAAGTTTACGAAAATACAACTTACAATTAATTGTGATCTCTTCTTTTTCGGTGGATATTTTGTTATTAATGAGATTAGCCGAAAATCTATGAATAAAACAGAATCAAGACAATATTTAGCTTCATTTAATTTCCTTAAAATCAAACATAACTCCCCTCTCTCTCTCCCCCCCCTCTCTCTCTCTCTCTCTCTCTCTCTATATATATATATATATATATATATATATACATGTATGTATAATGCAGTCAGTCAATTTCTTATAGTTTGTCATCGATAACCTTGAATCTGAAAAATTAATATTTGATTTTGTCGAGCCAATTTGTCATTTTCTTACTATTACTATGCAATAATGTATCTCGCTGAAGTTTCTACTACAAAATACGTATTCTGGCTCGGAGCATTGTCAGAATGGTGGTATTTTCATAACTGACCTAAACAACGCTATCTGCTTAAGCAATTCATAAGATCCTTCTGCATTGCTGTATTCGTTTCGAATACAGAACAAAGTATTTATTACGATTATAATTATATCTTAATAATAAGTATTATAAGTTGGCTTAGAACAACTAATTAAAATGTTGTTTTGTTAAATGATATACTCGTTTGACGTATCGTGTCAGTCGATACATGGGCTTATTTTCAATGTTAAGTTGATTTTTTTCTAAAAATTTATTCCAAAAATAATGTTATTGTTTCTCTTTTTAAAACATATGGACACTCATTTACAACAAAAATATATTTATTTAAAATCAACAACAAATTCCAGCAATTAAGTTAAACCCCACTTGGCCATTTTCTTTTCATCGCTTTTCATCGCTTTTCATCGCGAAAATCTTATGATGTTTACTACATTTAACAAGGACAACAAATTAATATTTATTGTTGAGCGACTTTAAGTGAACAAAGATACATTGTTTTTACTTACATTCATATTGCAAAGGCGACTAAACCATACTTTCTTTCGTACCTCTTTACGGTCTATTTTTGACAGTAAATAACGTTTTTTTATAACAGGCCAATAATAAGAATAGCGTTTTTTTAAAAATTAAATTAATATTGCAAATGCTCTTAAAAAATATTTTCTTCTTTACTTCGCCTCATTACGTTCTGGTTTCATGAAGAATAACGTTCTGTTGTTTATTACGGTTTTGTTGTTAGCCGCGATTTATATGTACCCGTAAAACGCCAAACATCCCTGCTAGTATATTTATATATATATATATATATATATATATATATATGTATATATATATATTATTTAAATACAATACACTACTGTTTCCGCTAGGTATCCTCAGTGGACGCAGTAATGTATAATATTTAAACACAATGATTAATATTAGCTCTATTAAAGTCTACGATCAAGCAATTTGATAGATGTTTCTACTAACTTATGGTACATTGTATACACACACACACACACACACACACACACACACACACACATATATATATATATATATATATATATATATATATATATATATAATACATTTTGAAACCAATTAAAAAAATGCTCGAAGCTATTTTTATGAAAGCCAAACGACCAACAATGAATGACATTACGTATTAAAGCAGTAACAACCTTTTAAAATGCTTAACGCAATACCATTTTATTTTGTGATTCAAATTCTGGCGTCGTGGAACTTAAGTTGTTAACGTCTTTCGTGCGTGTTCTTCGGCTATCTTTTGAAATTCTCTTCTTTTGGACAGCATTTTTTATTCATTTACTCTTGTACCCTGAAAATCATTTGACGAAGAATTAAAAAAAACGTCCGTGATACATATAGAACGTACATTATTTGTTTTTGATTTAAACACAAAATGATCATCAGAAAAATTGAGCAAAATAAAGTGGGTATATTTAAACAGAAGAATGCTCAGGAGTTTAGTTTGAATTACCTACTAGACACCATCGTTGAGTATCTTCAGTCTCTCTATAGCAGGTTTGTCAGGACAACCTGACATGGGGATACTTCGCCCTACAAGTTAACCCTGCCCAAATATTCACAATAACATAGTATTCGAAGCCCAAATAATATCCCCTCGACAAAGCTAGACTCTGACTCATATGAGGAAGGATGCATCTTCTTCAAGTAATGTTACTTCAAGTAACAGCACTTAGCTGGATACTCCACCAGACTAGATGGACTTTTGTCCTGGAATCCGGTAAGACCAAGAGACCAAAAGAAAGATATACTATAACATAGTAAACTGGTCAATTGGGGAGAGAAAAAATAATGTTGTTAACTTTTTTTCAAACTCAACGTTTTACAGGCAAAGTAGATCTTTAATGGACTATTTGATTATCTATGTATCTCATATAGAGATAAAGTATTAGCCCAGGTAGGGGCTCCTTGATTTCTGAGAACTTTGACTGAAGTATAATGAAAAAAAAACAATATATCTATATATCTCTCTCTCTCTCTCTCTCTCTCTCTCTCTCTCTCTCTATATATATATATATATATATATATATATATATATATATATATATTGTGTGTATTTAGGCAGCATATTTTCATTTAGGCAAACATTATTAAATAACACGGAGTGGTTTTGTTTGATGCGACTTTTTTTTTATTTTTTCAATTTTCCGAATTGTCCATCTGATGTGTCGGTCAAATTGATATAAATATAATCCATGGCTTTCTTGTTCCATTCTTTTTTCTTTTTTGCAAGTACTTTCGATTTGAATCGTCAAATATATATATATATATATATATATATATATATATATATATATATATATATAAGGCAACTATTGTATATCTTTTGGTCTCTCCAATTATGGGTTTTCCTCATTGAATGCAGATCTAAAATACTTAGCAATTATAAATCAATCTATTCTGAGGATTGTTTATAACAAAAAAAGACATTGTTGCGATTAATCCGCTTTCTCTCATCAGTTCTGATTTTTAAAAAATTGTACACAAGTAGTAACGTTTTATTTTTTATTTGACTACTCTTGATATTCAAATTCAACACATTGGAATAGTCTAAGTAAAAATCGATACTGAATCAATTCACACTACGCTTCTGCTGTCGATATATTCGTTGTTTTAGTTTGTATTAAATGGGATTACATTTTGTTTTGGGGGATCTTATATTTTGAATGTAACATTCAGACGAATCGCACATCTTCGAAAGAGTTTGTTAGTGAATTTTTTCAAAATATTTATTCAGATGTTTATTGATTAGGAACTGATGTCATGGATTATCGCGAAAAATATATATTTCTTAGCGTTGGAAACAAGAAACATCTATGGGATCTAGTTTTCAATGTTAATTCATTGTAAAATGAGCCCTGGTGATACCAGATCAGGCTGCCCTGTGGCTCCCTGAGACGAAATTCACCTACATTGCGGTTTTTTTTTTTTTTTTTTTTTTTTTTTGTAAAACTTAATTATGTTCTACAAAACCAAAAACAAAAACAACAGCCCCTCTCCCATTCTCCCTCCCCTTTTTTATTTTATTTTTAGAACTTGAAGCATAAATCTTTTACTATAATGACCAGATTCGGCATTAAATAACCCAAAAAGGGTTGATATGCCGTAAAACAAAACTACCAAGCACGAAAATGAGCCGTTGCTTACAGGTCGTAAAGACAGGTGTTAGAGTTTTATGCTTTCCTCATTAACAACTGACTTCTCACTACCGCTGCTTTAAGAGTCACGGGATGATTTTATAATCAATTAATTGTACCGAGCTGGCGTTTTCCGGGATGCATTATGCTCAAACTTGTTTTGTAAATATTTCTATGTTATATAACCACGCCTTTTTCTTAGGTTCATTATCTAACCCAAAAGAGAACCTGATGTTGATTTAGTAAGAAGGAAGCAGGACGTAAGAAAAAAGAATGTCGTGAACCTTGCTTTTCTTTATAAAAAAAAAGAAATGGGAAAACGTAAGTGTAAGTAAACCTTGAATAAAAAATAAGAGTATGTAATAAACGTTAAAATCAGCTAAGGTAATAACACCTATTCTTTTCTCAATTATTATTCCTCTTCGCTGAATTTTCTTTTAAGGTGATTATTTAAGAATGTCTACATATTACCGGACTGTTGAACCGGATTTAGTATTTGTTTAAATACTTTGTAGCGAAATACATCACTCTTCTGCAAATAAACACGGTTCAACAATAACAAATGAAAACTGGGTCGTCAGTATCAAAGTTTTAATAGCCAGATTACATGCGATTTAAGTCTAACTTAAAAATGCGATAAAGATAGAGATTTTCCTGGGACTTATATTCCAGATATTTGAGAAAAATATATTCCCGACTCAAGAGTAGCTCAACCAATAAAATAATGTATGATACATGTGCATTTAAACTGCGTATAAAAGAACCCTGGTGATATATATATTCGTGTTATTGTTGTTCAGTGTAATTCTGAAATTTCCATTTCCACTTCATTAAACAACTTTTATATAAGCAGGTTGTCAATGACGAAGAAACAATCACACCATAATTGTTCAAGTATTTCTTTATTAGCTGCATTTCTTTAATGTATCTTTACCGGCTTCAATTTAAGGCGGCAAAAAGAGAGTCACATGTAAGTAAATACTGATGGCGCAGGCGGACTGGATTGATCCTCTCGCGTTTCGCGTTCTGTCTGTGTCTGCTTGTGTGCGACCATTTCGTATTTTTATAAACATGGCACCCCGCATGGTGTGATTCGGGTTAGGATTATCTTCTAATATTGCTACTAATTCGAATTGAATTGGTTTAGGATGTCGTCTGTTGATGTATTACTTATTCTCTAGAATCGACTGTGAGTTTCTGAACTCATCTGATTTCCTCCCAAACCACACATTTATATTGAATGAAAATATGATGGCTCGTTTTTTCATTTCCCGATTAAGATATAATTATGGAAATTTTCGTATTAATACAATTATTTACTGGATATTTAGTGCATTCACACTTTATAAGAGTTTAATATCGTCAGTAAAATCTGAGAAAAAAATATGATCCGTTCGGTCACCATTTGAGCTCCGATTACATTGTTTGAATCCGGAAAAAGTGAATTTGCAAAGTCAGTTTAAATTTTACAAAATACATAAAAAGACTAAGTCAAAAACTATTCTTCCTATAGTTCACTCTCTCATCCCCCCCCTCTCTCTCTCTCTCTCTCTCTCTCTCTCTCTCTCTCTCTCTCTCTCTCTCTCTCTCTCTCTCTCTCTATATATATATATATATATATATATATATATATATATATATATATATATATATATATATATATATATATATATATATATATATATATATATATACACACGGCACAATCACGTTGACGCACCGGTTCCCGTTAGATCACCGAAGTTAAGCGGCGTTGAACCTGGCCAGTACTAAATGGGTGACCATTTAGGAATACCAGGTGCTGTATGTGCTCTCTACTTATCTCGGCATTGTTTTCAGTTGTATTACTACTTGCCATTGGAATCAAGCAATGCCGACTCAGGAGAGCGATTGTTGAGGATTGCGCAACCCTTGCAATTACAAATTCACGCGCGGGCAGGTGGTGGGGCACTCATACGTCGAAATCGACGGGAGAGTCCATCATATATATATATATATATATATATATATATATATTGTTTCTACAGCTATGAGAACGAGAGGGAGAGAGGGAGAGAGAGAGAGAGAGAGAGAGAGAGGGAGGGGCATACAGAAACGAGAACAGTAACCTATATAGAATAAGAGCGTCAAAAAGCATTAGACAGTGAGAGTGGATAAAAGTGATAGATAGAAAGTTTGTACCTGATGAGTAATTTGCCTACTAATTAAAACAATTAAAATAGTTTTTACAAACATAACCCAATCCCAAAACCAAGGAATACTTTAGAATGGATTTTGGAAGAGTAAAATATACAGTAAAAAGCCTATAACACAGCTTTAGTATAATAATAGATGGATTTCATAATTTCAATACATTTCAGAGTGGGAATGGTTTTTAGTTTTTTTTTACTTGAAATAATTCTCGGAGCGGACAACCACGGATAAGACATCTTTATTGCCATTAAAGGGGACAACACTATTAGGTCTGCGGTTTAACGTGACGCATCTGAAAAAAGTTGGAAACGTTGCGAAAATAACATCCAAGATAAGAATAGTAGTCCGAGTAATCCAAATAATACAAATCATATATCCTCATCTAAATATTGCGAAACATAAAATCAGGTCTTCGTAGCGAAACATCATGCTAATGTCCATTGGGTGAGTGTCTGTAATTACTTTTATCTTCATCACATCTGGATTACTAAGACCCTCACTCATAACAACAGACTCCATATTGTTACATCCGTGGAAACATTGTGAGAATAGCATCCATGATAAGAATATTAGTCCGAATAATCCAAATAATTAAAATAGGCTTGATTTATGTATTTTTGATATAGTCTTTTCTATCTAAAACATCTTCAATAATTTCAAATTGTTAATGTATTTAATGAGAGATAGATAGATAGATAGATAGATAGAGAGAAAGAGAGAGAGAGAGAGAGAGAGAGAGAGAGAGAGCGAGAGAGCGAGAGGGCAATTAAGAAAAGTAAAGAGGTATTTTGCAATCATAGATGCTGAGAGGCAAAGTTATGTTTCCTATCTACAATGTGCCATTCAATTATTTGCAAGTCAATAAATAACTTAAAATGCCACCACGAAAAAAAAGAAAAAAGAAACACTTCCCATGATTATTCAACTAGTTCGGAATGACCGGAAAACAGTTTGACTATGTTAATGTCATCATTCAATCAGGAGTCGACTGTGGAATATTCAGTAACAAAGCAGAAACATTGGCCTAGCTAATTTCGTTATTTCATGGAGAATTGCTTCCGCTAGGCATCGGTGAATTTGTCTAGAGAAATAGACATACCTGTGATGCGTCAGATAAAATAATACAACATTTACGGTTATTGATGCAAACAAGTTTCTCATCAGAGATAATTATTATATTTCTGAATTTTTTTAGATAAGGATTGATAATTTGTATAATTTGGATTATTCAGACTACTGTTCTCATCTTGAGTGTTATTCTAACAACGTTTCGGCCGTTGTAACCTCCGATCTTCTTTAGGTGTATCTTTTCAGACTCGGGAAGGGTTCAGTAATTCGCAATTCTTCGCATCGCTCGCACCGAGGATTAAACCACCAACCTTCAGATGACTGTCACTTTTACTTAGTACTATATCCACTGCGCCACGGGTCCTTGTAGGTTCAATCATCGGTGCGAGCGATACGAAGAACTGCGAATTATTCCAGACTTCTCCCAGTCATGGCTGACGGAACGAGAGCATGCTAACCCCGTGGATTAAATAAAGGATTCCGTTCGAAATTGCGTCCAGATTCCCGAGTTCGGCAGAAATATTTCCGAGTTCAAAAGATATACCTGAAGAAGGCCGGAGGTTACAGCGGCCGAAAAGTTGTCATGATAACACTCAATATGAGAACAGTAGTCCGAATAATCCAAATTATACAGCATATGACCGGAAATTATTTAAAAAATGAAAAAAACCCAACTTGTATTGAATCTCTTGTCATATGGAGATAGATAAGGATCTACGACTGACAGTATTTTCTCGTTTTGTTTTCTTTCGTCTACATAGAAAAGAAAAGATAGTGACAGAATGAGACAAATATTATCTCCTCAACAGATAATGATACCACACTGTATAAACTTTCAGTTGTTATTCCAATCAATAAGCATTAAGGTTTTAAACATTCAGGGTTAATGGTGCTTATACAAAGTTATCCGAATCTTTAATAGTTTTTGATGTTCACTGCATTTTTAATGTGAAAATTTGGAAGCCATATATACATACACATATACATATATGATATGAAATGTTTTATTGTAATTGTAAAAACTATGGACTGGTATGCACTCAATGCTAGTCCATGTTTTAATGACGAAAGAAAACGAAGCTTGAATAATTCAGTTACGTTTCTATTTTATTTGCAATATATGCTGTTCGATAGGTAATGTGTTCAGTGAGTGTGGCGATCTGTTAAAGACTATAAGACAGTAAATAACGTCTCCTATTTGGAGAGAATGATTAAAGAATGGGAAATTTATATAGCAAACATTTGATAACGTTACAACGCATACAGTTCGACAGCATTTAACCATTCAAACACATTCTTCATCCATTTGCATAATGTACTGGTAATAATAATATTTTTATTGAAATAATAAATATCGAAATTAAGAATAAGCTTAACGAAATCAATTCATTTCCTATTACTTAGCTTATCTTTTGAGATCAGACAATATCATTTTTTAATGGACGTGCAAGTGATAATGTACGAAAAACTCTCTTTGTCTGTTTTCTCATTTCAAACCAATTACGATAAATAAATAATTGGATGTGGGAGCAAATAACCTAATTAATTTTTCAATCCAAATAAAGTTACTAAAAAAAATATCGCAGGAGAAAATAACAGAACAATATAGCACTGTTTATTTATATTTAGTTTAATACGTTAACTGTCGAATTCTCACTTTTAGAAAATATACTATTAGAAACCTAACCCTAAGTTTACGTATTACCGGTCGTGATGAATTGCTATTTTTCTGTGAGATTTTTGTGTTGATTGTTGTGCGATCTGGCGATCTCATTTTATAAGAAAAAGGAAACAGTGATAACGTACGTACGAAGGCGACAGACTTCTTCTTCTTCTTCTTCTTCTTCTTCTTCTTCTTCTTCTTCTTCTTCTTCTTCTTCTTCTTCTTCTTCTTATTATTATTATTATTATTATTATTATTATTATTATTATTATTATTATTATTATTATTATTTACTCACTAGGAGTTATCACACTGGTCATCGTCAGTGGTCACCCACTGCCGACAACCTGTGGTATTCCCTGGAGTCCGAGTGACAACAAGTCTCCTCAGGCCTCCAGTATGCTCCACCTCTTTTCGTTCATCACCGCTGATGACCTTGCGGTAATCGCAACAGCCACCTACCAACGATTTCCCGCTGATAAGGGCCATTGGTCCCCTCTGGGGCCCGAGTGGCAACAAGCCTTCCCAAGGCCCCAAAGCTGTCCGCGCTCTTCCAGTGGAGGTCTGGTTTTGCGCTTTCCCTCCTCGACCCTCCGTCTTTCCCTCCTCGACCCTCTGTCTTTCCCTCCTCGACCCTCTTATTATTATTATTATTATTATTATTATTATTATTATTATTATTATTATTATTATTATTATTATTATTAGTAGTATTATTATTAGTATTAGTATTATTAAAAACATCTTTAAAGATTAGAGTTAAAGTTATTAGCCAAACAACAAAGATGAAAGTATTAGTTTTGAAAATAATTTTTGTTTTCGTTAATAATCTTAACGCTGATATTAATGCTGAGGCAGAAGTTATCGATGTTTTTAATCAAGCTTGTCATGATCCAGCTTCTAATCTTTTTAATGTTGTATTACAAACTCCACGCCATCTAGATATTCCGAATGTTGTAATGCACTGTATTGAACCTTTAGTTTTTCTAAATGTCGTAATGTAACGTTAAAATAATCACTAGATTGTCTCAAATGTTTAATACAAGCTGAATGCTTCAATATAACGCTGATATAACCTCTCGATTCTCTCCGCTACAAACTCACGTAAGAAATGCTTTAGGTTTTTTGGTTGTACCGAATGTTCTCCTCTTGTTTATCTGGCAAGAGACACACAAAAGATTCCACGCATTGCCCCTCCCCCTTTTCATTATGACAAACTAACAAACCAAAAACAAACAAAAAATAATTCTCAATGCACAGATGTACGTTATAAACTGTTTGAGCGAAGCACCAATACAAATTACGTATATCAGCTACTTATGGATTTTTTGTTGCTTATATAATTGTCATAAAAGAAATAGTATATCAATATAAGGTATGCCCTCGAGGGATGGGTAAGAAGACCATTGCATTAATTATTGCAAGAAATCAGTATTAGAAGGCGAATAAAAACGAAAAGGATATCAAGTGTCTTCTGATAAATATGTTCAAAACAATGAAATATTAATTACATTACTTTGGTTCGGTAACACATACTTCTAATAGTAGTTTTTTTCCATCTAATTTACAACACTATAAAAAACGCTTTCTATACTTTTTATAACTTGTAATCGTAATAATAATAATAATAATAATAATAATAATAATAATAATAATAATAATAATAATTATAATAATAATAATAATAATGATAATAATAATGATAATAATAATAATAATAATAATAAAAATAATAATGATAATAAAAAGAAGAAGAAGAAAAAGAAGAAAAAGAAGAAAAAGAAAGAGGGCCAAAGAAATTGCGAACGAAAAAACATGAATAGGGCTAGAGAAAAGAAACCTTAAAAAGGAAACAGAATCGCAACTGACAGCTATAAAACGCAACGCGATCAGAACGAACTCTATTAAACACGAAACAGTAAACATAATAATCAGTGAATGCAGAAAGTTAGCCTAAAAAGAAATATAAAAATTGGCATTTAATTAAAATAATAATCTTTTCTTTTTCAAATTTACAAACTTACGTATCGTGTAGATCCTGTTATTTGTTTAACAGATATTACTACAATATTTGACGAAAACAGATGGCAGAAAGATAAAAGGAGAATGGGAATATTAAAAAAATAATAATAATATTGATAAAATACAGTCCACAAATTTTATCTGTTATCTCCCTTACACTTCAGTTATTTTCTGTGTGTTGAAGTTTAGTCGCACTAAGCATGAGGGCTCACCGTACAATTTTATAGGTACCATTTTTATTTTATCTTCTCCGTGAGAAGAAACAATATTTATCGCCTATGCTACTAATACACCAATTTGTCATAATAAATTTATTTCCTACGTATGTTTTCAGCGTTCGAAATTATCTGTTCGTATTTGAGCTATTAATTTAATATTACAAAATAAATATTACTTTACTGAAGAAATTAGTGTTTTAATTTTTATGTATACGTTGGAGTTTTACAGTAATATCGAAAATGAAAGTATAAATACTCCACAGGCAACGCTCGTTCAGGTCAGCTAGTATATGATTATAAATGTGTCTATATATGAGTCTCTATTTATATATGATACAACTTCAAGATGGAAAGCATGTCATAAACATCCTTTCAATCGAAAATAAATTCTTTAATTACTTAAAGCATATTTAGAATATATTTAAAGTATTTTAAAGGAAATAAAACATAAAGTAGATAATCGTTTTTATATCTCTACTATCTGTATTTATCCGGCGTTGCCCGGTTTAATACTGTATTACTGTAATAAAATATTTACATTTTCGGACAGATAATTCAATGAAGAGATAAGACTATTTCAAAGACATCGGTTTGCAATAAAAGCTACCGAAAAAGTGTCTTGAAATCGTTTCAATATTTTCTATGTTATATAACAATAACTCTCCCCGAGAAAATGTATTTTGGTGGATTTAATATCGTAATGAAATTACGTAAATAAATAGGGTTAAAATCAGTTAATTGATATTGCATTTTTTGCATTCCATATTCGATTAGTAGAAAAATAAATAAATAAAAGTGTAATCTGTAAGTCAAATAATCGCGAGAAAAACACACACATAGACACGCGTGAAGTTGTCTTACAATTTTATTAATATAGACATTTATTTATTTATTTTATTACTCAGTATAGGGGTTCTAAAAGTATTCACAAACTATGTAATGATTATAATATTATTTTATATTCATCTTTCTAAGACACCAGGTTTATAAATAAAATAAAAGTAGCGTAGATTGCTCTACTATAAAACTAGCTTAGTGGATAAAAGCTTTGATTAAGAAATATTCTATAGTGAATTCTACCATTGGGAGCTAAATCTCTGGTGCAAGAACTTAAGCAAAATTCACTGATTTGTTTTATTAATCAATTCTATATTATAATCAAAACGGATTACTGTTACCTAAACTAATAATACAAGACAAAATCTTGATATTCTGTATATATAGTGCAAATAAACGATTAAGAAACACACTTGTAACTGTCTAATTAGCATGAATATTTTTTAAACTGTTCATAATTAATTAATTGCTTCGTATTATTAATTTGGTATTGCATTGGCGTATGTTACTATCTATATAAAATACTTTCGTCTATATTAACAGTAATTAATTAAAGTTATTTAATAAAGAAATCGGAAAACTAACTAAAACACCTTTAGCTGAAAATAAATGCATGCGCTAACGACCTTACCGAAGGTTGTGGCTAGTTACGAGCGAGGCATAAGCAGCAAAAGACAGGAGAAGAGAAGGGAGAGTGTAGCTGTTTCGCTCTCCCTCTCTCCCTCTCTCTCCCTCCACCGCTTCTCTCTCCTCTTATTGCAGTTTTTACATTTACAGTGAAAAATAAATAAATCACTTGTTTTATTAATTTAGTTAATTCTTAATTTATTAATTTGAACAACGAACTTATTTCTAATGTTTACATCAAAAGGCGTTCGAGCCTATGCGACCACTTGCAACCGCCACTCCTACACTGATGAGTTAAGAGAGTCTGAAACGACGTTATCTGTAGGTAGAACACACTTTAATATTAAATAAATATTAATAGTATTTATATATATATATATATATATATATATATATATATATATATATATATATGTCTGCCGATAATATTTACAATTACATTTTCATTGTTTTCTATACTCTGATTAAAAGAGTTTATCTTTGAAAATTCATGGATTAAGTATATGAAGCTCATTGCTTTGAACTTCTTATGTTCTAATAAATATTGTATCTTTACAATTTTTTTATTCTCATTTTTCATCTCTAGAATTTATTGCTCTATTCAATATATTCAGTTTTATATTTTCACGATAGATTATTATTAAACGATAATTGAATTATCTTTAATTTAATTCAACATTTATATATATACATATATACATACATACATATATATATATATATATATATATATATATATATATATATATATATATATATATATATATATATATATATATGTGTGTGTGTGTGTGTGTGTATATAAAGAGAGAGCGAGAGACAGAGACAGAGTGGGGAGAGAATTTAATAAATCTTGCTTAACTCAACGATTTACAAGAGTCTCGCGGGATTCCCTATCTTATTAATTAATTCCTATTAATAAGACAGTGACCTTTATTTTCATTTTAATACACATACATCGATGAAGCCCTATTTGTAAAGCGTATTTAAAGTTTCGGGTTAATAATACAACTAAAGTTGCAAAGAAGATCTACAAAGCTTTAAGAGTTAACACTAGTTTAGTACGAACTGCACGGCTACTTTCTACTTAGGAATATACATATCAGTAATATAAACCCGGAGAAATGTTTCTATCCGTTATTGATGACGAAATATTATTTGACGCATTGGTCAACAATATATGAGATACGTTTTGTAAAAGTTTCTAAAAACTGGCTTAAACAGTGATCATGCACCGTCATTTGAAAGCAATGGCAAAGTTAAATAAACTGGAACAATCGTAACCGTACGGACTTAATTAGGATCTCTACGTGGGGCGCATGGAAGTTGGTCAACCGCGTACATCTAAAGCTACTCTTACTAACCCCTACGAACACTGGGTATGATACTTTGCAACATCCTCCATATTCCTCCGATTTTCACAGGCAGATTACCATTTATTTAAACTTCACTCCCGTCAAAGGATTTAGCAATAAAGACGATGTTATCGCTTCATTTACTGAATTTATGTTCGTTGATTATAAAGAATGTCTACGAATACATTATTTGCTCATTGGAAAAAAGGTTATTCGTCCCAATTGTTAAATTTTGAGTAACTGCTTGTTCGATTTTGATTTCATATACTTTCTATTTTGATGTTATGAGTAACGAACGGATATATATCGTTTTCTGAGTGTTGCTATAAAAAAAATATATATATAGTTCCGCAAATGATGTGTGCATTATTTTTTTTCATCACTTAATTACTTGGACATTTCTGATAAAATTTACGCATCGCTATTAGCAAAGACTGATTGCTATCCTTGAGGTCATCCTGCAGCGAACAATTTCTGACTACGTTCCTATGTTGATTACCCGGTGACAATTGACTTGCAAGTTATTAGCACGAAATAACACAGGCAATTGATTTTCAACGGGATTGCTTGACATGCGTATCCGTGTTTCTTTAAGAGGGGGGAGGGGGTTTACAAATATTTGCAGAGCAGAATATTTGCTAATAAACACTGCACTCTCTTCATTCTTAGATATAGCAAGTAATTTGGCAGTGCCATATAAAATCATAAAATTACGTCAGTAATTTAATTTTTCATGTATAAATTATTACTATGATTTCATATCTGAATTATTATTATTATTATTATTATTATTATTATTATTATTATTATTATTATTATTATTATTATTATTATTATTATTTCTGACTTTTAATTTGGAGTGGAGGATTTCCACATTCATTTTAAACGGCATAGTTTATATGACTTGCTATCTGCTTGCTCGTTTCTCCTCATTACTTAAAATAGCTTCGCCCTCGAGACACCTTTTTTACTAACTAACTCCTGTATGAAAGGACGGATATATATATATATATATATATATATATATATATTTATTTATTTATATGCAAATGAATACATATCAGGCTTTATTATAGTATGAAACGGCCAAAACGATGTGAGAATAACATTCAATATTAGAACAGTAGTTTGAATAATTACAATAATATAAGTAAATTAATATAAAAAATACCAAAATGTTAATATTTATTTATATCAATAAATGTTAATGTTTATCTGGTGATTTTCCAGGTTAATTGCAAGATTGAATTTTGCTCTAAAAAAGGAAATAGCACAAAACTTTATTATATACTTACCTTTTAAGTTACAAAAAGACAGTACACCAAAATTTACGGACATTAATCCAGTATCTTTTGTTTTATCAATAAACGCCTTCTGCTTTTCATTTTCGGCATTATTAAAGTCAAGGGAGATAATTCAGACTTATTTAACATCGTCGTAATGCCGGCTAGAAAGCGTTTACTGATAAAACTTGTATTTATTTAAAAAAAATAAAAATACTGGATAGATTTCCGTAAATTCTGGTGTAGTGTCTTATTTTACCCTAACAGGTAAGGACATAATAAATATTTTGTTGTCTTATGTTTGCAACAAACTGATGAATGAAAATTTTATTATATATATATATATATATATATATATATAGTATGTGTTTCGTGTTACTAGAAAGCCCCATCAAAGTGATCGATTGTAAGTCATACAATTACTAATATTTATTATATTAATCAAATATATATATTACTGTGCCTGCTTGATATATCCAGGCTTCGTTCGTCA
>OY744521.1:178345644-178393144 GCA_963556195.1 Sepiola atlantica | reverse complement strand
ACAGAAACTGTTCGAGAGTCAACACTCACGCTTGAGTGTTTATGTGTATGTATGCAAATCCCAATCAGGTTGCTCAATGCACAGAACGTTCTAGCACAATTTGGTTATTATTAATTCATAAAGTTTTGTCTCACTAAAAAAACTATTAATGAACATAGGTTTATAAGTAAATACGGCAGTGTTTCTTTATAAATCATGATGTAATTGTGTATGGTTGAACTGAAAGGCGATATCTTGAATCACGTTTAACGTGTAGACACACCGATAGAAAAGCAAATGGACAGCATCAAGAATGATTGGAGATTAATTCAAATTAATTTCAGAGGACAGCAGTCCGACAAGAAGAATAGAGTCACAGTATACATTAGGATGGAATAAATTAGGAATTACATCACACGAATAAAAATAATGGAGGTTTATTTTCTGAAACAAATCAAGAAAAGCAGTTGATACATTTTTCACACAGGTCTGAAATGTTTCAAGAAGAAAACAATGTTCGACTACATTCAAATACACGGATTACATTATTATTTAACTTGTAAGCTTAAATAATTATTTTCGACATGAAATAAGAAATATATTAGCATTAAGAAACCTCATAATTTTCCGTTCAAGTTACATCGTCAATTGCCTTTCTTAAGTAGAGACATTTAAATCAAAGGAAGAATTAATATAGACTCATTAAAGAAACACTGTTGACGAGGGAAAGGTTACAGATTAGAAATCACAGTAACGGTTACTTCCTGTTATGGGATTATATTATTTGTACGATTGAAAATAGTTTATTGGTGGCAGTATGCATATATGACGAAAGAAAATGTGGAATTTAAAAATATAAATAAACAATGTGTCTCTTCTTTATAGACTTAAAATATATAAATAAGATTTCCACTAAACTTGGCAGGAAGATTGACTATAACACAAAAGTGTCATAAGATTAATTAAAGCTGAATATTGTATTGACATGTTTCAACGGTGAAATTTATATAATGTACAGTCATAAATTCGAATACACTATTGCTAATAGAATTGATATTCAGAAAAGAAATGTAGATCGACACACAAACAAACCCTATAGAAATTTGCGACCAGAAAAAATGCTAATCCCAATACTAAAACTCTACACAAAAATAACAGCACGTGACGTTTAAAAATCTCAGACGCAATATACATGAAAAAGAAACAACCTAACATTAACACCGGTTCTAACATATTAAAGGCTACGGTTAATGAAATAGATAAACATTCAAATACATGAATAAATAACAGATTAAATTACACTTTATTCATTTTCTCCCCAAATATATATTTTTTAATTAGCAAACCAAAGGCTAACTACCGCAAACGATCGCAAGCGCTTGAGATAGACTAAAAACAACTCTCGGGTTTAGATTCAACAAACTGAAACCAGAAACACGGAACTTAGCGTGTAAAATCGAGAAAGCAATTAAGAAAATAAACAAAAGGGAACATTCCGTCGCTTTTAATCAGAAAACGAAAATCACAAAATTCTCTCGGATATGGACGTACAAGCAGATAAACTCTTCAAAGCAAGTAGGTTAGACATCATACTAGTTAACAAGAAGGAAAAAAACTGCCAAATTGTAGATTTGCCGTCCCAGCAGACAACAGAGTAAATATGAAAGCGACTGGAAAACGAAGCAAATACACAGAACTTGCAAGAGAAATGAAAGGAATATGGAACATGAAGAAAGTCAATATAATACCAATAATCGTAGAAGCACTAGGAACACTCTCGAAAAAACTGGGGGAAAGACTAAGAGAAATTGGAATCAATAGGAAGAGTGAGTCTATACAACGGACGACAATGATGAAAACAGCTGAATATTAAGGAAAATCTTTTAATGCGGAAACCAACCCACATAAACTATGAACACTAGCAAGTCACGTGTAAATTGCAACAGAAATAAAACAAAAACATAGAAGGAATATCACGTGAACCTGAGTAAAGTTAAACTGCAAGAAATTTTATGAACCGTTTCCCCACCCCCACCGAAAAAAAAGATAGCATCAGCCTTGGCTGGTACAACGCAAAATAGGCATGAACGGTCAAGGAGGATGGAAAGACCGATGAAGGAGAGCACTAACCAGACCTCCACTGGAAGAGTGCGGAGAGTACTGGGACCATACGGAGGCTGATTGCCACCCGAATAACAGAAAAGACCAATGGTCGTTGCCAGCGAGAAATCAATGGTAAGCGGTTTTTGCGATAACGCCAAGTCATTTGCAATAGTTATCGAAAAAGTGGAGAGTACTGGAAATCTGGGGAGACTTGTTGTCACTGAGATTCCAGGGAACCCCACCGGTTATTATCAGTTAGCAATCACTGATGATGACCTGCGTAGGAACTTCGAGTAAATAATAATAATAATAATAATAATAATAATAATAATAATAATAATAATAATAATAATAATAATAATAATAATAATAATAATAATAATAATAATAATAATAATAATAATAATAATAATAATAATAATAATAATAATAATAATAATAATAATAATAATAATAATAATAATAATAATAATAATAATAATAATAATAATAATAATAATAATAATAATAATAATAATAATAATAATAATAATAATAATAATAATAATAATAATAATAATAATAATAATAATAATAATAATAATAATAATAATAATAATAATAATAATAATAATAATAATAATAATAATAATAATAATAATAATAATAATAATAATAATAATAATAATAATAATAATAATAATAATAATAATAATAATAATAATAATAATAATAATAATAATAATAATAATAATAATAATAATAATAATAATAATAATAATAATAATAATAATAATAATAATAATAATAATAATAATAATAATAATAATAATAATAATAATAATAATAATAATAATAATAATAATAATAATAATAATAATAATAATAATAATAATAATAATAATAATAATAATAATAATAATAATAATAATAATAATAATAATAATAATAATAATAATAATAATAATAATAATAATAATAATAATAATAATAATAATAATAATAATAATAATAATAATAATAATAATAATAATAATAATAATAATAATAATAATAATAATAATAATAATAATAATAATAATAATAATAATAATAATAATAATAATAATAATAATAATAATAATAATAATAATAATAATAATAATAATAATAATAATAATAATAATAATAATAATAATAATAATAATAATAATAATAATAATAATAATAATAATAATAATAATAATAATAATAATAATAATAATAATAATAATAATAATAATAATAATAATAATAATAATAATAATAATAATAATAATAATAATAATAATAATAATAATAATAATAATAATAATAATAATAATAATAATAATAATAATAATAATAATAATAATAATAATAATAATAATAATAATAATAATAATAATAATAATAATAATAATAATAATAATAATAATAATAATAATAATAATAATAATAATAATAATAATAATAATAATAATAATAATAATAATAATAATAATAATAATAATAATAATAATAATAATAATAATAATAATAATAATAATAATAATAATAATAATAATAATAATAATAATAATAATAATAATAATAATAATAATAATAATAATAATAATAATAATAATAATAATAATAATAATAATAATAATAATAATAATAATAATAATAATAATAATAATAATAATAATAATAATAATAATAATAATAATAATAATAATAATAATAATAATAATAATAATAATAATAATAATAATAATAATAATAATAATAATAATAATAATAATAATAATAATAATAATAATAATAATAATAATAATAATAATAATAATAATAATAATAATAATAATAATAATAATAATAATAATAATAATAATAATAATAATAATAATAATAATAATAATAATAATAATAATAATAATAATAATAATAATAATAATAATAATAATAATAATAATAATAATAATAATAATAATAATAATAATAATAATAATAATAATAATAATAATAATAATAATAATAATAATAATAATAATAATAATAATAATAATAATAATAATAATAATAATAATAATAATAATAATAATAATAATAATAATAATAATAATAATAATAATAATAATAATAATAATAATAATAATAATAATAATAATAATAATAATAATAATAATAATAATAATAATAATAATAATAATAATAATAATAATAATAATAATAATAATAATAATAATAATAATAATAATAATAATAATAATAATAATAATAATAATAATAATAATAATAATAATAATAATAATAATAATAATAATAATAATAATAATAATAATAATAATAATAATAATAATAATAATAATAATAATAATAATAATAATAATAATAATAATAATAATAATAATAATAATAATAATAATAATAATAATAATAATAATAATAATAATAATAATAATAATAATAATAATAATAATAATAATAATAATAATAATAATAATAATAATAATAATAATAATAATAATAATAATAATAATAATAATAATAATAATAATAATAATAATAATAATAATAATAATAATAATAATAATAATAATAATAATAATAATAATAATAATAATAATAATAATAATAATAATAATAATAATAATAATAATAATAATAATAATAATAATAATAATAATAATAATAATAATAATAATAATAATAATAATAATAATAATAATAATAATAATAATAATAATAATAATAATAATAATAATAATAATAATAATAATAATAATAATAATAATAATAATAATAATAATAATAATAATAATAATAATAATAATAATAATAATAATAATAATAATAATAATAATAATAATAATAATAATAATAATAATAATAATAATAATAATAATAATAATAATAATAATAATAATAATAATAATAATAATAATAATAATAATAATAATAATAATAATAATAATAATAATAATAATAATAATAATAATAATAATAATAATAATAATAATAATAATAATAATAATAATAATAATAATAATAATAATAATAATAATAATAATAATAATAATAATAATAATAATAATAATAATAATAATAATAATAATAATAATAATAATAATAATAATAATAATAATAATAATAATAATAATAATAATAATAATAATAATAATAATAATAATAATAATAATAATAATAATAATAATAATAATAATAATAATAATAATAATAATAATAATAATAATAATAATAATAATAATAATAATAATAATAATAATAATAATAATAATAATAATAATAATAATAATAATAATAATAATAATAATAATAATAATAATAATAATAATAATAATAATAATAATAATAATAATAATAATAATAATAATAATAATAATAATAATAATAATAATAATAATAATAATAATAATAATAATAATAATAATAATAATAATAATAATAATAATAATAATAATAATAATAATAATAATAATAATAATAATAATAATAATAATAATAATAATAATAATAATAATAATAATAATAATAATAATAATAATAATAATAATAATAATAATAATAATAATAATAATAATAATAATAATAATAATAATAATAATAATAATAATAATAATAATAATAATAATAATAATAATAATAATAATAATAATAATAATAATAATAATAATAATAATAATAATAATAATAATAATAATAATAATAATAATAATAATAATAATAATAATAATAATAATAATAATAATAATAATAATAATAATAATAATAATAATAATAATAATAATAATAATAATAATAATAATAATAATAATAATAATAATAATAATAATAATAATAATAATAATAATAATAATAATAATAATAATAATAATAATAATAATAATAATAATAATAATAATAATAATAATAATAATAATAATAATAATAATAATAATAATAATAATAATAATAATAATAATAATAATAATAATAATAATAATAATAATAATAATAATAATAATAATAATAATAATAATAATAATAATAATAATAATAATAATAATAATAATAATAATAATAATAATAATAATAATAATAATAATAATAATAATAATAATAATAATAATAATAATAATAATAATAATAATAATAATAATAATAATAATAATAATAATAATAATAATAATAATAATAATAATAATAATAATAATAATAATAATAATAATAATAATAATAATAATAATAATAATAATAATAATAATAATAATAATAATAATAATAATAATAATAATAATAATAATAATAATAATAATAATAATAATAATAATAATAATAATAATAATAATAATAATAATAATAATAATAATAATAATAATAATAATAATAATAATAATAATAATAATAATAATAATAATAATAATAATAATAATAATAATAATAATAATAATAATAATAATAATAATAATAATAATAATAATAATAATAATAATAATAATAATAATAATAATAATAATAATAATAATAATAATAATAATAATAATAATAATAATAATAATAATAATAATAATAATAATAATAATAATAATAATAATAATAATAATAATAATAATAATAATAATAATAATAATAATAATAATAATAATAATAATAATAATAATAATAATAATAATAATAATAATAATAATAATAATAATAATAATAATAATAATAATAATAATAATAATAATAATAATAATAATAATAATAATAATAATAATAATAATAATAATAATAATAATAATAATAATAATAATAATAATAATAATAATAATAATAATAATAATAATAATAATAATAATAATAATAATAATAATAATAATAATAATAATAATAATAATAATAATAATAATAATAATAATAATAATAATAATAATAATAATAATAATAATAATAATAATAATAATAATAATAATAATAATAATAATAATAATAATAATAATAATAATAATAATAATAATAATAATAATAATAATAATAATAATAATAATAATAATAATAATAATAATAATAATAATAATAATAATAATAATAATAATAATAATAATAATAATAATAATAATAATAATAATAATAATAATAATAATAATAATAATAATAATAATAATAATAATAATAATAATAATAATAATAATAATAATAATAATAATAATAATAATAATAATAATAATAATAATAATAATAATAATAATAATAATAATAATAATAATAATAATAATAATAATAATAATAATAATAATAATAATAATAATAATAATAATAATAATAATAATAATAATAATAATAATAATAATAATAATAATAATAATAATAATAATAATAATAATAATAATAATAATAATAATAATAATAATAATAATAATAATAATAATAATAATAATAATAATAATAATAATAATAATAATAATAATAATAATAATAATAATAATAATAATAATAATAATAATAATAATAATAATAATAATAATAATAATAATAATAATAATAATAATAATAATAATAATAATAATAATAATAATAATAATAATAATAATAATAATAATAATAATAATAATAATAATAATAATAATAATAATAATAATAATAATAATAATAATAATAATAATAATAATAATAATAATAATAATAATAATAATAATAATAATAATAATAATAATAATAATAATAATAATAATAATAATAATAATAATAATAATAATAATAATAATAATAATAATAATAATAATAATAATAATATAAATAATAATAATGATAATAATAATAATAATAATAATAATTATTATTATTATTAAAATATTATAATTTAATATTTTTCGTATATTTTTTATACTAATTACCGGAATAAAGTATTATCACCAAATATATGCGTAGGGAGTAACTATTTTGTGATCTTTTAAAACCGCACGCTTAAACAGTGGTCGACCCCGTGCCATCAAAATGATGACGCTCACTTAAATTTCTATGAATAAATAAAAATCATCGAACAAAGAATTGACTATTTAAACTCTTTTTTCATAAAACATGTTCTGGGGAACGGTTTAAATTCTTTACCCTGAAAAAAAAATGATAACTCTAATAATAATAATCATCATCATTTTCCACAAGATTGCGTATTCTGTTTCACCATTGTGTGAACATAAGTTTCAACAGTGGCATAGTTTCTTTAATACGTTTTTATATTATATAATTATGTTGGCTGCACCTGTAGGATCAAACTGTAAACCGTCTGCCAACTCGCTTAAAATATGTCAAAACATATTCTCAAGGTATTTTTAAATATCTTAAATATGTACTTATTTTAGTATTTTCACAATAATTTAAAGCCATAGCTTTTGACATATTGAAAATTTCGATTTAAAGAACAAAATGAGTATGCTGGAAACTTTTGGGCAGAATTCTTATAAAATCAAAAGATTTTCGTATAAAAGAAAATCTGCATGCGCCATCTTGTCTAATTGACTAAAAAATAAATAAAAAATCTTCATGTGACGTAGGTATTTTTATATTATTTCTTTTAAATAATTCATGCTAATAATCAAATAGATGGAATATCATGCATTTACATTGTTTAATGTGTGTCTTGTAACTAATGATTGTCTACAGAATGATTGATTTACGTTGTGTTATGAACACGAGGTGTGTCGTCTGCAGGGATAAAATATGAATAACAAGATTCGAAAAAAGAAAGAAAAAAACAAGCGTATCGTGGAATTTCCATTAAAAAGTATTTTTTTTAAAAATAAGCAAAAAATCGGTTAATATAATTTCAAAAACTATTTACATTTCTTCTTCTGCATTGATCCCGCTAACTCTGACTGTCTTACCAAATTTGTTTGATTGCAACAGTTATACTTTGACCGATGAGTCGCACCATCTGTCGCCAGAGTTTCGAAGATATTTTACATATAGCACCTGGTATTCCAAAATGGTCATCTGCGCAGTACCGACCGGGCTCAATTTCGTTTAACTTCGGTGATCTTACGGGAATCGGTGTGTCACAATATATAAAATGCTCCGACATTACCCAACAGCGCGCGTGCTTTTCTTAAAGCGCGTTGTCCCGCGTGTGCACATGTGTTCGCGCTCATTTATTCAATTAGACGAAGTATGGTTCATCTCATTTAAAGCCAAACATGAAATCAGTTCATCATTTAAAGTTTCCTCCAATTTAGTACGACAGAATTCGTATATGTTGGTCAGATGTTGCCATTACGTTGTAGAGGCCTATTCTATGTTCGATATTCCATTACCAGTTTAAAAGAGTTATCGATAGGATGCATCAACGTTGAAGCTTCGTATTTAGAATCAGCGTTTTTCCATGAGTTTTTCCAAGCTTTGTCGCATTGGAATATTCCCATGTGAGGATCAAACTTACTGGTAATGGCGTTCCAAGATAATAGACATGTCAGTCATTTTCCTACGTCGTTGTCACTTTCTTTTTCTGTGTTCTTTGTTTACTTTACGTTGTAATTCATTGTGGTTTGACAATGGATCACTTATCAAACAGAAAAATAAGATTTCATTCTATCACTTATAAGATATATGTATAAGAATCAGAATTACTTATTCGGATTCTTGTGAATCTGACAAGCGATACAATTACTCTTTGAATTTCTCTTAATGATCTGAAAACATGTTTTACCAATTATTTGTGTCCATTAGAATTGTTTCGTTTTGAGTAATGGAATAAATGAGCGCGAACACGTGCACACACGCGGGAGAGCGCGCTTTAAGAAAAGCACACACGCTTTTCTTCAGAGTTAGCACGTCTGTTGTGAAATGCGTATGTCATGATAGGAATGGATTATGATGCACAAAAAAGACACCAGCATACAGTTGTCAGTTATGCGCATCAAATGTGGATTAACGAAACTGAAATATTATTGTAAATATAAGAGCAGTCTTTAATGTTCTTATATTTACAATTAAATTATTTAGAAATACACACCGATTATCGAAGATATGAACAATTCGAGTTATAAAAAAAGATTGCAGACATATCTTATCACAGCATCTTTAGAATGCGGGTTGATTTAACAATTTAAAACAGACATAACAACTATACAACATTAACTAAATATCTCAAACAGAACAAACAGTTTGATCTCTCATCAAATAGACATCAATATTTATTTACTGAGAAATTAATTACTGGGTAACGTCGGAGCATTTTATATATTGTGATTCGAAATTAAGCGACGTTTTACCTGGTCAGTACTGCGCAGGTGACCATTTTGCTATATGTAAAATCTCTTCGGAACTCTGGCGACAGATGGTGCGACTCATCGGGCAAAGTATAACTGTTGCAATCAAACAAATTTGGTAAGAACAGTCAGAGTTCGACCCCTGGTTTAGCGGGATCAATGCAGAAGAGAAAATATAAATAATTTAAAAACAGATTTTGTGCTTATTTAAAAAAACAAATATAGAAGTCGCTTCAGACAAGGCATGAAGCCACTTGATGTAAGGAGTTAAAAATAACGAAAGCTGATTATCTCAAAGAGGAGATGTATCTTAACCTTAGTCTTGAAAGGACACCGGCTATAGCCAGAAAGATAACAGCTAACATGAAGAAAGATTCACAAGCCTGTAGTTCCTGGAAATAAATTATAATATAAATAATGAAATTGCGTGATAGCATTGGGAGCTTTCGAATGATATTTATTTAAAATATCTGAACTCACTGGAAGTTATACTATGTCATAAAGAAATAACAGTTGGAACAACGGATACAAAATATAAAAGGAAACAATTGAATAACTTTTTTATTATCTTCAAATGATATTGTGTAATGTGCATTTGCTGTTTGACGGAGATGCACATTAAGGGAGAACTAAACTTGTCATTCCATTTGTCTTTTCATCCAATAATAAAACTGTATAAAATTAAAACTGATTTGAAAAGTTTTGTAAAAGAACACTCCAGTAACATTAACACACACAAAAAAAACTATGTTATAAGAATATATCTTTAATTTATTTCTCAGGGATTTTTTCGGAAAATGAACAAAGCGAAAGAACGGCATTTTGTGAGAGATGGAAGAGGTCGCGTGTGTAGATGGGAAATAAAACAAAGGCGTTTGATATACGACTGATTCTAATTTTGATGGGAAATATTATCAATTGTTTTCATGTACCGATTGTCTGCAGACAAAATAGAAATCTCAAGCGCAGCATGTCCTCCAACGGGGGGTGGGGTTTGACAGCACTGGGGGCACGACACAAACCCAGAGGAAAAAAGGGTGTGTCACGGTGGGCGTGGCAAAGGGAGGAACACAGTTTCAGCTAGAATCATTGTGCATTCTTATGTCGCGTCTGCTGCTCTTCTGTCATCAGGAAAGTTATTAACATTAACAATTATTATTATGCACAGCAGACATGCACACACTCGTGCGCACACACGCACACATAACCTCCAACTCTCACAAACTCACACACACACACACACACGCGAATATAAACAATAAGTCTATACATAATGTGATATAATACAACTTATAGACAGGAAGTTGCGTTTTGAAGTGATTAAAGGTAAGGAATGTGGGAGCGGCGAGCCCGTTTCGAATTCTGTCAAAGCCACTGCACTACTTTCAATAATATTTATAAATCTATATATCCCCTTTAGATTATTGATTAAGTAGTAGTGTACACTATACTCATAAGCCTTCATTGTGCAACCACTCTTGGAAAAGGAAAACAGTAGTCTTATCTTGGCATTGCTTTCAGTTGTCCTGGATTTCTCTTTGATACTGGACTCAAGTAATTTCGATCCAGAAGAGGTGCAATTGGGATTACGCAATCCTTTACTATAAACTTCCCACATAGGCACCCTATTAATAGTCTCTCAAAGCTGACAGGAGGCTATATATATATATATATATATATATATATATATATATATATATATATATATATATAATAAAAATATGAATTAGTTGGGTTTAAAAATAAAATCAAAGTTTTCAAATAACTTTTCTAAAAAGCAATTTCAGTGATACTGCTTTTATTTTTTAGTCATATTATTATTATTATCAGCGTATTATATTGTAATTTCTAAAACAAATTTGTTTAATGGTACCAAAATCAACACATTGAAATAAAATATGTGCCTTTTTTAATCATAAAACTAAAATATAGTCCTCCTACGGACATCGAATATACACATAGTCAAAGAAAGTTAGCAGTTTTTTACTATTAAAACATAAATATAATCTTAAAATACAACACACATACATGAACTTTCCTCTTTGAATATATATATATATATATATATATATATCTATATATATATATATATATATATATATATATATATATATGTATATATGTATATATGTATATATATATATTCATGATGCTGAATACTTTTGTATTCAATGCATAGATAATGAAGGGTTACCGAATTATTGTGTTAACATTATGCACCGAATAACATTATGAAAAGTAGAGCAGTTATATTATATATGGTATAAGCCATCCATAAATCTATCTATCTTCATCTCTCTCTCCACGTTTCCCCTCTACCTCTTATTTCTCTACCCCCTCCCTCCCTCTCTCTCTCTCTCTCTCCTTCTCTCTCTCTCTCCCTCTCTCTCTCTCTCTCTATATATATATATATATATAATCAATAGTTTGATAAATACCTGTGTGAAATAAAAGTAAAAATGACCATACATGTATATTAGAAATATAGATTAGAAATATATGCGCATATAACTATATGCTCTAGTAATATAGATATATATTAGAAAATATGTTTATATATATATATATATATATATATATATATATATATATATATATATATATACGTACACACATATACTTTATTGAATAGCGGCGAGAATAGTCACACTAAAGAATATATATATATATATATATATATATATATATATATATATATATATAAGGTGTTTAATCAGCTCAATATTAAATGTATGCGGATCTATCAATTTTATTGGGACCGAATAGGACATATCGTCAAATATTTTGCTATACATCTTCAAGTTAGTAAACATTTTCATGCAATGTAGATATTCTTCTTCTTCTTCTTCTTCTTCTTCTTCTCCTATTAGAAAGAAGAAGAAGAAGAAGAAGAAGTCTTCTTCTTCTTTCTAATATCCTTCTTTTTCTTTGTACCCATTGTTGACAGAGCGCATCCTTCAGCATGACAAGCACACCGATTGTGCGGGACAAACAGTGAATTATCACGTAGAACAAAGGGCTTCATTAGGATGGAGACTCCGCCCCTGGCGCTCAGCGTGCTATAGCATGGTAAGTAAACGTCTCGCGCTTTGCCGAGGGATTCTCCACGCGTCCATAGCCATTACATTACTATGAAACGATATTGTCTATCAACTCGGCCTTACGCAGAGAAACGAATAAGAGAACTCCGCGGATACCTCTGCTGAGATAGGAGAGGTTGGAGGGGGGGAGGGGACAGCGCGTCTGACAGAATTCTATATGAGAAATGTTAGGTTTTATAGCAAGGTGGGCGGTAGGGTTACGCAGAAACAAATATTACACACCCACATTCTTGTATTATTTGTAATATATTATAAAATTGCGAATATTTGAGCTTCGTATAGTTACTGAGATATTTCATGAAAAATATTTTTTATTAATTAAAAACTATGATTTTTTACTTGAAAGCTTATGTAATATTAAAATAATATGTAATCTTTTAGTATTTTAAGAATTAATACCTTGTTACCATATTTTATGCAAACCACTTTCAGAGGGTTATAAATAACCATGTCTAGATTAAAATGGTAAAAAAAGCAATCTTAATATGACCTCACTTCCGATAGCTTAAGACTTACTAAATATAGCAGTTCATTCCCCCCTCAACCCACGTACAGAATTTGAATGCATACTGGAGAGAATTTGAATGTCTACTAGGCACTGTCCGCGTTTGTATTAACTCTCTTTATACAGGGGTTTGTCAGGACAAGCTGGCATGAGAACACTTCCCCTTACAATAAACCCTGACCAAATTTTCAAAAGTAACACAGTATTCGAAACCCAAATAAGATCACCTCGATATGGTTACACATTGGTTTATACGAGGAATGGTGCATCTAATAAGTAATAACAGTTCTAAGCTGGATACTCTACTAGACTAGACGAATTCTTGTCCTCAGAATCTGGTAAGACCAAGAGACCACAAGAAAGATAAACTATAACATAGATAACTGGTCAAACAGAGAGAAGACAAATTAAAAGTAAAATTTAAAAAATAATGTTCTTTCGTCTTTACTAACTCAATGTTTGAGAGATAAATGATAACTTTGATATAAGACTCGTATATCTATGTATCTCATGTAGAAATGAAGAGTTAGCCACAAGATGAGACCCCTTGATTTCTAAGAACTTACACTGAAGTAAAATGGATACATACATATATATATATATATATATATATATATATATATATATATATATATATAATCAGTGGCGACTTGTGAAATTAACTTCCTGCACTGAAGATTGCGTTAGCATGAAACATCGATGTCTGTAGGTAATAAATAATTAATATTTATTTATAAATATATATATATATATGATTCGTCCAAACACTTTAAAATGCAGCAACATTTTTTGTGAGTAACGGATAAATTTTATTAGACAGACGAACAGCGCAGGTAAAGAAATTTTTTTTTTTTTTTTTTTTTTTGATGTCTTAAATAACTAATATAAGTTAGCAAACATTTATATGGAACAAAACGTAGATTTAGTATAAGGAACGTTTATGTTTTTGTCTTTTAAGGGAAGTAGGGTCTGATCAACTCTGCTGGGAAGCCATGAAATTAAATACTGTCTTGTTTTTAAATTCCCGAAACAGTTTTTTATGGTAAACAACTGATGATCCCTTAAAATAGTGTTAGAAACTAACTAATATAATAACTGTAAAAAATAAATTGACTTACATGAGTGATTTTCCACTGGAAGACTTGAGACTATAAGTTTTTTTTTTTTTTTTTTTAATATAGTTTTAATGGTTGAGAAACTTCCGAGACTATATATATATATATATCTATGTATCTCATGTAGAAATCAAGAGTTAGCCACAAGAAGAGACCCCTTGATTTCTAAGAACTTACACTGACGTAAAATGGATATATATATATATATATATATATATATATATATATAATCAGTGGCGACTTGTGAAATTAACTTCTCTGCACTGAAGATTGCGTTAGCATGAAACATCGATGTCTGTAGGTAATAAATAATTAATATTTATTTATAAATATATATATATATATATATATATATATATATATATATATATATTTCTATGCGTGGAATTTATTCCGAAACTAATAAACCGATCAATATAAATTATGAAGTTATTCCAGACAATATAGTGAATAAGGTGAGCACATTTTCTTTGTACATTTTACTATTTTGGGGGGACGCCCCAAATTTTTAACCCCCGAAACAAAAACATTAAAAAAAAAACGAGATTCACAAAATTTAATAGAGAAAATAATTGCTCTACATCAAAGTTTTAGTAATATTATGCAATAAAGTGTAAACCGATACGGCGCGTGCTTTGTCCTTGGTGATTCCTTTTGTATGACTGGAGTGCATTGTTGAGGCAAAGCAAATGTATCCAATAGTATCTCCAGTGGAAAAGTATTATTTTGTGTATGTTGTGTGTTTTACATGTTTGTCTCAGTAGAATGTTAGGGTCGTAATTGATTCGAATGTCGAACCCAAACAGAAGACTGCATATTTCCTCTTTTTTCACAAGACGTAACCTTGTGTCCACTTCTGTTTGTCATTCTGATAGTTTTCGGCTAAGTCTTTTGTCCCAGTTTGAAAGTGCGACTTACTGCACCATGATGACGGTTGAACTGCCGTTCAATTTGTATGTTTCTCTTGTGAGAAGTTTGTGCAGCTGGAGTAATGGCATCCATTGGTAAACGGACCTTCCGCTTCAATAGAGCTTTAGCCGGTGAACTACCGTTAGGAACATTTGGATTTGGTGTAGCTTTATAATTTCCAAGGAATATCGCTAGAATTTCTAAAGTAGTTCCGTCTACTTTGAGTTTTAAGAGTTTTCTCTTAAATGTATGCACAAAACGCCAGACATGTCCATTGGATTAAAGAGGAAAAGGTGGTGTGCGGACGTGTTTGATACTATTCTGCTTGCAGAAATCTGAAAATCTCGCTGAAGTTAAACAGTACCATTGTCAGAGACTATGGTCACTTGGACTCCAAATCGACTGAAAATATGTTGCAATTTTAAGATGGTTTCATAAAAGGTTATGCGGCTCATTGGAACAATCTCAGACCATTTACCGTAGCATCTACTAGTAGTAGAACACATTCTTTATCAATGGTCTTGCGAAATCAACCTGAAGATATGACCAAGGGGAATCCGGACAAGGCCAAGAAAATAGTGTTTCCTTTCTTAGATCTTTTGCTGCTAACTGACATTTTTAACAGTTATTGCTCAGATATTCTAATTGTTCGTCCATGTTTGACCAATAAAGATAGCTACGTGACAATGCCTTCATCCGGCTAATGCCATGATATCAAATATAAAATTGTTTTTATACATAATTTTTAAATTTTAAAGGAACAATCACACGTTCTCCAAAAAGAATACACACATCAACCTCGCACAATGTTAATTGACGCTGAAAAAGTGTTGAAGGTTTTTGTCTTTACATATCTCAGACCATTTTGTACGGTGGAAGTGCAACACTGCCTTGAGTCAGGGGTCGACAGCTGAAGCTTTGCAGATTATTTGTGAAGTAATTGGCAGTGCTCTGACAGTGTATGCGAGCACTGAAATAATTACTTGTTCCACAGATAATCCTGAAATGACTGAGTCCGCTTTGACTTTGACTTTGGTTTGTCTTATCCATGAGTCGCGATAACGAGTCTGCACATCCGATTGCATCACTTGAACAATATCTTATTGAGAAATCATAATCCAACAATATTACTAGTTTTAAAATGAATCTTTATCATCAAGACAATAACTAAAAATAAAATTTATAGGAACCTTTATGTAAAATATAAGTTTAATCATGACCATGTCATTAACTGGAAAAGTAAATTTATTTATTAAGCAAACAGGATATCCAAAAAGCATTATTTATTGATAAACAGCAATATAAAATTGTAGCGTCAAACTTAAACAAATATCAGGGAACAAAAATGTAAACGTTTTTAAAAGTACAGATAACACAACACGTACAAATAACATAAATAATCATAAAACGTACAAATGACATAAATATTCATAAAACGTACAAATAACATAAATAATCATAAAACGTACAGATAACATAACTAATCATAAAACATACAGATAACATAACAAACCATAAAACCTACAGATCACATAACTAATCACAAAAGGTACATATAACATAACTAATCATAAAAAGAACTGATAACATAATTAATCATAAAAGGTACAGATGAAATAACTAATCATAAAAGGTACAGATGACATAACTAACTATAAAAAGTAGAGATAACACAACTAATCATAAAAAGTACAGATAACATAACTAATCATAAAACGTACAAATAACATCACTAATCATAAAACGGACGGATAACATAACTACTCATAAAAAGTACAGATAACATAACTAATCATAAAAAGTACAGATGAAATAACTAATCATAAAAAGTAGAGATAACACAACTAATCATAAAAAGTACAGATAACATAACTAATCATAAAACGTACAAATAACATAACTAATCATAAAACGTACAGATAACATAACTAATCATAAAAAGTACAGATAACACCATTAATCATAAAAAGTACAGATAACATAACTAATCATAAAAAGTACAGATGAAATAACTAATCATAAAAAGTACAGATGAAATAACTAATCATAAAAAGTACAGATGAAATAACTAATCATAAAAGTACAGATAACATAACTAATCATAAAACGTACAAATAACATCACTAATCATAAAACGGACAGATAACATAACTACTCATAAAAAGTACAGATAACATAACTAATCATAAAAAGTACAGATGAAATAACTAATCATAAAAATTACAGATAACATAACTAATCATAAAAAGTACAAATAACATCACTAATCATAAAACGTACAGATAACACCATTAATCATAAAACGTACAGATAACATAACTAATCATAAAAAGTACAGATAACACCATTAATCATAAAAAGTACAGATAACATAACTAATCATAAAAAGTACAGACACCACAACTAATCATAAAAAGTAGAGATAACACCACTAATCATAAAAAGTACAGATAACATAACTGATCATAAAAAGTACATATAACATAACTAATTATAAAACGTACAAATAACATAACTAATCATAAAACGTACAGATAGCATAACTACTCATAAAAAGTACAGATAACATAACTAATCTTAAAACGTACAGATAACATAACTAATCATATTTGTACAGATAACATAACAAATCATTATTTGTACTTTTAAGTACAAATAACACAACTAATCATAAAAAGTACAGATAACATAACTAATCATAAAACGTACAAATAACATAACTAATCATATAACGTACAGATAACATAACTAATCATAAAAAGTACAGATAAAATAACTAATCATAAAAAGTACAGATAAAATAATAAATCATAAAAAGTACAGATTACATAACTAATCATAAAACGGACAGATAACATAACTAATCTTAAAACGTACAGATAACATAACTAATCATATTTGTACAGATAACATAACAAATCATTATTTGTACTTTTAAGTACAAATAACACAACTAATCATAAAAAGTACAGATAACATAACTAATCATAAAACGTACAAATAACATAACTAATCATATAACGTACAGATAACATAACTAATCATAAAAAGTACAGATAAAATAACTAATCATAAAAAGTACAGATAACATAACTAATCATAAAAAGTACAGATAACATAACTAATCATAAAACGTACAGATAACATAACTAATCATAAAAAGTACAGATAACATAACTAATCATAAAACGTACAGATAAAATAACTAATCATAAAAAGTACAGATAACATAACTAATTCGAAAAAACTCATTGAAATGAATATTGGTGAATAATTTAAATAAAGTTAAAATGTTCATGATTATTTCATTCGTCCAAAAAAACTGTCGAATAAGAATATTCTTACTGTATATCATTTTAACCTATAATGAACCGAAAATGGATTCCGGCTATTTTCTAAAATTATTGATCAATAAAGATATTGTTATCAAAGCCAAAACTGTAGTAGTTTTTTTAATTGAATGAAATAGCCCGCAGACTATGTTCACACTCAAATTTTCCACCGTCAACTTAAACATATTTGATATATTCCCAGTAAAATCATCGACATCCTTTATTTTCAAAACCATACAACATACACTTCTGCAGATTTTGAAGATATTTACTCTGTTTTGTGCCTTTATTCTTTTTAATTCTGTAGAATGGACAAAAAAATCGGAGACAGATAAATTGAGAGTGAGTGCAAATGTCCCGCAGGGAGCAACAATTGAAGAAACACTCAAGACCAGCCGCTCGTTTTTCACGTTGTTATTTTCGCACTATAACTTTTACTAAGTATTGTATTGAGCAAAGAAAAATCAATGACCTTATACATTTTATTTTCCCGCTCTCAATGCCACAGCACAAAAGCATACATAGTTTTATTTGATTCGTTGTCCTCATTCGTTTTTGCATTTGTCACCATAGGTAATCAGAATATCGAATTTCATTTTTAATATATTAATTCAACTTCTATATAATACGCGTATCCACGTTTGTACGTACGTTGTTTATCTCCTACAGCAATTAAAAAAAATAAGAGCGTCAGATCATCAAAGATTACATGCAAACAAGAATGTATGTTTAATAATTAACTGGTGTCGCTAAGGTAAAAGAATTCCGTGTTTACCCATATTAAAATGAATTGTTACGTACTCGAATTTTGTCGTCACGTCGACTTCACAAGTTTTAAAAACCTACTATTTGAATTTAACAACAATTCTGATAGAAGTTTCATACACATCTAATTGTTACAACTTTAAATAAATAAATTAAAACAAGTTCATTTATTTGAAGAATATTTTAACGACAAGTATTTTTACGGTAATAAAAAAGTAAATTTTTATCGTTTTAAATAAAATAAACACGAAGAACCATTTTTCATTTAAAGAACATTTAAAACTTATTATAACAACTTCCATTGTTTTATCACTTATATACCTGTAATTCACTCATCTCAACCCCTCGGTAATGGATATACTTCCAGTTTGATGTCGATATTAGATTGAACTTTTCATACATATTTTAAGTTTAGATTCACTGATAGGCATACAGGTTGTGAAAGTAAGAATTGTATAAGTTGGGTCACTGTAATAGTCACAAAAACCTTGAACTCCATTGACGATTGAGGATGTAAAATACTTTGTTTGATACACTTAGTTATCTGATTGGTCAGATTATTAATACACAGATAATCATTTAACTATTTATAAAGCAGTTCCCTGATGGACTCAATCGATATTTTATTTTAGTTTGAGAGCAGAACGATCGATTAAAAGAGACGAAAACTTTATGAAAAGTTTTCCTGACTGTCGGAATTACTCGCTCACCTCCTGTCGAAATTAAACCTAGTTGAAATGAATGGGTTTGAATTTTAGCTTTCTTGACTGTTTTTTCCTTTAGTTTCATTGAAATGTGATTCTATCGCTAATTGAAACACAACGTTGTCATCAAACGCATTGATTACAGTCCATCGCATATTATTCAAATTGTATCATGCGAATCATGTACTTTACATTTAAAGCCAAATTCTTCCTTCTGATAATGTATCTTTTACAAATGTTTGTTTGAATTTTCCCCGAAACACAAAACGGAAAATTAGTAACAAAAGAGAAATAAAAGAATTGAACTAAACGTTGTTAATATTTATTACTGACGTTTTTAATATTTATTACTGAACGTTTTTAATAATTATTACTGAACGTTTTGAATATTTATTACTGAACGTTTTGAATATTTATTACTGAACGTTTTTAATATTTATTACTGAACGTTTTACATAATTATTACTGAACGTTTTTAATATTTATTACTGAACGTTTTTAATAATTATTACTGAACGTTTTTAATATTTATTACTGAACGTTTTTAATAATTATCACTGAACGTTTTTAATAATTATCACTGAACGTTTTTAATATTTATTACTGAACGTTTTTAATATTTATTACTGAACGTTTTTAATAATTATCACTGAACGTTTTTAATAATTATCACTGAACGTTTTTAATATTTATTACTGAACGTTTTTAATAATTATTACTGAACGTTTTTAATATTTATTACTGAACTTTTTTAATAATTATTACAGAACGTTTTTAATATTTATTACTGAACGTTTTTAATATTTATTACTGAACGTTTTTAATATTTATTACTGAACGTTTTTAATAATTATTACTGAACGTTTTAAATATTTATTACTGAACGTTTTAAATATTTATTACTGAACGTTTTTAATAATTATTACTGAACGTTTTTAATATTTATTACTGAACGTTTTTAATATTTATTACTGAACGTTTTTAATATTTATTACTGAACGTTTTTAATATTTATTACTGAACGTTTTAAATAATTATTACTGAACGTTTTTAATATTTATTACTGAACGTTTTTAATATTTATTACTGAACGTTTTTAATATTTATTACTGAACGTTTTTAATATTTATTACTGAACGTTTTTAATATTTATTACTGAACGTTTTTAATATTTATTACTGAACGTTTTTAATAATTATTACTGAACGTTTTTAATATTTATTACTGAACGTTTTTAATAATTATTACTGAACGTTGTTAATATTTATTACTGAACGTTTTTAATATTTATTACTGACCGTTTTAAATATTTATTACTGAACGTTTTTAATATTTATTACTGAACGTTTTTAATATTTATTACTGAACGTTGTTAATATTTATTACTGACCGTTTTAAATATTTATTACTGAACGTTTTTAATATTTATTACTGAACGTTTTTAATATTTATTACTGAACGTTTTTAATATTTATTACTGAACGTTTTTAATATTTATTACTGAACGTTTTTAATATTTATTACTGAACGTTTTGAATATTTATTACTGAACGTTTTGAATATTTATTACTGAACGTTTTTAATATTTATTACTGAACGTTTTTAATATTTATTACTGAACGTTTTTAATATTTATTACTGAACGTTTTTAATATTTATTACTGAACGTGTTAAATATTTATTACTGAACGTTTTTATATTTATTACTGAACGTTTTTAATATTTATTACTGAACGTTTTTAATATTTATTACTGAACGTTTTTAATATTTATTACTGAACGTTTTTAATATTTATTACTGACCGTTTTAAATATTTATTACTGAACGTTTTAAATATTTATTACAGAACGTTTTAATAATTATTACTGATGTTTTTAATATTTGTTATTGAACGTTTTTAATAATTATTACTGAACGTTTTTAATATTTATTACTGAACGTTTTTAATATTTATTACTGAACGTTGTTAATATTTATTACTGAACGTTTTTAATATTTATTACTGAACGTTTTTAATAATTATTACTGAACGTTTTTAATATTTATTACTGAACGTTTTTAATATTTATTACTGAACGTTGTTAATATTTATTACTGAACGTTTTTAATATTTATTACTGAACGTTTTTAATATTTATTACTGAACGTGTTAAATATTTATTACTGAACGTTTTAAATATTTATTACTGAACGTTTTTAATATTTATTACTGAACGTTTTTAATATTTATTACTGAACGTTTTTAATATTTATTACTGAACGTTTTAAATATTTATTACTGAACGTTGTTAATATTTATTACTGAACGTTTTTAATATTTATTACTGAACGTTTTTAATAATTATTACTGAACGTTTTTAATATTTATTACTGAACGTTTTTAATATTTATTACTGAACGTTTTTAATAATTATTACTGAACGTTTTTAATATTTATTACTGAACGTTTTTAATATTTATTACTGAACGTTGTTAATATTTATTACTGAACGTTTTTAATATTTATTACTGAACGTTTTTAATATTTATTACTGAACGTGTTAAATATTTATTACTGAACGTTGTTAATATTTATTACTGAACGTTTTAAATATTTATTACTGAACGTTTTTAATATTTATTACTGAACGTTGTTAATATTTATTACTGAACGTTTTCCTCTGAGAAAGCACACGCTAAGTTACCCCCCCCCCCAAATTTGCTGATTCGATGTATTTACTTCACACACAGCCAAACTTATTATACAATTATGAAAAAGAGAAAAATAAAATAGAACGCTACCATTCAAATGTTTTTCCGTTCATGAAAATACCAGTTCTCATGGCGTCACCGAGGTTAAGCATAGTAGAGCCCGATGAATACTTGGAGGGGTGACCATTTTGGAATATATCAGGCACCAGAAGTTTCTTAAAAGTGTCACTTTCTTTAAATATACACATAAGCATGGCATGGCACCATCTCTTTACTACCTAACTAGCATCGAACAGCTAGGAAACACTAGACTTTAAAGTTTTGGGCAGGGAAACTAATTTAGGAGAGAGTAAATTCCGAAACAAAACCGGTCCCTCCCCACTTTTTATCAGAATGATATCATATCGTCTCCAGTGTCTTCTTGGACATAAACTGGACATAAACAATGCCAGTTTAAGAGATGTATGGTTAGTATTGCGCAACTCTTGCTTCATTATTATCGTCATCGCATAGGCAGCCGTTTTAGTAAGTATCCATTGTCTCTTGAGACAGAGGAAGACAACGAAGGGGAAAAGTTGCTGAAAATGAACAAGGATAAATGTATTGAATAAAATGAAATCTTCTTTCTAAAGTGCCATTTTATTTCCTCCTTATACATTATCTGACCTTAGAAGTGAGCGTGGAATGATGACTCTGATGAATACATGCAAAATGGAGATTTCGATGAAATTGGTTTTCGGTAAAATTAATTACGGGGAAACGGAATAATCAACGTTGGTATTTCCTTCCAGGAAATATATATGCAAATCACTTTCAATGCTTATAACTAGCAAACGCCTGCAGTCAGATGAAGAATATTAATGATTGCGCTAAGTTATATGCAGCAAGGTGAATCATAGAAATAAATTTCGTTAATATTTTACTATATTGAAATTTAATTCTATGTAGATTCAAATCCCATCAAAGTAACAAGCATCAATCTGAAAATTACATGGGAATGCGATCTGACAGGATGAGATCCAAGTCCGATAAGTTTTTAAACTTCTATTGTGCATTAGATAATATATAGCAAGCTATTGAGAAACTACCTACAACTTTATAATAATCAGAGATTGATTGGGGGGGGGGGGGGGGGCAGTTAATAGAGCATACAGGCCCGTGGCTATTTTTTCACAAAAAATTACCTCAGTGAAAAAAAAAAACGAGAGAAATCCCAATGAGCGTATTTAAACACGGATTGTGATTTCTAGGTTTGAATATGGACGTTAGGAATTATATACGGCGTGCAGTCAACTTAACCCCAGGGTGTGCTACAGGTTTTGAGATTTTATCAGTCAATCCCGTTTAGGAATGTTAGTCCGATTCTAGTCTTGTAAGTCGTTCATATTTAGTCTAGTAAATTGTTCATTTCTTATTTAGACTCTCGCAACTTTAATTCCGAATCTTGAGAACGTAAGTGAAAACCGAAGATAAGCTTTCGAATAAAATAACACATTCCCATTACCCTCTCTCTCTCTCTCTTTCTATCTAAGCTCTTTTACAAATTACATTTACCAGTACAACCTGTGTAAATTACATTGCATTATCATTGTAAAGATTGAAAATATACTTTGTAATTTTGATTAGTAAAACTAACGAACATATTTACACATTTTTGTAGCCTGAGAGTATAGTATCATAATGAACGTACATATACTATATGTCCTCAAAGGAATAGGTAATGTCTTGAAGGGTGGGGTTATGACAACAGAACATATACTACAGTATCTCTCAAAAAGAGGAGGCGATGCGTGTAGAATTGTATAATGGCCACAGAACAGATAATACACTACACCCTACCCCTAAAAAAGGAGGGAGTAAGCATGGGAGGATGGTATCATGCCGAACGAACATATACTATACTACCCTCAAAGGAGAAAGTAATCTCTAGGAAGATGGTCTCATGACAATATGACATATACTACGTTACTTCCCTCTACCAAAAAGAGGAGGTAATGCATGAGTAGATTGTATCATGGTAAAATAACGTATACTACACTTTCACTAAAGGAAGAAGTAATGTCTGGGAGGATGGTCTAATGACAACAGAACATATACTATATTAGCTCTTCACTCCCTAAAACGAGGATATAATCGCCGGGAGAATTTGTCATAATAAAAAAAAACAGATGCCCCCCCCCCCCCCAATCGAGAATTGAAAGATAGTACATAGCATATGAATGGACGTAATAGTTTCGGCTTCAGACACACAACTACCAACTCGCCATTATTAATAGCTATATTGTTACTATAAACTTTGTTAATTTTATAAAATTTAAATTTAATTGCACATATATTTTATTTCAATAAATAGTAGAAAACAGGAAAGTTGGGAATCAGTCTTTCTCGGAGACTATCCCTCTACGAAAACATTATAAGCTGTGTTCCCCACCTACAGGCACGCGCATTCTCCGTGATAATTGTGTCGTTCCTTAAAATGGCAACTGAATTATTTGGTGTTTGTCCGTAACTAACTATTTAGTAAAATACAACTAAAATGATGTAATACATTTGAAATCAAAACTATGGACATTTTTTTCTCTAGTTATATGATGAATACAGTTATCGCTATATAAATACTTGTATTTAGTTAAAGAGAACTGTCAGTTAAACTTTTTATTATCATGCATAATTAATTAAATATACATTACATATTACATAATGATTTAAAATAGAACGATTTAGATGATGTTACATTTGCTGGTTTATAACACGTTGTGTCGAAATCTCTGGTCGTCGTAGAACTGTTCCTTGTTGATCCAGAACGAACGTCATCGCTACCAATGGGACGATATGTCGTTTCTCGATTCGCATTTCCCTGCTGCAGGAACTATTCGTACTAACTTTGTCTCTCTCTTTCTCCATTGCCTCGCCGTTGTATGCAACTATTCGTACTAACCTTGTTGCCTTCGTTGTCGCCTGCTTTGTGTCGCGACTGCTATCATCTGGTTTCGCCGAGTGTCAACTTCGCTCGTTTCTCCATCACGCCGGCGTTTTCTTCGTGGGCTGAAATCAAATCTCCCCGCACACGACAAAAGACAACAAGCCCTTCTTTTTACTTTGAGCAATTTATTGGTATTAGCCTGTCGACACTGAGCAAGTTTGTTGTATAAGAGAGAGAGGCTTACGCTAGTTAATTTCTTAATTAATCACCTAATCACTTAGCTACTTGCAAGGGAAGGAAGTTGGGGCACATCGTTTGGCTTTCATTTTTGGGGTATCCGAAATCCCCTAGCTTGTAATCGCTACATGGCTAACGCGTGTTCTCTCGTTGGCCTCCAGTCAAGAACTGATAATCTCACTCCAGTTTTCCCAGCGGGAAAAACTATGACGTCACGAAATCTCGTGATCAACGCACAGATGTGACCTAACCTTATACTCAAGGTCTCGTCACGCGTCACCGCGACCGTGAGAACAACATTGCACTAAACCTGCACGAGACGACCTCGCCACAAATCGCGCAAGTCAAACCCGATCTCCAACAGATGCGTCTATCCTCATAGGGCCATTATCTAACAATAAATCACTACCCCGCATTATAGGTGAACGAACTGATTTGTGTGTAAATTGTAAAAGAATCTATTAACAAAGTAAATATTTACTATATACTTTTTTTATCTTTTATGATTTGTTTAACAAAGTCACCATCCGCCTACGCACGGAGTATTGTTGCCACATCTGGGCTGGTGCATCATTCAGTAGTCTCTTCCTCTTAGACAAGGTCCCAAAAAAGAGTCACCAACTCAATAGGTCCCTCACTATCGACCAAGCTCCAGCCCCTGTCCCATCGCCGCAATGTTGCATCCTTGTGCTTGTTTTACAAATACTTCAATGGATTGTGCTCCGATGAACTAGCTGCTCTAGTGCCTCCTCGACGTAAATACACCAGACCAACTCGACAATCAGCTGAATCCCATCCAGCCATTGTGGAGGTCCCCAGATACCGAAGAGCCTTCTACTTCAAAAGCTTCTTTTCTCGTGCCGCCGCCCTCTGGAACTCCCTCCCTGCTTCCTGTTTCCCCGACTATACTGACATGCAGAGGTTTAAAACTAATGTAAACAGATATCTCGCTACACAGCTCCCAAGTTAGGATGACACCCAACACCTACTCACAAATTGTCAGTTGCCATTACGTCTACAGTGGCGGCCTGCCTTGTTTGGGATGAAATATGTTACCCCCCCCCCTAAAAAACGAAAAAAAAATAAATATATGTGCCAGGACGAGGCTTATTTCGGCTAGTATTTCTTAATATTTTCACGCATATGACATTTATTAACTAATAAATTGGTGTCATATTCAGACATATGGAACCCATTTAGAAAACAAATGGAAAATTGCATTACGATAATGAGGATTCTGTTCATGTGTTTGTAACTAAAATTATTTTTAAGGATGATGGCGTTAAATAGTCCCATGCATTATGTTTAACTTGGCCAGTATGTAGATATAATAATCTGTGTTATTTAAAATCATGTTTCGTTTGAAATCATACTGTGACTTTTGGTGAAAAACATATAAACACGAAATCCACCCCATAGTAAGAAGAAACATCTATTTATTTTTATCATGGGTTCACTTACTTTAGGGCTCTGTAAGAAAGTTTAATAACTAGTGTTATTGAAAATTATTAAGATGATTTCTGTATTGAACGTTTCTAGGTAGCCAAATATTGACCTCAAATGTAAAATTTAAAAAAGGGAGTTTTTATTCTTGATTTTCTTAAAAATGTGAAAAATGTCTGCCAATAAAAATATTTGAGAACGATTTATTTAGAATATAGCAATTACTATATAAGTTTCAAATAGACATGGCCATTACTACACATTAATAGGTTCGAAAAAAGCTATTTCTACAAGGGTATAAGTTCGAAATAAAAATACCTATTATTACTACACATATAAAAGTTCAAAATAAAATAGCTATTACTACAAGGGTATAAGTTTTAAATAAAATACCTATTACTACACATATAAAAGTTCGAAATAAAAAATAGCAATTACTACAAGGGTATATGTTCGAAATGAAAATACCTATTACTTGACATATAACAGTTCGAAATAAAATAGCTATTTCTACAAAGGTATAGGTTTTAAATAAAATACCTATTACTACACATATAAAAGTTCGAAATAAAAAATAGCTATTACTACAAGGGTATAGGTTCGAAATAAAAATACCTATTATTACTACACATATAAAAGTTCGAAATAAAAAATAGCAATTACTACAAGGGTATATGTTCGAAATGAAAATACCTATTACTTGACATATAACAGTTCGAAATAAAATAGCTATTACTACAAGGGTATAGGTTTTAAATAAAATATCTATTACTACACATATAAAAGTTCGAAATAAAAAATAGCTATTACTACAAGGGTATAAGTTCGAAATAAAAATACCTATTATTACTACACATATAAAAGTTCGAAATGAAAAATAGCTATTACTAAAAGGGTATATGTTCTAAATGAAAATACCTATTACTAGACATATAAAAGTTCGAAATAAAATAGCTATTACTACAAGGGTAAAATATAATACCTATTATTACTACACATATAAAAGTTCGAAATAAAAAAATAGCCATTAATATACATGTAAGGATTAAAAATAAAATATCCGAATACATTGCATTTCGATTTTTATTACTAAGTAGATAATATTTATCTAATTTAATCAAACATATTCAGAAGAAACTAATATTTATAACTATTAAAATAGCATTAGTATTTCTACAACTATTGAAAATGAATAATCTAAAAGAGAGAAGATAATTTAATTATTCCAACTATACGTATTTTATTTGTGCCAATACAAATCTGATACACAATAGCAATAAATTCTGTTTACACAAATTTATATTAGCTATATGTCCCGCTTATGGGGAACAGCGTGTTGTTCTAATACTTAATTACATTATTAAAGAAACAGAAATGGAAGCTCTTATTCATTGATGATGAAATGCTTACTGCTTAATCTGAAAAGATTGATAATAGCGTTAATTATGTAGAATTATGAATTGTTAATTGAACAACTAATGATCGGCTACATTGTCATTCATAGCTGAAATCATGAGTTATATAAACTTCATTAATTTGATCGTCTTGTGTCATCATCTAAATAATATGTAAAAATGTAATAAAAATGTGCGAGAGAGAAGAAAACAAATATCGCATGTTTATATACTATTTAATGGATTACTTTGAAGCGACACTGATTTGCGATGTTCGATTCCTAAGATTACTAAAGTATTAAAATACTATTTTTATTTGAAACATATCTCATGTAAATTGAACATCTTGTGTCACAGGTGTGTCAAAGTCTGTGAAAAACGCGTTTTCTATGCAGTCGTATGGTTTCTTTAGGACTTGTTTGTCGGGATCGATTTATCCTCAGAATTTGACCAAATTCTGCAGAAAAAGCACTAGAAATTAAGGAATGAAAACCGAAGTGCAAGTTGGCGACATGAATATAATGTTGATTACTGAAAGAAACTCATATTCAAGATATTCAAAACTGAATTTTATTGCATTCTTCTCATCAGTGCTTAACAATGCTTACCATTAAATGAACTAGCCAAACAGCAGAGACATCAATATTGCTTTATCGATCTATCTATATAATTTTATGTTAATAGTAATATTACTCTTCAAATAATAAATGTACTAATTAAGATTATATAAAGAAAGCATTGTACCTTTCCTTTAACGTAAGTATACTTGTCATTCGTAGCTAAATATCATTTAAATAAACACCACCAAGATGTTTTTCTTTACTTGTATATTGACAGCTGTGACAATTTAAATAATTTTCAAATAGCAGATATTCTCTTTCATCTTGCCGCAACAATAATGGCCAGATAAATATTTTAACAACAATTAAAACGAAGTTTTTGCCTTTTAGTTAATTTATTTATTGTAGCAATTTAAATCGTTAACAGTAAATGTTCTCTTTTTTCATACCATAAAAATAAGCTTCAACAAAAAAGTCTTTGAATAAGTAAATGGAATTTCATCTTTTACACTTATTTATTTAGCATTGGAACAATTAGCGATTTATTAAAATTGTATTAAAATAATAAGAATGCAAGAGTAGATATTTAAAACGGTTTAAGTCGACGAAATTCAATTTGGCCCCAATTCATTTTAAAATGGGAAAAATCGGACCTTTTTTTTTTACCTTTTAAACACTTATAAATTTCTATTTACATTTCCGTTTGCATTGTATTTGTGACAATCGTGAACTATCATTTACTAAAATAGGTGTGGAAGGTGATAAAATAGTATACACATGATGAGTCGTATCATTATATAAATATTTCTGCTCATTTTCTGATTTTCCTAATCTAATTTATCGACAAGATAAATGAATGAACACGTCCTTCAGGAATAGCTACATTTTTTCGAGACATTGTAAAATAGCATTAGGAACGTTTAAAAATGTAATTGAATCAATTCAATTTATATTTCGTTTATTATTTACGACTAAAGTAAGTTTGCAACATGAAAGAAAATAAACTGAGAGTGCATGATTGGCATAATGGATACCAAAACAGATTATGAAATGACTATATCAAGGTACACATCACATCGGATCTATTGTGGTCGTATAATATGGATAAAGTATCGACTGACCCTCAATCAAACCTATAAAATGAATCGTTCTCAATAAGTATTTCCTTCCGGCATTAAATATCCCAACCTTCCCAAATGGTTAATTAAGCCTAAAACAGACAAACTAAACGGATAACTGATAGAGCGTTTGATGCAAACACTTCTGTTAAATAAATGCAAGGTAACATTTCAACTTTTTTCGTTTTTTTTATAGGATAAATATCCCTCAGAGACTATGGAAGATCGAAATGAAAACTTCAACATATTTGTGAGACACGCCACGTTGTATGCAATTACTATACATTTTCAAAACAAAACAACAAAAAAGCATGAAATGTAAATTATGCAGATATAATGAGTGCATTATAAAATCTGAATCAGAAAATGCTTGTCTTCGGACGATTCAATGATTCATTTTAGTCAAAACCTTCACGAGAAGGTACCGTGAGTCTTCATGGCTGCGCCAATCGCAAGTATCTACTATTTGGTGCTTGCGTTTGCTTGTCGCAAAACTTAACATGACAATTTAATTTGGGCTCTTTAAAGGCGCTTTGTTACATGAGGCCCCGAGCTAACTTTGACCCCGCCGTTAGAGTTAGAGTTAGGGAATTAGTTAGCGCGGGTCCTAATGTAACAAAGTACCTCATTAAAAATACTTAGAATTTAGTGATCAGCAAGGCCGATTACAGTAAGTACTAATAATGATAAAACACACACACACCTACCCCCCATATATATATATATATATATATATATATATAAAAAGGAAATGGTAGTTTGCTTGAAGCATTGCTAGTAAACAAGTAATTATGAAGGTGAGAATTCCGAGGCAGGAGCAATGCCATGTTGAACACCGGAAAGTGGAATAAGAATGAACGAAAATAAATGACAAGAGACGGTAAATCTCAGATCAATTCATTTATATTTAAAAATTTAAATATAAAGACAGTAAATTTACTGTCTTCCGGTTTTCAACATTGCATTGCTCCTGCCTCGGAACTCTCACCTTTATATTTACTTATATATATATATATATATATATATATATATATATATATATATATATATATATATAATCCCACTATAAGTAATGCTAGAAGTTAAAATATTCCGGTGTTAAGAAGTTAAACAACGAAGTGATTTTTTTAATCTTTCAATAATATTTTAGTAAATCAAACTTGATTTTGTTACAACTTCTACACAGTGAACTCGTGTGTATAATCGTGTTCCATTCTATATTTATAGTAAGTGTTCTTTATCAAATCTCCTGAAACTAGTGTGACAGTATTGTTTTGCATTGCATTGCTGCAATAAATGTCACAGTGACACCACAGCAAATATACTTAAAAGTCTTAAATTACGAAATAATTCCTGTTCAATTTATTTATTATTGTTAGAGTTATTGATTCATTTGAATGTTATTCGGTGCGTGTTAGATTCATTTTTAAAAGTTCTTATTATATTAATTCATTTCAATGTTAGAATTCAAAATGCAATCAGTTAATATTTAATATTTAACTGGTAAACAGAATAAGTGATAGGGTATAACTTTGTTGTAGCAAACTATTTTTAAATGTTTTAACTGTCATATTTATGTCTGTGAATTTATATCTTAGAATAATGCTTTAAATTTTTTAATTTTATTTATTATTTATTTTTTTCAAATTTTAATAAATCCTTATTTAATTGGCAGTAAATCTAACTAATAATTGTATTAGTACCTTTCACCATTTATTTTATTTTATATATATATATATATATATATATATATATATATATATATATATATATATATATATATATATATATATAATAATTAATTGTAAAACTTTATACAATTAGTAGTAGTACGTTTTTGAAAGGCTGTGGGCAATGCAGATTCCGGGTAAGATGCAACTCGTAAGGAACAAAAACAATAAATCGATCGAATACGAAATAGGACTTACTATTTATTTTTCAAAAATCTTACATAACAGCAAGAGTGTTTTTAGCTGTTTGTGTGATGTCCGGGTGATTAAAAATCATTATTTAATATTTCGGGAAAAGAGACTTCCCTTTGTCAAAAATAATTAAACCAGAAGTAAAATTTCTCCGACTGTGCAGAGAATCTATTTTTATTTTTGTATTATAATAGTTTATTGTAAATCTATCTATTGATATTACTAAGTAATTTATTCAATCATTGTTCAAGATCATTTTTCCTTTAAATTTTTATTAACCTTTTTAAAAACATTAATTGTAAATTTATATACAAAGTGCGTTATTCTATTAATATCTGTGATCATTTTATTATTCATTTATTCATATTTATTTCCACTAATTAATTGTGAATCTATCTACTAAGTGTATTATACTATTGACATTTTTAATCATAATATTTTATTTATTTAAATGCATTTTTCCTTTATTTTCTGACTGATTCAGACTTACTTTGAATTCTTAATGATAAAGTTTAAATATGATATCTACTAAATTATAAATAATGAACAATATTCAGTCTTCTATTGTTCTACTGAGTTCAAGACGTAACCCAGAAATAAATTAAGCTTCCTTAATGCGAAGATTTTTTTTATGTTCCACTCCGTGACCAACATGTTAACTCTAATATATATATATATATATATATATATATATATATATATATATATATATATATATATATATATATATATATATATATATACAGGTTGGGCCAAAATAAGGGTCCTATCTTTAAATTTGAATAACTTGAATTTGAATAACTTCCACAAAATAAAACTTCCAAACTTTATGTGTGTGTAGACTGACCCTTCCGAGATTTTTTGAAATAAACAAAACAAATTTTAGCCGAAAAACACTTCTTAAAACTTACAAAAACTAAAGTATTGTTTTTTACACTGTTTTGAGTTTTTTAAGCAAAAATAATGTTTTCTAAATGAGGGTACGTTCTTTAGGGCTAATACGGCTCATGCTTACTTCGGAAGGGGTCCTTTACTTATTCTAAAAAAAAAAAAAAAAATCAATAAATAAAAAAGTTATGAATTTTTAAAAATAGGACCCTTATTTTTGCCCACCCTGTATATATATATTTTATAAATGCTCTACTTGTTATTGAGCACTTTTGAAAATATTGGTTTCATATATATATATATGTGTGTGTGTGTGTGTGTGAATGGGACGATCTCTTCTCGTCTTTACAGCCCCTTTTACGCAGAAGACATGTTTCTAGTCTCTCTATCGTTATGTTCATTGTAGGTGCTCGACTTAACTCTAATCTCTGGTTCTGACCCTGTAAACTATGATAACAAGAACTCGTCTGGCAACAGCCACAGTAAACACCTTTCTCTTTACTCTCTTTATGTACCAAAAAGCCACGTGGAACTTCCATGAACAAGGTTTCTTTCCTAAAGCACCCCGTCTGTGAAACAAGAGAACACTCCTTCAAGTCTAAAGTGAACACATACTTATCGAGTCGACCTTGTGGAAAATCACGCCCACTTGAGTAATCCACTGCCTATTTCACCCACTGTTTTCAATCCTCTCGTGACGGCAATTATCGTCCAACTAACTATCCATTTAACCCTTATCTTCGAACGCACCCCGGGCTAGATAAGTGGTAATTAATCAGAATATATATATATATATATATATATATATATATATATATATATATATATATATATATATATATATATATATATATATATGTGTGTGTGTGTGTGTGTGTGTGTGTGTGTGTCTTTAGGCAGAATTTTCTCTTTAAGACAAATATCGTTGAATATAACAGACAACTTATGTCTGGATATATTTGTGAAGATCCTTTACATTAGTCGAATCATAGTCTTTGTTTCGGTGGGGAATTGGCCGATGAATTTACCATAATCGTTGGTGACCCAAGTACATTCGAGCCCATCCGGATTCATTTTTAGGGGAATCAGGTAAACACCGTGGAGTTTATATTAATATGTTGTTTGGGAGGGAATTATATCATCAATACGGAACTAAAGTTAGCATTAAAAACATTTTCGAATGATATTGCTAGTATTAAAGTTTATTTTGTTAATGGCTGTCTTTTTGATTTTGATTTATAACGCTTCTAATATATATAGAAAGTTTTTGTTTATTAGTAATAAGTTTTGACAATGTGGTGCTTTTTACTGAAATCTATCGAAATTGGGAACGGGGGCAGGAATGCTGGTTAGTTAGGTGCTGAGTTATGGCGCTGGTAGGAGATAAATGCATTGTTAGCCTCCTCGATAAAGTTGTAGTAGTCGAGCCAACATATATGTTTTCTTCGCTGTCGGAGACACAGTCTTTCAAAGTGCATTTGAATTCATATACGAGGTTTGTCTTATCACAAAACTCTGGTTGAGTGGGATGAATTATGATTAGCTCGAAAGTACTTAGGACACCAAAGATTATGGCAGATTCATCAGCCAATTCTACACCGAAACAAATACCCTAATTCGGCTAATGGAAAGGATCGTCACAAAGATATCCAGACATAAACTGTCTGTCATATTCAACCGTATATATATATATATATATATATATATATATATATATATATATATATATAAACAGCTATTCCTATTTTTTCCTTAGAGAATTTTAAATTCGTATTTCTTCACTAAAATGTTCCCTCTTTCTAAGAAATTATCATATAATTGACGGAACAACACTTATTTTGAACATGTTTGTTACGTTATAATATTAAATGTGCATGTTCGTTTTTACTTTTGCCTTGTGTCTATATTTATTCCATGAAAAATGCCAGTATACTGAAATCATATGCCCTTAATAGGGTTAAGATGAAAATTCATATACACTAAATGTACAAAAGCAAGGAAATTCCAAAATTTTACACTTTTATTATTTTATTATCACATCACTACAGTATACATCTCTATGCATGAGTGGATGAAGTGTGTGAGGTGCGCTGAAGAAAAATTCCTACCAGTAAAATACATAGCCCTGTTGTGCTCGCATACCCTTAATGACAATAAAAGTGTAAAAATTTGGGAATTTCCTTGCTTTTGTACATTTAGTGTATATGAATTTTCATCTTAACCCTATTAAGGGCATATGATTTCAGTATACTGGCATTTATCATGGTATGTCACTACTTTCGTAAAGGCTATGCCTCAATACAATGGTCATTTTAAAGGTTTTTGGAATCTTCTGGAAAACTAAGGTACATGGTGAACTGAAATTAAAATGCCATCAACTAGACCCTAGAACCTCTATCTCTGCCAAAAATCAGCTGAATCTATCAAATAGTTGATGAGATACAAGGTGGCACATACGTACACACAGATAACATGATTACATGATTGAACTTTCTGGATCTCTGGGTTGCCTTGACTAATGATGCTGAAATTCTACACCCTTATAGAACCTATCAAATAAAAATTTTGTGCAAAGTTTTAACTAATTTGGTTTATTGGTTTTTGAGTTATGATTGATCAAAGAAATGAGATTTCCAGCATAGGCCATTCGTGTGGTCTATTAACGGATAGAGCGCTCTCGCACCTCCCTTGATTTTGCCAATTATCTCATCCTGTGTATTACACTGTGAAGCATCGTCATTGGATTCGGTAAACTTCTCTTCGAGCCAAATTCCAGCAAATATAAATGTTAATTTGGTACTCTTATAGCTATGCATCATGTTTCCGTGACTTCGCGTCGTCAACGTTCGGGCAGGTCTCGGAATCGCCCGAGATTTGACGAAACTATTAACCAAGCAGCCGATAACTTTTGGTAGAAATTAATCGCGTTCAATAAAAATAGAAAGAATTTATCTAATCTCTGTCAGCTCGTTGAATCTCCCAAAGGACTAATTGAACAGTACATAAAACGAATCTATAAAACAGTTGCAATATTTTTAAAAATCCTGCATCTAATGATCATTCTAGAGTTAGCCAATATTGGTCGTTTGAAAACATTACCTATAACACACTTTTACCAACAGTACATTAAGTATAACAAAGTTGCTTTAGCTTTTTGAACTATTATTACTTTGTATTCACAGGAAGAATAAATAAATGATAACCAGCTTTTGCCAGCAGTATATTAAATATAACAAATGTGTTTTAGCCTTTTGGACTATTATTATTTTGTATTCATAGAAACAATAAATAAATGGTAACCAGCTTTTCCCAACAGTATCTTAAGTATAACAAAGTTGCATTAGCCTTTTGGACTATTATTATTTTGTATTCATAGGAAGAATAAATAAATGGTAACCAGCTTTTCCCAACAGTATCTTAAGTATAACAAAGTTGCATTAGCCTTTTGGACTATTATTATTTTGTATTCATAGGAAGAATAAATAAATGGTAACCAGCTTTTCCCAACAGTATCTTAAGTATAACAAAGTTGCATTAGCCTTTTGGACTATTATTATTTTGTATTCATAGAAACAATAAATAAATGGTAACCAGCTTTTCCCAACAGTATCTTAAGTATAACAAAGTTGCATTAGCCTTTTGGACTATTATTATTTTGTATTCATAGGAAGAATAAATAAATGGTAACGAGCTTTCCCCAACACCATCTTAAATATAACAAAGTGTCTGTCGTTCTTTATAAAGAAATACTTCTAAAGAAATGTAGATGCATTGTTTTGAACGGAATAATGAACTGAAAGCCTACAGTAAATATGTGTTTTCAGTAGAATTTGATGTCAAATAATATTCTGACATTTGATGACAAATGCTTTCACTAATTCCTAAAAGATAAACTCATAAATCACACGAAAAATAAATATTCCATATATTTTAGCAGCAATTGCCTCTACTTAAGATTAATAAAAAAATATATATGACAAAATGTTAATTTCATCATAATAGTTTATTAAATCCTTAAGATTGCAAGAAATCATTCCGAAAATATGTTATGAATTAGAATGAACAACATTCTTTGTATTTATATTTCATAATTCTGTAAAACTGCTCTGAGCATTATTGAATAGTTTTATCGAGGAAGAGCTTATTTTTATCAAATCTTTACGAATCATTCAGAATCTTGATTAATAGATAAATAATTCATAAATGCAATTTTGTCGTCTTAAAGTTTTCATGCGTTTTTCATACATTTGTTTTGAAATCATTTGAATTTATGGAACTGATTAAATTTATGTTTATTTTCTAATCTGAATTCTTGTTATTCACTGGGGTGAAAAATTATTTAAAAATTTATTCAAGCTTTGCACACGAAAATAAATGTTTGATAAATATCGTTTAGTATTTTATAATGGACATGGAAACATTGATGCATTTTGTAAGTGTCTTTTTATGTTTAAAAACTTTAGTATGCAATAACAAATTTTTTATAACATTGTTCTAAAATACTTATATTTAGAACGAAAACACATCGATGCAGGAAAAGTGAAAATACTTACCATAAATGTAAATTCACCTATTTATGATTTGGCAAGCTTTACAATTGTTATGCTTCAATACGGAAGTAGTTGGAGGAATGTTTTCTTGGCCCATACCCTGCAAATGACCAATACTAATGTGAACATATTAGAGATGTTGTCTACAGCGTCGCCATGCTCATATTATTAGGGAAAGACCAGCAATATGTCAGATATACTGCGAGAAACACCCTAACAGAATACAAAATCAGTCCCAGTAAGTAGAATCTCCAGGTTCTCCATACTGCTCACATCAGGATCACGTGGTGTACTATGTAGTTGGCTTCAGTTCTGCTCTAATATATAACACCAGGACGATGTATGACGGTATCAATCAGAGATTGGGTAAAACACAATAAAAGACTACCTCTCTGAAATTAGCTACAAGAGTAGCGCTTCAAAATAGAGAACAACAGATGCAGCGCTGGGTAGAACACTACACTGAGTTATACGCAAGGGAAAATGTAGCTATAGATATAAGACCTTGACAGAGAATAAACTGAAGATGAACTTCATCAGCTCGAGTTGCAAGAAATCTTCCATATGAAAGATACCTACGTCGTCACACTACAAAAATAAAAATGACAAAATCTTCAGTGTATGGATGTTAATTCACGTCGGTCGGAGGGCGCGAACCCGATTTTCACACATCGCGAATTCATGTCGGTCGGGGGGGGGGCGAACCTGGTTTTTACAAATTGCCACTCATATATACATATGATCATTGCTTCTTCTTGACAGAAATTTGACATCTCTTTAATAAGTTTTTGTGCTGCCGTGCACACGTAGGTAGATCATTAACGAAGTTTCAGTCTTAGATGGACGTTCACAAATAGGACACACAAACTTTCCTTCTGGTACGTTAACATTATGAATCCCAGAATGTCTTGCCAGACCACTTTTAGATTTGCAGACTAAACCACAAATATGAATATGACAACTTAGCACTGGAGGTTGTGCTGTTATAGCCTCCTCATAAAACTGTTCATCCTGTCTTTGGTTGTGTGATTTAAGATGATTTACAAGTCCAGCTTTTGACAGAAAAAAAACACTATCACATACAGTGCACTTCAGTTCCTATTGTATATTCTCTGCCACTATCCTTACATCTTTCTCTGATGTTTTTCCTCCGATTGTGCTTCCCAGTTATCGACATCCATCTCAAGTAGTTTCAAGTTGTTTTTCAGGGCATCCTTAAGCCTTTTTCTTGGTGTATGTTGTTGTCTCTTTCCTCTTCATATCTCACTATAAACAGCTGCACAGAGGCTTCCGCTCTTAATCCCCGGAGGGCATTTTAGCCTGACAATTCCCTCCGTGGATGAAGCGCGGATGCCTTTAGCTGCCATAAATATATTTTCATAGCTTACTATATATATATATATATATATATATATATATATATATATATATATATATATATATATAGCTTTAGTCTTACATGGACGTTCACATATGTGACACAAAAACTTTCCTGCTGCAGGCCACGTTCATATTTGCAGACTAAACCACAAATATGAATATGACAACTTAGCACTGGAGGTCGTACTGCTATAGCCTCCCCATAAAACTGTTCATCCTGTCTTTGGTTGTGTGATTTAAGATGATTTACAAGTCCAGCTTTTGACAGAAGAAAACACTATCACATACAGTGCACTTCAGTTCCTGTTGTATATTCTCTGAGTCTATACTTTCATCGTGCTTTCTTAAAAAAGGTTTAAGACAGCATGATTTACACGCCGCTCTTCAAAAACCTTACATCTTATAGGCGCAGACAACTTACCAATTTTTAATTCAACTTTCTAGCATCCCATTGAAACTAAATGAGCAGTGCTCTCTTTTACATTGCTGTTTAGTAGCAAGAACATCCACCTAAGATGGTTACTGTCAAAATGAAGAAGTAATAGTGACGTTACGATAAGAATCCTGATGAATCCTGGAGTCTATGTGCAGAATTATGCCTGTGTACTTCCAACAGGTTCGCCACAGTAATTTTAGTATGTTTAGGTGACAGATCGTTGGATTATAGTGATAAATGCTTTTACAACACGAATACAACTTGCGAACATAACCCGGTGACATACCAAGGCAAGATAACCGGTAATCATTTAGTAGTTTACCAGTTTATACCAGAAATGTAATGCAGCAAAATTTTGAGAATATCAATCGCAAAACTGGCCAAAATATTAAAAGATCCATTTTGTAATATTATTTATCTCTAACACACACATATATATATATATATATATATATATATATATATATATATAAAGAAAACGATATATATATATATATATATATATATATATATATATATGTTGGATAATGGCCCTGTGGGAACGGACGCATGTTGAGGTGGGCGTATCTGTTGGAAATCGTTGGTTGTGCGATTTAGTGCGGGTGGACCCGTGCAGTCGGGTGCAGAATAGGGCTGTTCTCATGGTTGGAGCTCACAGGTGCTGTCAGAGCGAACGTTTGTGAGCACCAGGTCAAGAGGTCAGAAAACATAAGTAAAGGAAAGGTTTGCGCTTGAGTGTCGCATGTGTGGATCCGTGACGTCACTCGTTCTTCGTAAGAAGCTGAGAGTTTTACCAGTCTGGGTTTTGTAGGCAAGCCTATGAGACGTGAGTTAAGATGTAGGCCGCAACATGATATGGGGAATTGATTCTCTAAGAAAATACAGGCGACAGATCTCTTTCCCCCCCTCCACGAATGGTTAAGAACTTAATTGATAAGTAATTACGAAAGCAGTAATTTGTGCTCTCTCTCGACGTTGGTGAATATCTCCAAGCCGATAGATAACTAACGCCTGAAATAAAACAGAACTTCAGTTTAAATGATTGTTTGTCTTCTGAGTCGGTCATGGAGCTTTTGTGTTGCAGCGGCGTGGTTCACGGCAGAAAGAAAGTAGAAAGAATTAAACCACTAGACGACGCACCCCTCCACGCGGCGAGGAAAGATTGAGGGTGCGAGAAATTGAAAGGTATGCAAATTATATGTTAAAAATGACGAGTGATTAAACGAGAACTGCCACAACCCAAGCGGGGGGGGGCGGGGGTGGTGGCTATGCAACACACACACACACACACACACATATGTTCCTACCTACATAATGCATTCATATATTTACTCAGTAAACAGAAAATTCCAACTATGGGGATATATATATATATATATATATATATATATATATATATATATATATATATATAGTGTTTGTAAGGTTGTTACTTAATAGATGTTCATTCCATGAAACAGGTAGTGCTCAATAACAAGTAGAAGTGTATTTAAGCATGACTGAGAAGATTCTCTGTTGGTGGCCTGAGAAAGCTAGACTTTTGAAAAGTCATAGTTGAAAGATGTATTCACATATGTAGCCCAAAATATATGTATAAATACAAATGCACACTTCAAATATATATATATATATATATATATATATATATAAATGATGCTGCTGATGATGCTGATGATAGTGCTGCCGCCGCTGCTGCTGCTGCTGCTGCTGCTGCTGTTGATTGGCATTTTTAAAGATTTCTCCAATGTGAAAAATGTTGTCAGATGCAGAAGGCTGACGAGTACTGATTTGACATGTAATCTTTGTGAACAATTTATATTCTTCATTAAGACAACAGAGGGCGCTGTGCTCCCCTAAACTTTGCCGCTCAATAGCAAGCACCTCTACCAAAGATTTTGTCACTTATATACAGAATCGAATGTGTCGTCAATGGGTTATATCTGCACACTTCACCACTCTCCATCGCCACAAGACTTTTAGGAACTTTGGGTGACGCATAGGATCGGCAAAAAGATACTGTACATCATCATATGATAGTGATAAATGCTTGTACAACACTAATAACATCCGGTGACTTTCCAAAGCCAGATGATCACTTCAACCGCAGGTTTTATATCAGTTTTCTCACCTAGATGTGTTGTCATAGACCTAACTAAGAAACAACATCTGCCATATATAAACGTACATGAATTTTAGATATACATGTATATAAACATATGTATACTGATATATAAACATATACATATACACATACACATATACATATGCAAACACATATATGTGTACATATATGCGCATATATACATGCAGAAAACATACACATAACATATACATATATACATATTTAAATACACATATATACATATTTTTATATATATGTACATGAATATACGTCTACAAGTACACTACTAGAATTTCATTTGCAAATCATCAACTGGAACGTATCTCTTAAAATATGTTTCCTGCGTAACTAAAAAATAATAAGTATCTTTACTTATATATTATATGCTTAGAAGTAAATTATTATTTTGCTATCAAATTTACAGCCGTGTCCGTGGCGTGTACAAAAACAAACCAGAAATAGATGAGAATTGTCAAGAAGAAAGCAACTCTTTCTCTAGATACTCCCAGATAAATTACGAACTATTAGAGAGTGGTTGATTCAACATAAAGTTAGGGGGGGGGGGCGAAAGAAATACATATATAACTAAGCAAGAAATCGCTTACTTGTTGAGTTAATTACAAATTACGGATAATTAGAACAATTAAATCATATTTTTCAAACATAACTCAATCCCATAAATAACGTATATTTTAACATTCATTTTGTGTTATTAAATTAAATAGGGAAAATCTCCGCGAAAACAAACGTTCGTTGACTCATCTTTAACATAACAGATATACATACATATGTATATATATACGTATATACATGCGTATATTATACATATACATACATATAAAGATACACATATATACATACACAAATATGTATATACGTATATGTACACATATATCTATTATTATACTAAACAGTTTGTTTCCCTAACGCTTTTTACTCATATATTTTAGTCACAAAAATACAATTTTGTGATAGAGTTATGTCTGAAAATGAAATGTCCGTAAATTCCATATATTACACCAAGAAATGTATTTCTTACTATCATTCCTGGATCCATTCATTGTATTTTGTTTCACTCTCACTCTTATTTATACTTAAGCTATCACTTACGCGTCTATCACTCACATATACAAACACACCCACGCACGCACTGTCTCTCTCGCTCATGCTCAATCGCTCACTCTTTCTTTTTATTAACAGACAGTACAATGTCATAAAGAAAGGACACACTAAAAAATATGAACAGCTCATTATAAACAAAAGAGAATATCACAACTTATCCCGCATATATATATATATATATATATATATATATATATATATATATATATATATATATATATAGTCTAAAGAAGCTTTGAGTTATTTTAAACAAAAAGAAAAAAAAAAAAAAAAAAAAAAAAAAAGGAAAATGCAGTTTAAATTCCCAGAGAAACTAACTAAATCCAAAATAGTGTAGACTTAACATTTGTTGGAAAATTCATAAATAAATAATAGTAAGTAAATAAAATAAAAAGGGGGATTTAGTATCTAACAGTGAAACAAAAGCAGGAGACCTTAACGTAAGCATCTAATATTAACACGGGGATCTTCAGCTGTTTACCATGAAACTGTTTCGGAGATTTAAAAACAGGACAGTTATATGCATGGCTCTCCAATGGTACAGATAAAACTACCATTTCCCCAATAATTCAGCTTAAAATGTTACTTATATATACATAAATAAATAATAAAATAATAATAATAATAATAATAATAATAATAATAATAATAATAATATACTACCTTAAAACTACCGTGTGATATGGTAATTTGCATATCAAATAAAATTCTTTATAACTATAGTAATACTAGTAATAATAATAATAATAATAATAATAATAATAATAATAAAATACTATCTAAACACTACACCTACGAACCATTCTGCGATATGGTAGCTAGAAATAAAACTATATAGGAATTAAGGTTGCATTAAAAAAAAAAAAAATAAAAATAAATAAATAAATAAAAAAAAAAAAAAAAAGCTTAGTACCTTTGGTACCAGAAAGGCAAATAGATAAGAGGAAGGAAACCTAGCCATACAGATCTAAATACCCAATATATAGTCTAAAGAAGCTTTGAGTTATTTTAAATAAAAAGAAAAAAAAAAAAAAAAAAAAAAAAAAAAAGGAAAATGCAGTTTAAATTCCCAGAGAAACTAACTAAATCCAAAATAGTGTAGACTTAACATTTGTTGGAAAATTCATAAATAAATAATAGTAAGTAAATAAAATAAAAAGGGGGGATTTAGTATCTAACAGTGAAACAAAAGCAGGAGACCTTAACGTAAGCATCTAATATTAACACGGGGATCTTCAGCTGTTTACCATGAAACTGTTTCGGAGATTTAAAAACAGGACAGTTATATGCATGGCTCTCCAATGGTACAGATAAAACTACCATTTCCCCAATAATTCAGCTTAAAATGTTACTTATATATACATAAATAAATAATAAAATAATAATAATAATAATAATAATAATAATAATAATATACTACCTTAAAACTACCGTGTGATATGGTAATTTGCATATCAAATAAAATTCTTTATAACTATAGTAATACTAGTAATAATAATAATAATAATAATAATAATAATAATAATAATAAAATACTATCTAAACACTACACCTACGAACCATTCTGCGATATGGTAGCTAGAAATAAAACTATATAGGAATTAAGGTTGCATTAAAAAAAAAAATAAAATAAAATAAATAAATAAAAAAAAAAAAAAAAAAAGCTTAGTACCTTTGGTACCAGAAAGGCAAATAGATAAGAGGAAGGAAACCTAGCCATACAGATCTAAATACCCAATATATAGTCTAAAGAAGCTTTGAGTTATTTTAGACAAAAAGAAAAAAAAAAAAAAAAAAAAAAAAAAAAAGGAAAATGCAGTTTAAATTCCCAGAGAAACTAACTAAATCCAAAATAGTGTAGACTTAACATTTGTTGGAAAATTCATAAATAAATAATAGTAAGTAAATAAAATAAAAAGGGGGATTTAGTATCTAACAGTGAAACAAAAGCAGGAGACCTTAACGTAAGCATCTAATATTAACACGGGGATCTTCAGCTGTTTACCATGAAACTGTTTCGGAGATTTAAAAACAGGACAGTTATATGCATACACGCTCACGAGTCCCGATTAAAGGACGAAACGGATACGTACATAGATAATAAACAAAACAAAACAAAGTATATATATATATGATTTTGTTTTGTGAGGCCATCCAGCATTGCTGAATTTAAATCGTCAACGACTTCCTGGAACAAAGCGAAAAACGTTCTTTGCGCGTTTCCCAGCCGTCTTTTTAAATATTCTCTTCTTTCTCCAGCTTTTTTTGTTCATTTGCCTTTGACACTTGAGGATGATTCGGCAAAGAATTGAAAACGTTCGTGAAACTTATAGAACATTTATTCATTTTTTAAAAATTTAAATATAAAAAGAATATCAGAAAAATTGAAAAAATAAAAAGGTATAATTAAACAGATGAATTCTGCTATTTTTTACAATATTTGCATAAATGAGAAAATACGACCTAAATACACACAATTTAAATATATACACACACACATATATATATACATATATATATATATATATATATATATATATATATATATATATATATATATATTTGGAGAGTTAACCAAAATATTTTCCCTATCTTCCAGAGAGGATACCTCACAACGAAAAGATCTTTTATTTTATTATTTTTTGTATTTTGTAAAGCTATAGTTCCCTACACGTGTTTCGCTACCTAGCAAGCACCTTGTTAAGCAGTTCATCAGGGGAGATACACATCTAAGATATTGACCTAAAAAAACTGACAATACCTAACAGGGCATTGACTCAGTTGAAATCACTTAATAAAAAAAGAAAAAAAGAAAGGAAAGCAAGTTCAAAAGACAGCTAAAACAACTCGGTAATATATGGAAGTTTGATGTGCCCCGACAAGGATCAAGTCCGGTGCAATCCAAAAATGGGGAAAAAGAAAGAAAGAGGGAAACCCCCATATTCGGCGGAATGCATATCCTTAGGTCAACTTCAATATAGCCCCGCCCCCGAAAAATCAAACTGTCCACAGTGTAACTCCTGAATAACCTCCAGGGCTATAGAATTGGCACATGTAACCTGGTATTATTCTGTTGAGGAGTATATATATATATATATATATATATATATATATATATATATATATATATATATATATATAGGAACGCCTTTGTCAAGTCGACAACCAGTTTATACAGAGGTATACATTGGTTAATGCGTATGTCTTGTATACATTTTGCAGCAAATAACATCGAAACTGTTCATCTTGCACTCCTAAAACCGCTCTACCATTCTGTCATGAGGTAAGAATTCTACACCATATGTTCAGCAAGACTCTTCACTAATGTGATAGTACGATAGTTACACATACGGCTTTATCCCCTTGTCTTGAGAAAACAGGACTTCATCGATCCAATCTCATTTCAACTTTTATCACACCCATTAAATTCTCACTTCCACCATCAATATTTTCACTAAGATCTCTTCTCGACAAGGCACACCGTGAGAGGTTCTCTATAACAACATAGTTGATGCCTATTGAAAATGTGATGCCAAAATGGTCTTTCCATTGTTGGAGGACGTTCGTTAACAATATTGACATCATCACTAGACTGCAGAGAAAACCAGTTTTTGTATCAATGAGGAAAACAGCCTTCAGTTTTTCGTGTCAAAGACCTGCTATATATTGGAAGCCAGTCATGGTGTTGCCTCGATTTAAATCCAAGTATCCAACTTGATACTTCAAGTTATCCCAAGTCTTGTTGAAGCATTTTCAATCCAGGCTGCGCAAATATATATGGCTATTTCAGTCTGGCGATATAAATTTAACAGGATACAGAGAGACGAATCTTTTTTTACGGAAACATATATATAATTTTCTGCACACCAAATTGGGTGAACACTACATTCTGGACTACGCAAACCAGGCACTCTGCATACATCACATAGATCTCGCTTATGATCTATCACGGAACTATGCTTGCGATGTGGTGCTACACAGTGTTTGAATATTTGA
>OY744521.1:178328144-178340644 GCA_963556195.1 Sepiola atlantica | reverse complement strand
AGATATACATATATATACACAAACGTATAAATATTTAGATATACATATATATACACAAACGTATAAATATTTAGATATACATACATATACACAAACGTATAAATATTTAGATATACATATACATATTGAGTGTGTTTTGATTTTCAAAGTGTCATATTCTTACAAGCCACTGACTCGTACAAAACGTGTTTGGCTCATGTAAAAACTGTTATTTGGTTATGTTATTATAATATTAATAGATATTTCATTTTCAGCCGATAACCGCATTATATATGTGTGTATACATACCTATATACATACATATGTATGTATGTATGTATGTATGTATGTATGTATGTATGTATAGTATGAAATAATATATATGAATAAATAATGACAGTGCTCAATTACGTTAGTAAGCGCATATATTATTATTATTTATAATACTATACGATTATACATTGAATAGCTATCTATACGAATTCTATACGAATTGTTTCGGAAGTTATTTGGAAATCACCCCGTGGAATTGTATACTACGATAGCCCCTGTCTTCATTAGCTGGATCATATATATATATATATATATATATATATATATATATATATATATATATATATATATATATATATATATATGGTCGAACAGGAGTGCCAACTTCTGTTTATTCCTTTTCTGATCCAATCTTTCTATTCGTCGAACGATAGATCTTGTATTATTAACCAAGGAGTGTAGGAAATCTCCATATTTGACGCAAACGTTTTCGACCATCATTGGTCGTCATCAGGCGGATGATTGATCAATGCAAAATAAAATTGGTAAATTTATTAAGACGTTTCCATGTGATTAAAAACATTAAAAACATTCAACAGCATTTCAACACGCCGTCGCACCCCTCATAACGAGCATGGTTGATGTTGGGCTTTTTTAATTGAATGAACAATGCTTCCATTATGGGGAGGCGAATACCGCAAAATAACACAGCCAGGATTGATGTAATACCGGTTGAGATATTTCTAAAATTATCTTTGGAGATGTTATGTGCTGTAAGGTGTTTGTAAATGGAGCTTTGAGGGGAGGTCAGGTGGCAAGTTAATCGGCGTGAAATACTGGTTCTAGTCATGCCAATATACGTGTTGTTGGCGGAGACACATTCTCCGATAGGACATTTAAACACGTATATGGCATTACTAGTTTTTAGTAAGCCATTGTCAGTAGGATTATTTTTTATTATTTTTTATTAGATATGTATAAAAGGAGGATTGTTGCCTAATTATACAAAATTTAATATATATATATATATATAAATATATATATATATATATATATATATATATATATATATATATATACGTATTTGAGTGTGCGTGTGTGTGTGCTTCTATATGTAATCAATTTATTCCAATGGTTGCTTTACTTATGTCAGAGTAACCCACTTTATTATCAAACATGCTTATTATCAAAATGCCGTTTAACTTTGCATCTTTGGCTGTGATATTTTTTAGTAGCCACAATTTGATGAGAAAAGCTTGTACTGCCATAAAGCGACAAGATCCGATGGGTTGGGTTGTTTTCTGAGTGCCCTTAATAATAGTAATTCTCCTGATTGTGTCATTGTTTAGCATCGCCCACATTTGCTGGTCTGCGGAAGGGCTGACTATTCACCTGACAAGTCAGGCCCGCTTTTCCACCACGACAATAGTTACAGTTATCTGTGACATCCTGTTCGTTTAACTTAGCGCGATGACTGTGACAGGAATAAATCACACCATGAAAGAAGTTTCCCAGAATACATCTATATCTCCGCCCAGTCTTTTAATTGTGTCGATTGCAAGGCGATCCATAATACAGGCCTGACAAACATGCGACTGCGGTCCACGACTGGGGGCGGACATGTGAAGACCAAAATTACTACTAAATAATAATTACAGAAAAGTGTTAGTATAAGATTTCTTCGTACTGTCCAGTAATTAGCAACTTATTAGGAAGCACCTTACTATAATTGGTTTATTTCCATCAAATCAAATGTAAAATGTAAAAGAATATAAAAGAACTAAATTCACAAAAAATCGCTTCATTCGCCATGAATTAGACACATTTTTGATATTTTTTAAAATGATGAGTCAATTTATTTTATATTGACTACTTGATCACAGAAAATATAATGAAATAATACAATCAGAAAGACAATTCAACATTATATTTTCTGTAATCAAGTAGTCAATATAAAAAAAATTGATTCATGCTTTTTGAAATATCAAAAATGTGTCTAACTCATGGTAAATCGAGTGTTTTTGTGAATTTTGTTCTTTTATATTTTTGTACTTTTTACATTTAATTTGATGGAAATAAATCAATTATTCTAAGCTGCTCCCTAATAATATTTATAGTTGTTAATTACTGAACATTACTAAGAAATTTCTTACTAAAACTTTTCTCAGTAATTATTATTTAGTAGTAATTTTGGTCTTCACATGTTCACCCCCAGTCTTGGACCCCAGTCGCATGTTTGCCAGGCCTGTATTATGAACCGCCTTGGTCGATAGCCTTTTATCTCTTACACTTGAATGATACTTTGTAACTTCATTGGTGGCCGGTTGGTCGGCCATCATCTCCGGTCGAATAACAGACTTATTTGAGAGAAGACCTGCTGAACGTTAAATGAAAAAAAAAGATGTACAAACAAGCCTTCTCTACTGTAGATTTCAATGATGATTTTAAAGTTATGTTAATAAAAAGTTTAGAACATTGCGTTTGAGTTTGATCGGAATACAGATTATGTCAAAGAAGAATTCCAATGCATTTCGTATATGCAAAATTAAAACGCACATTTACACTTATATGAAGATGGGTGTTCCCAGTTTTGTTGGTTGACGTTCGAGCCTTAGTTTAAAATAAGATACTAAGTTATTTACACGCCCGTAATAATATTTGCAGCCATGCGTCATTCTATTGAACTAATACTTTTCTGTCAAGTTATGTCATTTAATTAGATTAAGTGTAACTGGCAAATTGAAAATCTTCTCCTTTGAGATTGATTATTTAGTAAAACTAAGTTAAAGACTATATATTATTAAAAATAAAGAGCAATACTCTTTGCATTTCAAACCTAAACTTCCACGTAAGTAAAAACACGGGAGGGTGATCATAGGAGCGTTAATATAAGTGTTGTTCATAGTTAATAAAACGAACGAAAAGATAGGGAAATGCAAAAACTATTAAATGTAACTGATATTCAGTTGTTCACTTATTAGAAGTACAGTTTAAAAAAAAAAGGAACTAAACATTCAGGATTATTAAAATTACAGTAACATGCTTTTATGTTTTTCGTATATATATATGTGTGTGGGGGTAGTTTTTCAAATCTATACTGTAGAGTCTTGAAAAGGCGAAACAAGTTTGTCTATAGTGAAATAAATAACATTTAATTAGTTAATCTCTCTCTCCGGTTGCATATATTTGCTAGGCTGTGAAAATGATATGATAAACGAACTACATACACTGACCCCCAAAAGATGACAAATGAAAATATAGTACACTACTCCGCAAAGGAGGAGGTAAAGCCTTAGAGGATTTCCCCCCATAAATAAAAGGAGGTAGTAATGCATGTTCGGATGGTATCATAACAACAGAACAGATACTACAATAACCTCTCAAAAATAGAGGAGATAATACCTGGGACGGCACTCCCATAAAAGGAGAAGGCAATGCCCGCGAGTATGTTATCATGGCAACAGAAAATATATTACACTAGCCCATTCACCCAACATAATTTAGGGTTGTTAATGTTTTTGTTCTTTTTTACTAAAACATGGTTTAATTTTTTAAATATATAAGTTGATTATGAGTAATGTGGAGACTTATTTCACTCTAAATAATTTATGTGACTGAAATAGGAATACACCTTAAATAAAAGAAGTATTGCAGACTATTGTAGATAGAATAGTCTGAAAAAACCTCTATTTTCTGTCGGGTGAATTGAACAAAAATAAAATAAGTATTAATCAAAAAAGGGGAGAGAAAGAGAGAGAGAGAGAGAGAGAGAGAGAGAGAAAGGAAGAGAGAAGAGACAGTGAGGACAACACCATATTTTCATTTTAATTGTTTTTAAAAAACCCTCTCACAGAGAGAGAGAGAGAGAGAGAGAGAGAGAGAGAGAGAGAGAGAGAGAGCAGTCATCCCCTCTTTGTAAACTCTTATGCTTCAACTGTATATCTTTCTAGCTAGCTATGACGTATTAGTTTCCTTTAAATTATCTCCCTTCATAATGATTAGTTAGGTTTTTGGAATTTATTCTTTTTTACATTGAATTACTTTAATTAATAACTGTTGCTATCGACGAAACTATTGCAGATATATAGGAAACATAACACAATAAAATTTAAAATAAATAGCAGTAAACATGAATTTATTATAGCCTTTTTAAAAACAATCATGCAAATAAGACAGATCTATGAATCTCTAGATGTATTTCATCAATACTATATATATCGCATTTACAAGGAATGATAATATAGTAAGGATAAATGAAAAAAAAAACACTCGCATGTATATATATATGCAACCACCACTACTGCACTGATGAGGATGGAAAACCCGAAACGATATCGTCTGTAGGTATAAAATAATTTTAATATTAACAAAATATTTATAGTATATGCCTCTTCAAGATTTAATAGTCTTAATAGTAGAGCCCTGTTTGGAGTTACGCGACTGTTGTCACTAGCGATTATGCAAAGATCCGTTCCAGCGTCGAACACTTTCAACAACAAGACGCTTGACCCCGCCTCTCGGGTAAGTGTACGTTAATTTCAACTACTGTCTGTGACGATTTCTCGTGGCCGCGTCGGTATAGGCGTTAGACTCGTGATTCTAGGCTGAATCTACGAACTGCATATGATCCCATGCGACGCCTGCAACCACTGATGAGGGTAGAAACCCGAAACGATAGCGTCTGTAGGTACAACGCCACTTTAATATTAATATATATATATATAGGGTAGGCAAAAATAAGGGTCTTATTTTTAAAAATTCATAACTTTTTTATGTATTGATTTAAAAAAATTTTTTTTTTAGAATAAGTAAAGGACCCCTTCCGAAGCAAGCATGAGCCGTATTAGCCCTAAGGAACGTACCCTCATTTAGAAAACATTATTTTTGCTTAAAAAACTCAAAACAGTGTAAAAAACAATACTTTAGTTTTTGTAAGTTTTACGAAGTGTTTTTCGGCTAAAATTTGTTTTGTTTATTTCAAAAAATCTCGGAAGGGTCAGTCTACACACACATAAAGTTTGGTGAGTTTAACTTTTATTTTGTGGAAGTTATTCAAATTCAAGTTATTCAAATTTAAAGATAGGACCCTTATTTTGGCCCACCCTGTATATATATATATATATATATGATCATCATTTCTTCATCTAAACATATTTGAGTTGCATTATGAGTGTTCTAATCTCAAGCTAAAACTGGCTGATGAACTTGCTATAGTAGTTGTGGTCCTTAGTACCTTCGTTTTACTCTGGGGCCATCATCAGTTATTCAATATCAAGTAAAGACCGTACGCTCTTGAATAGTTTAGTGGACATTTTGGCGAGACAGTTAAGATTAAAAGATAAGATTATATTTCATTTCCACAAAAAAGGGGTACAATATATTATAGGGGTCTTCGTTCGCGTTTGGCATCCATAAAAATCAAATATACTTTTAACATTATTTTATTTTATCTATACCTTGAAAATTATCAAAGATCTTGGAAATTTCTAGAAATTTAAAATAAGAATATGCATGTTAGTATAAAATTCAGGGCATGGAGCAGAGATGACAACGAGTCTGCATTGATTGTTGGGAGATGCCGACTGCGCTTCGAAGTGCTTAAAGACTATAAATTTGCTAAAATTCACTTCAATTAATGTCACTTTAATTATGACCTATCAATGCTAAGTGAATCCTGGTGTCCAACTCCAAAAATTGAATGTTAGATAATACAAATAAAAAGTAATACGGTGTTATGGGCTAAACGCAAGAAGACATAGGGTTCCTCATTCAATTCTCAACAACGCCGATTTTTCCTTCCTACTATTTATATATAAAACTAATTAATAAAATAATATGCATATTTATAATAGATGTGATAGCAAGCTTCTTGTTATTTTTAAAGTCCATTCATTTTCCGGTATTAATAACTAGTGAGACCGTCTTCCGGTGTGTCCTGGGAAATTTGAAGAGCCCAATAAACTCAATCATCATCATCATCATCATCATCATCATCATCATCATCATCATCATCATCATCATCATCATCATCATCATCATCATCATCATCACCATCACCATCATCATCATCATCATCATCTATATATTAATACGATAGCGTGTGTGTTCGTGTGTCACGCTTCCGGCAAAAGCTCTGCGCATGCGTGCCGCTCCGAAATTTTTAAAAACATTCAACTAGTCTGGGTATAGGAATATTTATATGTGTATCCCTCTTGCGCAATGGTTAGCGAGGTGGTATTTTTTACTTCGGCCCGACTGGTTTATAGTTCGATCCCAACCAGCCTCTAAGATTTTTATTCTACAGTTCGAGGGGAAGGGGAAGAAATAATACATTTTTTATTACCTGGTTAAAAACTACTGTTTTGTGTTGCTTAAAACTTAAAACTATTTTTTGTTTTTATGTTGGCGTTTTTAATGGCATTGTCTATTTAATTACGTTGACTGCTTAAAACGTAGGATATCGGCCAGTATTATTTTGTTGTTGTTTTTTTTTTTGAACGGATGGCATATCAACCTTTTTTAGTAGATATGGCAGTGTCCATCGTACACGAGTTACTATTTCAAACAATTATTTAACTTTTACCCAGAAGGGGGGTGGCTCATAATAAAGCAAGCGTAACTTACTAACAAATAGAGGGTGCTTTGTTACATTAGGACCCTATTGAAAACATCATTTCGTGTAATTTACACGGGTTCCGCTAGTTGCTATTAATGTGATTAGTATTAGTAGTAGTATTACTCGTAGTATAAATCGTATTAAACGTAAAGATATGTGCGTAATAGAAAATAATAAATGGCAAATATGCTTTCACGGTTTGACTGACCTAATTAAAGTAATTGTCGCAACTGATTCTCTGTCCGTGTTTCGCTTTTTCTCTTTCTCTGTGTCTGAAAATGTTTCGTCAAAATCAAACTAGTTACTACGTTACTCACATTGCTTTTTTCTTCTAACTATTTTCATAGTATTGATTTAAAAAAATTATACTACGCTTCGACAATATGAACTCCGGTCTTATTCGGATGTATTGTTTATTTGCGATTATTCATGTTGATGTCTATTGCACACTTAAACCATCGGTTGAAACGTTGTTGCAAAAGAAATAGCAACGCTGGCGAGAACAATAGTCCGAAGACAAACAATATAAATCATGATGGAACTCCTACTCCTTCTAAAACTTCAGACAAAACGTAGTTACTATGTGTAAAGCTATGCAGACATTTGATAATGTTTCTCTATTGAAACGAAAATCCGATTAATTGTAGTCATTGATTGAACTGATTCTATTCTGGCGAGAATTTGTAAGAAGACGCTAAACTGCTTATCCCAACTTTTGTAACCATCGAATTGATGGTTTAACTTAATACAAGGTGTTCAAAGAAAGCCAGTTACTTTTTATACGATTAAATGTTCTTTGAAAAATTTATGTTTTCAAAAGAGCAACGGTATTTTAGTTACCTTTATGTTATACACATAATAGAGTAAACTGATTTCTCATAGATGCTATATTGGGATTCATTATTGGCCTAATAGATACTGTCAAAGAATATGGAATCGACAGTGCAGGGTTCAAATTCTAGCGGATCTCATGAGTTCAATTACACACTAATACATAAAAGAAATACATAGACGTAAAATTTGTGCACAGCAATATAAACTTGTGTTTAACTAATCGTATACAACGATTCGTTTACAAAAATATGCTGTGTTTTAGCATCAGATGACCCAAAAGATCGGTATGATGTAATAATGTTCTTTTCTAATTTAAGGAATTGATTTTTGAAATTGTAGCATTAAATTTGATAGGGAGTTATTTTATATTTTTTCTGTGCATTTCTTTGAAGCATGTGGTCATATGACAGTTTCCCACTTTTTTATGTAGTTTTTTGCATTATTGTACATTGCAAGATCTTTTAAGCTGCACCGGTTGAGCAGTAGGGGGTCAAACAGGGCAGTGTTGCATCATATGGTTCTCCTCTGAACATTCACAGATAATTGGGCCACTTTTGTAGTCCCATCTACTCATAGCAACTTTTGATCACGCTATTCCCGTTCTCAGGCGGTTTAGTGTTCTACACTGGAGCCAGGGTGCCTCTGAACCGGGAGGAAGTCCCTCAGAAACAGGGATCCCCATGTCAGTAGGAGGGGGTATTCTCTAGCCGTCTGGTCTACAGCTGTAAGTTGGTCTCTTCCTGAGATATTGTTAGGGGTTTGACATGGTTGAGGTAGCTTCTCATTGACTTCAGTCGTTGGACTGTTGAGTCACGTCCATGTACGAGATAGCGTTCATCACTCATAGCCTTTGTGATCTTTACTCGGCTGGCAACTTCCCGTCTCACATATGAAGGTGTGTTATACTGGTGTCAAATGATCCAATAGCTTCAATAAAAATACATGAAATGTATATTTTTAGAAAAACGATTTCATCCTGAAAATCTAAATAAAGTGTCGGCTGTCCTGGTGATTACTATGTTTTACATCTGTTCATTTACTTTTAGTTTCATGGGATTCGTTTTCTTTTATAATTAATTCTTTTGCCCAATGCTTTTATGAACGGAGGAATTTGTTATTTGACTGCGTTGCATTGATTACACTTTTCAGCCCGTTTGTATGTCAATACCTGAATGACAATTATCTGCAGGAAAACATGCAATTCAATTAATAGACGAGTTCGTAGCCATGGAACGAGCAGACACAGGACTAATTTCGGATTTCTTTTGAAAGCAGCGTGTAGGTGAAGAGGTGACCAATAAAGTTTCATGTTTACACACACACAATAAGCACACACGTGTTATAGCCCTTCTAAAATTTCTTACACACACATACACACACATTCATATATATATATATATATATATATATATATATATATATATATATATATATATATATACATTTTTTTAATAACTAATATAAGTTAGCTAAGCATTTATCTGGAACAAAGCTTAGATCTAATATACGGAACGTTTACGATTTTGTCTTTTAAGGGAAGTGGGGTCTGATCAACTTTGCTGGGAAGCCATGAAATAAAATACTGTTTTGCTTTTAAATTCCCGAAACAGTTTTTCATGGTAAACAACTGATGATCCCTTAAATAATGTTAAGACTAGTGTAAATTCTTGTAAGCAAACTAATATAGTAACTACAAAAAATAAATTGACTTACATGAGCGATTTTCTACTGAACGACTTGGGACTAAAGTGTTTTTTTTCCTTACATAGTTTTAAGTGTTGAGAAGCTTCCGAGACTATATATATATATATATATATATATATATATATATATATATATATATATATATACATATATATATATATGTGTGTGAGTGTGTGTGTGTGTGAAAGCGTTTAAAACATGAAATGAAAATTTGAGACACAATTGAATATTCGTGTATAGAATAATGGATAAGTATGACGACAAACAACTTAAGAAAAAAGAAACAAAGCATGCCCAATATGTTTCGGTTGATTCAGACGACCATACTCAGTAAATAAGTATTATTGAACAGAAAACGAAGTTTTTATACAGTGAAGTGTAGACGATAATCACATTCCACATTCAGGCAAACACTTAAAATGCATCCACCATTATGTGTTAAATGAATGTTTTAATGTTTTCAACTTACTGTGGAATTTGTATACACTAATGAAGCCTCCTTATTAATATCAGTGATAGTTTTATATCGTGAAAATATATGTTCTTGGAATTGGGGAGAAACAATTGTTTGTAGATAAACGCATTTTTGAAGTTTATATCTATCTATCTATCTATCTATCTATCTATCTATCTATCTATCTATCTATCTATCTATATATCTATCTATCTATCTATCTATCTCATATATATATATATATATATATATATATATATATATATATATAATAAAGAAAGGCAGTTTGCTTGAAGCATTGTGTGTAATACGTATATAGAGGAGTATTAGAAGGCTATCAAAATGCAAGAAATGGAAATATGTCGGCGTTGAGAAGTAAGACAAAACAAGTGATTTTAGTTATATATTTTTCAAAAACTTTTTTAATAATTTTTTTTTCATATAGCAAATCTTACTTGAGTAGGCAAAACTTTAACACTGATGTAATCTGTGTGACCGTGTTCCATAATATATTTCGAGGAAGACCTCTTTTCCATTTCTTGCATTGTGATAGCCTTCTAATACTCCTCTCTCTCTCTCTCTTTATATATATATATATATATATATATATATATATATATATATATATATATATATATATATATATATATATATATAGAGAGAGAGAGAGAGAGAGAGAGAGAGAGAGAGAGAGAGAGAGAGAGAGTGAGAGAGGGAGAGAGATAGTGGAAAACTTACAAAATATTTAAAATACACATAGAAAATATATATTCTTGGAATTGTCAGAAACAATTGTTTGTAAATAAACGCGTTTTTGAAGTTTATATCTATCTATCAATTTATCTCATATATATATATATATATATATATATATATATTTAGAGAGAGAGAGAGAGAGAGAGAGAGAGAGAGAGAGAGAGAGAGTGGAAAACTTACAAAATATTAAAAATACACATAGAAGTAGATGATTAGAGTGATATTGCGTTTCTTTTAATAACATAAACTTTGTCAGAGTGAACAGTGATATTTCTGATCCCTTCTTTACAATAGACAAACCATTAAAAGAATGTGTGCATATCTAGATATGCACAAATTCAATAACTCACACAGGCACCTAGCTATTTATATTTTTAAGCGCACGAAGCGAACCAAATAGGGAAGAGTATAGGCAGTGTTTATGCAGCTTGCATACAAATGCTTCAATACTGTTTGGCAAATGAGTCGCAAAAAATGGAGTCAGTTTGTTAGACGGGGTCGAGTAAAACAATGTAAAGCAAAAACATTGTTTTTACTGATAACGAATTAAATGATGTACAAATAATAAAAGGGCAAAAAGGAACGCAGCATTGGAAATTTTTGTATGTAAGTAGAACCGGGGAGATTCCGAATAAAATGCCGATAGCATTATATATTGGTACATAGATATGAATAAAGAATTCAATAAACTGGCTTAGGGGAGAAAAATAGTTTTCTTCTGATTGTTGTGCCAAGGTATTTTCTGTGAATAAATCAATGAAGGAGGAAAAATAAAATCAAATATAATGAAATAATAAAAAAAAGGAAAGTGAACAAAAAAAAAACATCCGAATAAAAATGGCTGATTGTCCCAACTCTTCCATGTCGGAGCTTCGAATAAGAGAGCAAATGCCAGTAATAAGCCAATTGGTAAAGTTACGGTGTTGTCTTTCTTTACACAACAATTTCTGCCGCCTCCAGTGTTTACCTTTTTTTTTTTGAATTTTTTTATTTACTTTTTCCTGCTGCAAATTGCCACTAGAATGCTCGATAAAAGAAACCGTTGCACAATGCCTTTGTCGACAAGAAAGACCACACACGTGAAAAGTAAAAGTATGAATCAGTTTCAGGTTGGCTAAATTGCGCAACTATTTTACAAACCCGTACAAAAAAACGTTTTTTTTTTGTTCATGAATATTTTGTGTGATCAATTTAATTTTTTACTCAACACAAAGGCTAATTTAACTTTTTTTTTCGCTTTGAAAGCCATTTTGTCATCAAAGTCTTCTTTTACCACGCACGTTTTATGGGAAATAATAGAAAATATCACAAATAAAACAACATAAAAACCAATAAAGATTATTAGTTGAGTGGAACATGGAATTATATGGTAACTGTTTGCTTATAAATATTTTTGAATTACTTCTCAATTATATAACAAAGAAAACGTTTTTATTTCAGATTTTATTCGAGGAATGTAATTTTTTGTCATAGCAGGGATGAAAGTATATACTGTTGTTATTGAATTTGGAATTCAGGAACAATGAGGCAATTTTCTTTTATAGAAACAATAGACAGTAAATTTGAAACCGAACTTTCGTCATGGACATACATAACATATTTAAAATGATTATACCACTATTTTTGTCTTTTTTCGGTATATAAATGAAAATTTGGCAGACACAATTTACAAATCAACTACAAAATACGCACACACATACACAGATATATAGACACATGCGCACACACACACGCTCGCGCGCGTGCGTGCACATACGAGCAGCAGCGTCTGAGGAACTTCAGCTTGTATGGAAAACTTATTTTATATTTAAAATGGGCCATCCAAAATGGAAGACAATCAAAATATATGAATTAAATGTCTTAAGAGACAAAGCATCAACAGAA
>OY744521.1:178303144-178318144 GCA_963556195.1 Sepiola atlantica | reverse complement strand
GAGAGAGAGAGAGAGAGAGAGAGACGCATTTCATTTTCGTAAAATTTATAAACTGAAACAATTGTGTAATCGATTAACGCTATTTATTATTTTAAGATTTTGCATATTTAAAAAGATATATTTAAAATATGTAAAGCCTAGGATTGACTATTTGTTTATTGTTTATGTACTAAACATGGACAATTAAAATGATGAAATAATCTTTCTACTGAATCTTTAATAATTTATCAATAAAAATTCATTGTTTTAATTGTACCAGTTTGAAATAGGTAATTTTTTTTTATAGAATCATTTACGGGAAGGAAACTAACACCTTTTCCAGAAACAATTTAAGACTATGATTTTATTAATCATTTAAAGTTCATATTCCTTACAATTCTTTTATATTTTATTAAATCGATCCGACGTTACCCGGGAGTCTTTTTATTTTCTTTCTTGTTTCACTATTATTTTTAATTATACTTTTAAACATTTTTTTACCATATTATTATTTAAAAAAATAATATTTTAAAAGTAAAATTTAATTATTTGTGAAAAAATTATTAATTTAACAACATTCTCATAAACATATGAATATTTGTTTAACGTAATGTTTTTTTAAATCTTTTTATGAAATTTATTAGATGTAAATAAGTTTCACAACTTTTTAAATAGATTGGCTATGAATTTTAAAGTTTGAAATGACGTTCTTTTCGTCTGTTTAAATGCTTTCAAATTACAAAGTCATTCTTTTACATTTACACCTTTAACAAAAGGTTTGAATGGATGATTTGTTTACGTAGAAACGGAAATGAATTCTGGTAGATTTAGGTGTTATTTTAAATAGTACTTGTTTTTAAAGATTTCAGTAAATATTCGATAGTAAATGAAGATGTATACACGTTGACACAATAAATACACACGGAGACACACGAGAAGCGGTTACACATTTTTCTCAATATAGAGATAATAAAAATAGATTTTATTTTTTTTTTTTATATACGAAAAAGTGAAAGTTTTAATTTTTTTGACTCAATGAGAAAATGCTAAAATGACGAAAGTAGAGCAATATCATAAAAAAGTATCGAAAGTCTATGAGAATTAAGACATAGAATGTCAATAATGCATTATCTGTTGTCAAAGTTTCATGGCCGTTCATAGAATTGTTTGGCTTTACATTTTTTTGAATACAAACTATATTTTAATACCAGGAAAAAACAGTAGACAATACTTTCTATTATGATTCGTATTCGTAGACGAATATATCATCAATTTTATGTACGTTTATAATAACAGCTGCTTTACATACTGTGGAGTATTATTTTAGAGTTTATATGGTGTTTACCACAGTTTCGAAAGTATAAATAAATGCTAGCCAGTTTCTACTTTTTGGATTTTTATTTTACACAAAATAAAACAGTGAATTATGCTGAAAACGTCATCAATAAAGTAGCAATTCAAAGCGACACAAGCAAATAAAAGTGATTCGCATAATTTGGTATTCATATCTGATAATAAAATTTGGAATTAAAAAAAAATAAAAACAGAATAAAATTTTTTGTTTGAAATGGGTGCGTATTATATTGAAATAACAGCCTCGAAACTCTCTTCTCTTATTTTGTCCTTTACTTCTCACATTCCATGAGCGATGTTTCTGACAAAGGGGAAAGAATTGCTGTCTTCTAGGTGTGAATATATCAATCTAACACTTATCGTTGGCTAGTTGTTTTTTTCTTGAAGTGGTATGTTTTTTAACTTCTTACATCAAGTGGCTCCATGCCTTGTCTGGAGCGATTTCCATAAAAAAAGAATAGAAAAGTATATTTTCACCAAACATACGTGCAGTATATATACAAAAGATTTGATGCAATTTAAGATTGAATTTATATTATATATATTATTATTTTTTCTATTTATATTTAGATAGAATATAAATCAATGTTTTTATTAATGGGCGAAAAACTACAAATATACGAAACAATTAAAGGATTTTTATTTAATTTTGTAATCACACACATCGATTTGATATCGATTTAATAAAATACTTATATTGGCTTATATATTGAATAAATGTGTATTTAATGAAAAAGACTATATTAGGAATTAAAAAAAAACTATAACTCATCCACATTATAAAAAATATTTATATAAAGCAAAATATTAAAGAAATACTCCCTGGCTTTTGAGCTAGGATCAAAGAGTAGTATTTGTTCTGTCCCCAATCAGAGAATGAGAAATCATTCTTGACTGAGGCAATTTCTATTTTTGTCCCATTCAAAATGCTTCTTTTTTAGGAAACTGGATATCACGCACATACAAAATTCGACCTTGTGTCTAACATTGCCTTAGTGGTAAGTAATCTTTAATCTTTAAAATTAATTAACACTTTTCGATTGTCCTTTTGGAGAATTGATTAACACCAAAACAATAAAAAAAAAACAAAGAAAAAAAAGCTAAAGAAAAGCAACAACAACACCACCACCACCACCACCAACAACAACAACAACATTGAACACCTAAATAGAGGAAAAAAAACAGACCGTGAATTAAAGTCCAATATGTTGCTGGTTGTTACTGAGCCGAACTTTGATTAATTAATCTGAAGCGTGTATATATATATAGAGAGAGATAGATATATACATATATCTATCTATCTATCTCTCTCTATATATAACACATGTCTATTGTCTGCCCATTCTATCTATGTGATCGGTTGTTGGTGTTATCCACCTGTCCGCCAGTTCACTATTCAACAGACAGGTAGAAACACCTACAAACCAGAAACACCAAAATAATACACATCTACACAAGTTTGATCAGATACGAACCATGTGCGCAGACTCCGAACACACGTGCTCGCGCGTACACACAGACACAGGTGCTAACACATACACACGCATCTTAGTCGCCACGTGCGCGCCTACATATATACGGATATATTTATTTATTCTCTTGTTTTCTCAAACTTTCACCAAAAAAAAAAAAAAAAAATCCAATCTACATTTCTTTTATTCAAACGAATCTTATCAATAATTTCATGACATCGATTAGAATTACAATGTTTCAAAATATGAATGCAATGTTTAAAATATGTATTTACTTTTAAAGGCATTTTTCTTAAAGTTGCCCAGATAAGGAGTCACTCATATCGGACGAGAGAGAAATTTAGATATATTCTTATTATCTACTACAGTGGCCAGGGGTATTTTTACCCCACCTAATAAACTGGTATTGTCCTGGCCTTTGGGTCTGGATTTACGCCAGTCTATTGGGGGTTGTCTGGTCCTGTGCAGTTGTAGGAGGTGCACCCTCCCAGGCTTTGCCTCCCCTCTTTGGGGAGGAGTAAGTTTATTGCTTACTGTCTGAGGCGCCTCTACCGGGGAATGTCGACGGGGCTGCCCAGACAATTTTTAAATGGCCAGAGTGCTCACCTCGAGCGCTGGCCTATCTAATCCCACTTTCCCGACCTTGTGTCACATCTTACCTTGTGGGAGGTAGATAAATATAACAGTGGTTGGCATTTTGACTAAGATCAAAGTGTAGTATCTGTTCAGACGGATACTACACCCCATAAAGTGGTATTGTCTTGGCCTTCGGGGCTTGATTTACGCCGGTCTATGGGTCGGTCCTGTGTAGTTCTAGGAGGTCCACCCTCCCAGGCTTTGCCTCCCCTCTTTGTGGGGGAGTAAGTTTATTGCTTACTGCCTGAGGCGCCCCTACCGGGGAATGCCAACGGGGCTGCCAAGGACATTTTTAATGGCCAGAGTGCTCACTTTCTCGGGCGCTGGCTTTTCAAACCCTACTTTCCCGACCCGACCTTGGGTCACATCTTACTTGTGGGAGTAAGATATAACTGGCCTTGTGCCTAACCTTCTGGATAGGAGGTAAATAAATAAATACTACAGTGGAGTAAGTCTACTTAAGTAGACGGATTTAAGGGGGTGGGGGGACTGGGCAGGGCTGGAATAATGCAATATCCATGAATATAGGACTAAAAAAAGAAGACGAGAAAAACACAGAGCGAAATGTGACAGTAATGAGTCAGGCGTGTAAAGAGATGCAGCCGTGAAAGAAGACGAAGTGCCCCCCCTCCCCCTCCCCCTCCCCGTCGCCCTGAAAATAAGCGAGTCGAGATGCGTGCCACTGAGAAGAACACACACGCAGTTCACATTCTGCAAGACTCTCTAAATACCCCTCTTTCTTCAATCGACTTATCGCCGGGTTTTTTTTTCCGTCGTCGCGGCTCTCTACCGCAAGGGCCACCCACTGTCGGGACTACGTGACGGTCTTTCGGCCTACGGGGATGCTGCCTTTCTTTGCCGACTATCTACCACCCTCCCCCGTGCCCCACTCCGCCCGACCTCCCAATACACAGCTTGCCTCCCATTCGCCACCAAAAAGTAAAGGCTTTGTGTCCTCTCCTTTCACGAGGACGATAGTTTCACGATGAGCTAACACAGGGAACATTTTTCGCCGCTTCCAGAAACAACAGCACAGCAATAACATAAATCTGAAATAGCACTATAATTATTTATGAATGACTCGATTCCAAATTTAATCCTTACAATGAAAAAGCTTTATTATTATATAAATTGCAATAATAACAATTATTTTTCAAACAATCATCATCATCATCATCATCATCATCATCATCATCATCATCATCATCATGGGCATCTCTTAAAAGACATCGTTGTATTATCTAGACAAAAGCCAAAGAAATATACACCTTTTAAAAAAATATAACAATATTAAAGATTATCTATGTGTAATTACAATAATAATAAACTACTTCTATTTCATATATGTGTGTGTGTATGTGCGTGTGTTTGTTTTAGATGTGCGTGTGTTTTATATATCTCTTTCTATATAAAATGGCGTTGATTTTTCCCATCCCAACCAAGTTAGTCTAGACTATAAAGCTAATGTATCAAACGCACCGAAACACATCGCTTCAGTCGCCTAATATCTTCGACCGTATTTTTATGGGCTAAACAAAATAAATATTTTTTATTCCGCATTGTAAGCCTCTCCCAACTAATTGAACCAAAGAGAGGGTAGCACAACAATTCTCTCTCTTACCTTCATCAAACACCGTTTGACAATTACTTCACAAGTCTATGTATTCAAGTTGCACTGTTTCTGAATTTTTAAAACAACCAATCACAGCAAAGCTTACATAGAAATTACGCATCAAATCGTTCGCCATAGACCTACGTCACATTTTAGACAAAAAATAAACCTTCGGTAAGAAACCAGATAAGTATTATTTTTCTTTCCCAAAATTAAACACATAAATTTGTTTTGTTCTAATTCTAGCTTCCGTAATGAGTACAAGGTAGGTTTATTTTACGGATTAATTAATTTTAATATCATTTTTATTTACATTTAAATGAACTTATATTAAAAAGTAACAATAACAATTCGCTTAAAAACAAAAATAAAACCAAGACTTAAAAATAAAAATATGAAAATAATTATACGTTTTATTTATTAAAAAAAAAATGTTGCTACTTTTACAGAATTTGAATCGAACTGGTATTTTCTTTGGGGGCACTAAACGCACCCTAATCTAAGTTTAGTTAGGCAAATTAGGTCTGGTTTGGTTCAAATTCTGTAGACGAACCTAAATGCACCAACATTTATTATATTTTCTAAAGTAACAACATAAATAAAAATTGGCACAGTCTCCAACAATTTGCTTTCGATAACCGAGGAGACAATATATAACAGATCGAGCAAATGTCCCGACCCGACAGAAGTACACTTTTCCATAATCGGTCATTGGAGGAGATATCCTTGAACACTGTGACAATTTCTATGTTTGTTATACTCTGAGATAATCATTTTCTTTGGTACATAGATTTCCCACAATTCAAAAGCGACAATTGTTTCTTTACATTAAGACTATTCGTTGTGACCTATTTGCGTTAGTTCGGCTGTTTACACATTTTATTTCATCTTTTACATTTCTCAAAATCGGTCATTAGATAGAAGATCTTGAACAAATAAATGTTTATATATCATAAGATAGCGGTCTATAAATAATAAAGGATAATAAAATGTATTAATATTATCAGTTTACTGCAGTTTTACGGTATCACCGTTCACCAGAAGTGTCCAAGACTGGCATCAATCGAAATATCCTGCCGGCTAATGGTAACAAAACACAAGAATATGTGACTTTTCTCACGTAAAAATCAAAACATTATGTCTTATTACTGAAGAAATGTACATTACATTGTCACAGAAATATCGTATAACGTATAAAAATAATTGAGGCTTGTGATTGGTTGCAAACACTGCCGAATACATGTTGCTATATTATTATTGAAAAATATAATGCATACATAAACAAATGCGGCACTTTGGTATAATGAGTCTAGCCAAAATATTGTCTGCGTAATCATTCTAGTCTAAGATGCCATAGCAACATTGAACCTATTCAACTGCTACTATCTCGCAAAGCAATGCGGTAGATAAGGTCACTCGCCCAACTAAAATCTCTGCGACTACAATGATTTTTCTTGCAGACGCAAACCAATATTACAAAGACCGATTCGCTGATTATAATAAAGTAATAAGTTCCTTTTAATTGTATTGGTTAACTCTATGCAATTGTGTCCACGTTGTTAGCAATTGAGAAATGTCAAATTGGATTAGAATTACTAGATGGAAATAATGTTAGATAAATATAAATATGTTAATGTTTTAATCTGGTATGCTAGAATAGCAAACATACGCATTATAAAAATATAGGAAATATTTGGATTATAAAGACAGGCCTGAGAAAAAGTGTAGATTTACTAGTTTGGTTTAAAAACGTAAACTATCTAACGTACACTTGCAATATAAAAATCTGAAACAATAATACCGGTGCTACAACAGTATGTGTCTTATAAAAATGATTCAAGGTGTACGTGTATTTCACTGGCAGTAAATGTGAGTGTGACAGTGACAATTCTGAGTTGCTATATGTACAACTATTTTTAAAATATATAAAAGGACTAAATATAACACTCGATGAATTTGAACGAAACAAAAATTTAAATTTCTTGAAAATATTGGTTTAAGTCGCTGCTGAAGCAGTTGTTTACATGTATATCTTTGTTAGAAATCTGAACCCTTCAATAGTACAGACAGAAATCTCACTTTAGATTATATATATATATATATACATATATATATATATATATATATATATATATATATATATGTATATATATATATATATACATATATATATATATATTAGCAAAGATTGTTTAAACTAACAGAATTCGTCTGTTTAATTATAACATTTTTATTTAAAACATTTTTCTGATGGTCTTTTTGTATTAAAATAATAATAAAAAAAGCATTAATAAATGCCCCAGATAAATTATGGAACGTTTTCGATTCTTTGTCTAATCATCCTCAGGTGTCAAAAGCAAATGAACAAACAAACTGGATAAAGAAGAGAATTAAAAAAACAGACGGCGGAGAAACGCGCAGAGACCATTTCGCATTGTTCCAGGAAAACGTTCGCGATTTGCAATTTTATTTCGTGATGCCACTCCGGCGTCACGGAATTTAAATCGTACATAAGAAAACTTGATAAAATAAAAAAAGAAAAGGTATGATTAAACAAACGAATTCTGTTATTTTTATCAATGTTTGCATATATATATATATATATATATATATATATATATATATATATATATATATATATATAAGTATAACTTTTTATTTATACAAACATTATTGGTTACATATGTGCATACATGTTTCGGTTGCACTTTTCCCAGAAAGTCAACCTCATCAGACCAAGAATTTTCTCGAAAATTCTTGGTCTGATGAGGTTGACTTTCTGGGAAAAGTGCAACCGAAACATGTATGCACATATGTAACCAATAATGTTTGTATAAATAAAAATATATACTTATAGACAGCTCTACTTGTTATTGAGCACTTTTTATAAACACGTGAGTTTCTACGGATTTACATTTACAGATATATATATATATATATATATATATATATATATATCATAAAATCATACCGGCTACCACAACATATGCTATTTTTTTCACATACTACAAAAAATTGTCATCCCATTAATCTATATTCCAGTAAATAACACCCACACACATAATTAAAAAAATAACACGTTTACTAGTTTTACCACTGATTCTAACCTCTATATGAGGCGCCTAGATGAGTAACGTGTCAAACGGCAATTTTTAAAAAGTGAGAAAACCGCGTGTGAAGTTTCTCAACATTAAAACTGCCATAACTATCGAACGAATAAATATGATGTATTGTTTTTTTTTAATGGAGCGGAAAGCATGTACTTTCATGTTGTCTTACTGCCATGGTGAAAATAAAATGGCAGTTTAAAGAAACTAAATCATAAATGCGATCCTCTTGCGTCTATTGCCAACATTCCAACCCACCACCGACAATGGTTATTAGTGCATCAATGATCATAACATGTTACGAAACTGAATAATAATGAATGAAAGATCAGAAGAAAACAATTACAGTAAGTGAAAGAGGAGGAAGCGACTAGATTATGAAAACTACGAGTAACACTTACGTGATCATGGTAGTCATACACCATCGTAGTTCAATAACTTGTTGTCTGGGTTGTCATAAACCTGTTGGGAAGCCTGTGATGCAGCACCCTGTTGTTGTTGTTGTTGTTGTTGTTGTAGCTCCTCTTGCTTACGGAAAAGCTGCTGCAGTGAGGTTGCCTGATGTACATGCCAATGATTTTGAGGTCAGCTATCTTGTCTGGCTTCAACATCAGCGGCGTGTCATATTTTAGGAGTAGGACAACATTACTAAGATTAAACTTAGACATTCTGTAGGCACCTTTCCCGTGCATTGAGCGAACACTGACTAGAGGGGCATCGTTACGGTACTCCATGCCCAGGAGATGATCTTCACGATAGCCGAGACGAAAGACAAGCTTTCGTGCATCCTGGAATGTGTAAGGGTCACGAGGTTTGCGCTGAACAACGTACGGCTTCAGTTCATCAAAATCTAAGATGTCATCTCTTACCAGCTCGATGACCTGGTACACGTCATATACAAATCGGCCACCCGAGAACCTCTCGAGGTAGGGGAACCTCGGGAAAGAAAAAATGCTATAATAAAAAGTATTTCGATATGCATGGCGCATAACACGTTACTCCTCTAGGCACCTCATATGTTTTCATAGATTAGTTACAATAACGTATGTTAATTTTTGTACAAATTATTTTATTTCATGGGTTAAATAAAATTACACCCACACACAAAATTCAAAAAATAAAAACATAAAGCAGTCATCACTAAGCTCCGACCGCCAACAAAAGCATTTTCTACTCTTCTTTTGTTTTACTATATTAATTGAATGCATTTTTTAAACGTCCAGACAAAATGAAGACACTCAAAATAAAAATCCGGGATTTAAAAAATTAATCACAAGCTCATTGACGGCCCAAAGCATTCGCACCACAAAATCAGTTTATTAGAAACAACAATATATTTTTCTTTTTTTTCTTCTTAATATAGTTTTATCAATTTTCTAAATCCATTCACTCTTAATGGATTATATATCTCGAGCCTCGATTCTACATTATCCGTTACTCAGCTGAACAGCGAGCAGACGCAAATTGTGCATCAGGAGTTGGTGTATTTGGTCATACCCCAAGACTACAGTGAACGCATGGGGATTTTTCCAACCCTCAAACGCTTTGCGTAAATTGCTGGGATGTCTCGACCCCACCTTTTCTCAATCCTTCGAAATCAAGAAAATCAATCAGGCATAAAAATATCACAATTTTCTACCTACATCTTGCTTTATTTTTCTATACTAACTTCTATGAAAAATCATTATCCATGACATCAAAATATCACAATTTTATACTTACATCTTGCTTTATTTTTCTATACTAACTTCTATGAAAAATCATTATCCATGACATCAACATATCACAATTTTATACTTACATCTTACTTTATTTTTCTATACTAACTTCTATGAAAAATCATTATCCATGACATCAAAATATCACAATTTTATACTTACATCTTGCTTTATTTTTCTATACTAACTTCTATGAAAAATCATTATCCATGACATCAAAATATCACAATTTTATACTTACATCTTGCTTTATTTTTCTATACTAACTTCTATGAAAAATCATTATCCATGACATATCCACTATGGGGTATTGCAATCCTGGCACTTCACCGCTCAGCATCTCATATCTATAATCCAAAAGATATCTATCCCGCATACAGAAAAACAAATAAATAAAAATGCTGCAATTATTCATGGCACTTCGGTCTTTTAAAACTTACCTCTCTTTACTCACGTAATATCCATACTATACTTGAAATTGTAAAAATTGTAAAAATTAAATATCCTATTTCTATCACTCTATCTATTCACTCCCCTCAAGAAAATACAACAGAGTTAATTTGTACCAATGACATAAGCCCCTCTCTGATTAATTCTAACCGAGATCCTGGTGATGGATATACTTCCCGCCGTGGCTTTCATTCTGGCCCAGACGTAGTTTTGTTTTCTATTTTAATCATTTCTTTAATAAAACAACAAAAGAGGTGTCCTTTTCAAAACCCAAAAAGAACCCAAAGCAAAACAAAATAAAAATAAAGTTGAACAGAAGAAAAATGAATTGTTTAGAACCTATTATTCTGTCGTTCTTTTCCGGTGACGTCTCTGTTTTTTCTGTTTTGTTTTGTTTTGTTTGAGGAGTTGCCTCATATTGTTATACTCCTTGATTGTTTCTGGGAGTAAACATCTAGCGGTTGCTGCATTCTGCACCAGATGAGAACGTGCGTCTGTATACGTTGACTGCACAGGCCGTGATCGCCCGCTGGTTGTCTTCGTCCGGATTCAAGGCTTGATTTCAACACTTATCTTAGTGTCATCTCAATCTCATTACATCGGTCAGTGTTGTAAAATAAGGATGATCTCTCCAAACGAAACCACATATCCAGTTTAAAACGTGTAACAACGTTTTATTTTGTGAAATTACAATGAGACTTATCCACTGAACGACAAACTTGCAATGAGAACTTTGAGCCTGTCCAACCAAACTCAAACAGTCTAACAGCTTAAGCCTCAAAAGTGCCATCTGCCCTTGAGAATTACAGAAACCAATCTCACCTCCTCTACTCTTCTGTTTGAATATATATATATATACATATATATATATATATATATATATATATATATATATATATATATATATATATATATATATATATATATATATAGAGAGAGAGAGAGAGAGAGAGAGAGAGACTTGGACCACAGGTAGAGACCATTTAAGTTGTTGATGTTGATCTATAGACAAAAAACTGACTGACCATGAGGTCTAGCATCTGGTATGAACATTACTTTTGGAAAATCTAAAGTGGGTCATAATAACAGTAGAGAACCATCGTATCCAAGAAGACACTACTATTTAAAGGTTAGCCCATTTCTTTGGTGATCTTTCTTCTCTTAATAAAATATTTCTCATATTTCTCAGACTTCAGGTCCATCGTCCGCATGCATAGCAACCGTGTACTCTAGTAAACATACCGCCTTGCGCATGCTATATACATATATATATATATATATATATATATATATATATATATATATATATATATATATATATATATATATTCATCTTTACAGAAGAAAGCCCCTCCTACAATGGTTGTAACATCCGTATATGAGCCAGCAGATGGCACTACAGTCCGATTTATTTTTACTAGTCCTCCTGGAGAAATGACATACGCGATCATTGGCTTCCGTTTGCATATAGCTATGTTATACTGTTTTACACTTGCGTAGGTGGTTGCTGTCATGGGATCTCAAGTGACGCAGACTCTACAACATGAACCACCTATATGCCTGAACTTAAATGTGTCTGGAACGTTTGACACTGACCACTTCCGCAAAGCACATTTCAAGTTCTCTATTTTTTTTGTCTTAAATTTCCTGCTGCTGTAATAAACAAACCTATCTCACCGAAGTTACCTACTCTCAGTTATTCACGTTCATGTTTAAGGTTTAAAGACTGTTTTCAACGACATTTTTAAAATGTGTGTCGAACGTTTACTGTATTGCCATTCACCATATAACATCTGTTTAGGAACCTTGCATTTCGCTACGTATCACGCGCACTTCTATCCTCGACATACCAGCCTGTTGTAGACTATAGGTGTCCGGTCAGTGATTGCCAAATAACGTTTAGGATCCTCCCGAGGCATGTGTGATGGAACCTCCCCAGAACATTGATTTGTCGGCGGTACGTGGATGGCTTCGAGGGTTACAGGAAAATAAACAAGACGCACGTGGAAGGTGACGGTGGTTAAGTGAATAACGACACGGACTGAAAACCTGGGTGTTCCAAGTTCGAATCCAGTCGGTTCTCACAGTACCACTTTCACTCAGGGATGTTGGCAACCTTCTTGTGGTCCTTCCCGTAAGTACCTGATGTCTTTCCAGAAATATTTTCTAACTAGAAAAACATCGGGGAAACTAATGCCAACACCAGAATCATCTGATTCACACGAAAGAAGAAGAAGACAAGACGCACGATTCGTACACACAAAGCTTTGTTTGGTTGTATTAAATATGTCAGACCACTTGCGTTTTCCAAGCCCACGAAAGCGTTGCTCGCTTTTTCGATACTTAGATGTATTTTGCAATCAAGGGACCCATCACAGAGAGACTGCCATGAAGATATACAAGTCACCTACACTTAATCTGCCCCCCCCCCGGCCTAGATGTTAGGTTCGAAATACTGTTGTACTGGTAGAATGCCGAGTATTACCATAGTTTTCTCTCGATTGATGGTGAGTCAAAAGGTGGTGCACGCGGCATATCTCTTTCAGCGTGGGCAACGTAGTTCGCATAACTGCCATGAAGGAGGAAGTTTGTAACGTCATGGAGTGTGCATTAGATCGAATAAGTTAAAGATCTTACCGGGGGTTCAAAAACGTCTAAGAACACCACCGTTACAGTCCTGAAAATCATAGGTGAGAGTCTTTGTTTTTCTTAACAATTTGGCAGCAAATATAGAAGCGGTCAAGTTCGTATGGTAGATATTGCAGAGAGCAACATGAATATCCCTTGCAGTTTGGACAAATAATAAGAACTTCTAAAACTAAAGATGGCAAAACATAAAAATCTGCAATTAGGGGTAATGTTGCAAAAGTCAAGTATCACTTATCACGTGTGGAAGGAGGCTCACGTATGCCTGGCGAGTAAAGCATCAATAACAGACAGAAGGACACATTGAAAAAGAAAAGACGTCTGAAAAAGTCCGCCCATTTGTTCAGTCGTTTTTGCTTTATCAGTCAACCGAATTCAAATATTGATACAATATGGGAAAGTTGATTAAAGACAAATAAGAGAAAAGGATAAAAGCAAATCTAAATACAAATGTTTATAAAACTTTCTTGTCACGCTCAACACGAACATGATTCGCTGCAGCGCAGGCGACTGCGGGACGACCTCATTATCGTCTTTAGCAACAAACAGTTGCTCGTTTTCATAAACCGTTGAATTTTTACACCAGTTTCGCAGAGAGGGCTTCGTTGAAACTCAGAAAAGCTGTACCCGAGACGATTTCGGCTTAATAACAGGATGGGTCATTTTTGGTTCGGTTCCCTGCACCGTGGAACAGACTGTCGGAGGCTATAGTTAGCCAGCAGACGACCAAACAATTCAAAGCAGCGGAGGATGCATCATGGCTGCTGATACATTCCCTAAATGGCGTAAAACATAAATTTCATTCGATTGTTTCATGCTCCACACGAGTAGTTGTGTTACGCTATTCAAGTACCTCAAAACATTAACATACACAAATAAACAAAAAAACAGTAATATTTAAATACGAGAAAACATCACCGTAGATGGAAAAATACTCCACAAAAAGGCCGCAGGACACATCGGCCGAAATGGACTAAATGTTTAAATATAAATATTTAGTGGAATGGTTTGAATAAAAGCAATGTCAATAATGATAGCTACTTATTTTAAAACTTCAGACAAAAATTAGAAATAAGTATTGCGAGAAAGTGATTCTTTTTCGTCCCCAAAATAATGATGCAGTATTGTCTATGAACGAATTATCAAAAATAAACGTTTGATAAGAAATAAAGCGTTCCATTTGTTAATGTTCTCTAGCAGGTGCGCGATGTGCATTTGTTGCTTAATGAAGGGGGTTTCAAACATTTTGGACTTGCGGATCCCTTTATATTTCAGGTCTTACCCTAGGGACTCCCTTATAAACGCTTATGAAATTTATACATACATTTTTGCTAAAAATAACGTATAATTTTGCACTAACGCAAAAAACTGGTTTTATGCTTACATTGCTTACGTAAGTGTTCAAATAAAATAAATTAATACTGCATGTTGATGCAAAATGTAAAAAAAATAAATATTTTCTTATCAAAAAAATAATTTTTCGTATAAATGAAAACAGTAATAGTACTTTACAAATAGTTTTATTGTCTATTACACACAAGCTTTTGTCCTTTAGAAACATTAATAAGTAAAAATAAATATCCAAACATTGAACATTTGAATTCCACGTGATGAGTTAATCCACGACCCCACTATTTTGTCCTTGCGGACTCCCTGTGGTCCGCGGACCACAGTTTGACCCCCCACCCCTGGACACGCATCTTTCATTCAAACCTCTTCTAAGTTTTGCAGCTCTATGGGACCCTTTAGTTCTTATTTTGGTACGGTACACTCCCACAACCATTCCATATCTTAAATAACCAATTGTTTTTCTAATTTAATATGGTAAAGTATTGTGTGAAACTGTACAAATAGGTTGCATATTGTCGAAGTATAACTAATTCATTGCACGTAAACTTGATCAACTCAATTAGATGTAACAGGAATATTTATTATTAAAATGAGTCATAAATATACAATGGCATATTTATTTTAAACGCGACCCGTTGGCCAGCCATTGAGCTCCGATTAATTTGTTTACATCAGGA
>OY744521.1:178295644-178298144 GCA_963556195.1 Sepiola atlantica | reverse complement strand
GCTGCATACACTTATTATGTTCCTTTTCACGTAAAGTCGGTCAGTATCATCATTCGGATGTAGTGCATTGTGCGTTGTCATTTTTCCCTCGTCTTCTAATCAAGATGCCTAAGTTCATCTTTGGTCCAGCCTATGAATGGTCCAGAGTATCTTATTTGTGATACTACCCAGGTGTCTATTCTTTTAACTATATTTCTACTATATGGTTTAGTTTCTACGAGTTTCTTTGTTCTTATCAAGTATTATTTTCCAATCTTCTCTTTTATTTCTTTAGATTTGATGGTACTTGCTTCTAGAACTCCCAAATATTTGTAGGTATCATATTTGCCAAGCGACCTTATCTCCTCTTGGTTGGGCAGTTCCATACCCTCCAATATATCCAGTTTTCTTCTTTTCCTCTCTAGCAGTATACACATTTCCATACCGAATTCCATTTGAATCTCCTCGCTGAATATTGTGGTCGCGTTTATCAGCTTTTCTAGTTCCTTTTTACTTTTGAAATAGCTTCAGGTCGTCCATATAAATGAAGTAGTTTATTATTTATTCTGTGTCTGCAAACTAGTATCCGGCATTACATTTACATTTACATGTTGTTGAGTTGTATCATGGCTATGCTATAAAGTAGTGGTGATAGAGAGTCTCCCTGGAATATTCCTCTGTGTATTCTTATCTCAGTCAGGTGTTGTCCGCCAGCTTTTAGTTCCAGTCTCCATGTTCTCATTGCTTTCTTAATAATATTAATAATCTTGTCAGATATCTTGTACATTCTTAAGCATTCAATCATCCATACTTGAAGGACTCTGTCGGAGGTTTTCTTATAGTCAATCTCTGCAATGACTATGCCCCTTTTCCTGCTTATTACCCCCTTCAGTATATTTCGATTTATGCATGACAGGTTGTGCGTCCCTTTCTTTCTTTACCAACATCCTTTTTGTTCCTCGGAAAGTAGTCAACAATTTTTAAGTGAGTGATAGATATGTTCTCTCAGTTGTGTCGTTAAGATTTTCCACATGGTTGGTAAACAGGTTATTGGTCTGTAGTTTCTTGGGATCGTTCCATTTTCGGTGTCTTTTTGTATTAACATAGTTCTTTCTTAAGACATCCATTTTAGTACATCATTTATTATTATTTCTGCTCACTAGGTTTTATCAAACAAGTCATCGCTAGTGATTGATCACCGACAACAACCAGCAGTGTTCCCTGGAGTCTGAATGAAAACAAGCCTCCACAGATTTGCAGTACTCTCCACCTCTTTTCGATCACCACCGCAAATGACCTTGCAGTATCGCAACAGCTGCCTACCATTGATTTCTCGCTGGCAACGATCATTGGTCTCCTCTGGGATTTTTGTGGCATTACGCCCCTCAAGGTCTCAGCACTCTCCGCACTCTTCCAGTAGATGTCTGGTTAGTGCTGTCCCTCCTCGGTCTTCTAATCCTCTTTGACCCTCTACGGCTATTTTGTGTGGCGCTATCATTATTTTTGGAGGGGGGTCAGCTTATAATATTTCTTGCAGTTTCTGTTCCTTGGTTTGTGCGGTGGTGTTCTTCCTGTGGTTTTGCTTTCTTCCTATTGTAACTTCCATGTAACCATTAGTAGCTTTTAAGGATTTTCCTCAAGATTGCAGCTGTTTCGATCATTGCCGTTCTTTTGTATGGTCACAGTGATCCCTTTGATTCTAATTTCCCACATTATTATTATTATCATTTACTCACTAGGAGTTATGACACTGGTCATCGTCAGTGGTCACCCACTGCCGACAACCTGTACTATTCCCTGGAGTCCGAGTGACAACAAGTCTCCTCAGGCCTCCAGTATGCTCCACCTCTTTTCGTTCATCACCGCTGATGACCTTGCGGTAATCGCAACAGCCACTTACCAACGATTTCCCGCTGATAAGGGCCATCGGTCCCCTCTGGGGCCCGAGTGGCAACAAGCCTTCCCAAGGTCCCAAAGCTGTCCGCGCTCTTCCAGTGGAGGTCTGGTTTGCGCTTTCCCTCCTCGACCCTCTGTCCATAATTTTTGTGGCGTCAGCCTATGCTTGCGCCTCTCTCGTGCGGTTGTATTTTCCCCGGTTCTGTTGTTTTGTGCTTCCATGTGTTTGTTCTCCATTCGTTGCTTATGTGGGTTGGTTTCCGCATTCGAGGACATTTCTCAGGATTGTAGCTGTTTTGATCATTACTGTCCTTGGTATGGTCTCAGTTATCCCTTTGATTCCTATTTCTCCTAGTCTTTTCTCCATGTTTTGGGGTACTGTTCCTAGTGCTCCTATGATTATTGGTGTTATACTGACTTTCTTCATGTTCCATATTCCTTTCAATTCTCTGGCAAGTTCAGTATATTTGCTTCTTTTTTCCGTCTCTTTGATCTTCACTCTGTGGTCTGCTGGAACGGCAAAGTCCACGATTTTGCTGGATTTTGCTTTCTTGTTGATTATTATCATATCCGGTCTCCTTGTTGTTATGGGTTTGTCTGTTTGTACATTCATATCCCATATGAT
>OY744521.1:178265644-178290644 GCA_963556195.1 Sepiola atlantica | reverse complement strand
CGTGTTTTTTTGTGCGCAATTTATTTGGTCCATCTTATAAATAGGGCATGTAGTTGCTTTTCCTTTTTATTGTTTTCTGTATTACTACTCTACCTATATTCTTTATGTTGGTGCCGTTTTTTGCAGCTGTAATCAGTCTCTCTGTATTTTTTGTTATACATGTCTCTATTCCTTTTATTGTATCCTCTATGCCATCTTCAATACTTAAAGTTTATCAACCGCTTCTTTCTGTATTATATATAGTCGGTCAGTATTGCCCATCAAGTTGAGTGCGTTAGTTTCATTGTTCTTTGATTCAGGTTCCGGTTCTTATTTTATCCAGTTATGAAGGCCCCAGGGTGTCTTACTAGTTATGAAGGCCCAAGGGAATCTAACTAGTTATAAAGGCTTCAGGGTATCTTACTAGGGATACTGCCCAAGTGTTTATTCATTTGATTAGATTTCTACTATATAATTTATTTTTAACGAACTTTCTTGTTCTTCTCAGGTATTGTGTTAATTATTATTTCTTACACACTAGGAGTTCGCACACAAGTAATGAACGTCCCCAAACAGCTGCTGTTCCAGGATCTCCTCTTCTTTCGATTATCATTTCAAATTATTCAGCGTTTTCTCAACGGCTGTTTCCAATTGTTGTCACCGATTGTTTTTTTCAAATCCGAGTGACAATAAGCCTTTTCAGGATTTTAGTACTTGACAAGCACTTTTAATCAATTTTTGCATGGTGCTTTCCCTCCTCGGGTTTTCCATCCTCTGAAACCCTTCATGATGTTGCTTTTTTTTGTAACGTTTTTCATATATCTGCTTCAGTAATCTCAATTCCCTTAGCCTCGTCTGGGTCTGTTCCGTCTATGTTTCTGATTTTTTTAGATGAGGATTGATAATTTTTATAATTTAGATTATCCGGATTACTGCCCTCATCTTGAGTGTTATTCTCATAACGTTTCGGCCGCTGTAACCTCCGGCCTTCTTCAGGTGAGTCTTTTAGAACTCGGGAATATTATAGGCTGACGGAACGAAAGCATGCTACCCCCGTTGATTAAATAAAGCGTTCCGTTCGAAATTTCGTCCAGATTCCCGAGTTCGACAAAGATATTCCCGAGTTCGAAAATATACTCCTGAAGAAGGTCGGAGGTTACAGCGGCCGAAACGTTATTCAATCTATATTTCTAATTGTGTATACAAAGTGCAACTTTATAACAACCTACCTATGGTTGGTCAGCGTCAGCTGGTTATGTGTGTTGATTACCATCCTCTAAAAGCCTCCTTAACACTTTAACTGTCTTTATCAGTTTCGTGGTCTGCATAATTCCAATTCACTCCAATTTCTCCCAGTGTATTTCCAAGATTTTTCGCATCATTCCTAGTGCTCTTACAATTATTGGCATTACTGTACTCCTCTTCATTTTCCATACCCCATCCATCTCTTTAGTAAGCTCCATGTATTTATGTAGTTTTTCTGCCTCCCTTAACATTACTGGGACGATGAAATTTGGCAGACTTTTTCCATCTTGTTATCTCGTTTTTCTTGCATATTTGGTCCGGGATAGTCATCATCAGTGATTGCCTACATTAACCCGTGATATTCTCCTGAGTATGAGTGACAGCAAGTCTCCAAAGATTTCCACCACTCTCAACCTCTTCGATAATTTTTGCGTTATTGTAATAGCCGTTTACCATTCATTTCACGCTGACAGCGACAGTTGGCCTTCTTTGGAATTTGAGTGACAATAAGTCCCTCTAATGTGCTCCGCATCATTCCAGAGAAGGTCTAGTTGGTACTTTCTCTTCTCGGTCTTTCAATCCTCCTTGACTATTTAACTATTTTGTGTGGTAAAAACCGAGGCTTATGCCACCGCATGTGTTTGCCCCCTTTTTTAGGGGGTAGATTATGGGATTTCTGGTAGTTTCAGTTCCTTTGGATTCGTGCAATCTTCTTTTTAAATTTCTATTCTATTTCTATTTCAATATACATGCGGTTGGTCGCTCTCACCTGAATATGTGGGTTAGCTTCTGCACTCAATGACTTTACTTAATATTTCAAGGCGTGTGTTGTACAGTGTCAATCACCTCTTTGACTCTAATTCTCACCTTTTTTCAGGTTTTCTTATTTTATTTATTATGGAAGTCGCTCCAGACAAGGTATGAAGCCACTTAATGTTAAGAGCTAAAAATAAAATACTACTTCATGGTACAAAAACTAACCAAACGATAAGTGCTAAATAGATAGATTCTGACCAAGAAAACAGAGCAATTCTTCCCCCTTTGTCAGAAACATCGCTCATCGAATGTGAGGACTAAAGGACAACATAAGAGAAGCGAAAGTTACGAGGCTACTGGAAGTAAACACAAAGTCCGATTTCTACTCTCTCTGAACTGTTCCTAGTGCTCCTACATTTATTGGTATTACAAGAACGTTTTTGATGTTCTATATTCGTCTCAGCTCTCTGAAAGTTCCATGTATTTGTTTAGTTTTTCTGCTCATTGATCTTCACATGGCGACATGCTGGGACGGTAAAATCTATGATTTGACTTTTTTTCCTTTTTTGCTGACTATTATCACACGCGGTCTCTTTGCGTGAATGCGTTTTTCTGTTTGTACTTCTATGTCCCAGAATATTTTATTAATTTCGTTTTCCATTATCATCCGGTTTGTGTTGTACCATTTGCCTTCCTGTTAGCATAGTTCCCAGTGGACTGCTACTCAACGCAGTCGTTTCTGCTTTTGTATTCCTTTTGTGATAGTTTGTTCTATTCGCGTATACTGTGCTTTATTGTTTAGCCCCTTTGTCCCAGCGTTTGCGTTTACTGTTTTTTTTCTGGGTTTTGTCAATTTTGTTTTCTTATTCAATTCTAATGAGTCACCACTTACTAAGGCCAAAAGCTTCTCAAGGATAAGCGTTGATGAAATTGTCAATCGCATGATAAACTACACTATGAGAGAATTGGACACTACGGGTGAAAAGGGTTGAATTTGATTACTTCAGAAGACGGCTCGGCAAGTATTTGTTGACACTGGATTTGAAGACGACCATGTTGTAGTCAACATGGAGGCGGTCCCGTGATATTGTGTTCCAACGATGGGTAGTTCTTAGAAAGTAATTCTCTTTATGGAAGTTTCGTTTGAATTTATGGCTCGCAGAGAAAGAAAGGAAAGCTTTTTAGCAATGATGATAGACGAGTTATTGCTGTGAATGTTTATAAGTGGGGGACTGAGATTGCAGCTTAGTCGAGCACTTGCAAATTACGTTAAAGTAGAGATAGACTATCAAAGTTTCCTTTGTGAGAAAGAGACTGTAGGGAATTGAAGAGACCACTCCCACTTGATTGCAAAGTTGGTTTCGTACTGTGTCAAGGCAAAAAAAAAGAGTGCCCTGAGAGGTACCTCTCCAGATGTCGCAGCAGTACTCCATCGTACGACGTATCTGACTCTTATAACAGTTGAGGATTTCACCAAGAGTCATGGACTTGTTACAGCTGTAGAATGATCTAACCATTCCCCAACGACCTTAGCAACAGATTTGGTGTAATACTTCCATTTCAGATCTGGAGTGAAAATTAGTCCCAGAACCTTTTCAATGCAAAAAAAACTTCCATAAGGATAGAGCCATTCATTTCAATTCAGGTAAAACGAGAATCCGAGCATTGATGGTGAAAGGAGGGAAGCTTGGTTTTAGAGGTAATAAATGTGACAAACCACTTTTCCACATTGCACCAGGTGCTCAAGGTGGGAAGAGAGCGAATCAGCAAGATTTTGATCATCAATGCTTTCGAGGTGCTCCTATGATCAGTTGTGTCGTCGGCATGGATGTCAACAAATGATGATCTAAGGATATAATTAGGAAGATCATTGCTGAAGATCAGGAAGAGGGTTCGGCCAAGAATGGATCCTTGGGGCACGCCGGCGTTGATTCTTTGTGCTTTAGACTTCTGTCCATTAACAGCTACTTTTATAGACTTATCAGCGAGAAATACTTTGATGGTTGCCAAGACATTTCCAGATATACCATAGTTAGCAAGTTGTCGAGAAAACCTTTGTGCTTATCTATATCAAATACCTTTGATATATCAAGAGCAATCGTCTTGGAAACAAAGACCCCGTCGATAAATTCACTGATCCTATGCGATATTACATTCAGCACGTCAGCTGTTGATATTGCAGGACGAAATTTATATTGGTCGTCGCTAAGTAGACTGATTTTGCTGAGCTGATTGACAACTTTTAGGTTTATCGCAGATGCAAGCAACTTGCTCATGATGCACAAGAGACTGATCGGTCTGTACTGAGTTGCAAGGCATCGATTTACAGCATTTTAAAATATTGAAGATATAAAGAACTTCCCTTTCAAGAAAGGATTGAACAGCTTTGTAAAGATAGAAACTAGTTCCGTCTGCTGATTATTAAGTACAATGACTGGAATGTTGTCAAGACTCTTTGCCTTGTTTACATCAAGGTTATTGATTTTTTAGTTTTTATATAGTTTGTTCTCACCGCGTTATTTTGTACGGCTATCAGTAGCGATTCTGTTTCTCTGTTCAAATGTCCTTTTCGTAGCCATGCCCATGTATTTTAGCGCGTCTCTCTTTCGACCAATTTTATAAATTGTCTATGCCTTTCTCTCATTTTTCTTTTCTCATCTTTTTTTTTTACCTGTTTCACTGATTTTTGTATCATTCATTTTGGCAGTGCGTTTTGCAGCGGTAATCGACCTCTTTTATATTGTTAATTATGCATTTTTCTAGTTTTTGTTTTGTATCATCCACACAGTCATCTATACTTATCATTCCCCTTCCACCTTCTTCTCTCTTTACATATTTTATCGCTCATTCTCATGCTTCGGGTGCAATCCATTGTGAATGATTGTAAGTTGCCTAGTTTTTCAGTGCAGGTACCTGAGTTCTTGTTTATCCAACATATGAAGAGTTCAGAATATCTTTCTAAATATACCGTTCAGAAATGTATCCCTTTTATTATGTTTGAACTATATAATCTTGTTTCTAAGTGTTTCCTGTTCTCTCCATGTATTTGCTTCCAATCTTCTCTTTCAGTTCTTTTGATTTTATGTCACCCGCTTACAAAAGATATGTGTAAGTATAATGTTGACAAAATGCTCTCATCTCTTCTCGGTTATGCAGTTCCATGCCTTTTGTTTTCTTGAGTTTCCCTCTTTTGATCTCTAGTAGTTCATACCTTTCCATTGCGAATTCTATCAGGGCAAATACTACACTAACCCCACAACCAAGGGAGAAGATACCCCGTGTGTGGATGGTATTAAGACAAAAGAACATATACTGCACTACCCCACTGAATTAAGCACTGATAGATAGCAAGAGTCTAGTTTGGCTTCAGATATAGAAGTAGTAGTATAGTTCTGGTTTCAGGCAGACAGATACCCACTCTCCCTTAGTAATATATTATCACTATTATACTATTATCCACGACACACTCGGTATCGCATGGGTGGTTCATGCTAAATTTTATTAAATATTGTCGAGTAGTTTAGGAGCCTATAAATAACCAACAGACAAGCAGGCAACGACTTTCAATTTCTCAATTATAACATAGATTATGCGAAATTCTGCAACTCTTAGAATATGGTGAGTCAAAATACTAATTTTACAGATAAACTTGAAACGCTTAGTAATTTACAAACACTAATGACGCACGATTAATCACCCGAGGAAGCAATAAACTGTCCTTCATCTAAATGTAATTTTCAGTGTATCATTACAACTATTAGCACGAGACAAACTTTTGCTTTGATCACATTTAGCACCAGTATTTCTGTGGCGCTACGCTTCCTCCGTTGGCCGGCTATTCATTCTTGCACACCAAAATGTAACATTATTGAGCTTCGGAGAAGTTTATGATGTTTGCCAATCCGTTCAGAACTTTATGATGTTCAACAATTCGTTCAGAACGTTCAATCATCAATTCACCTGTTAATAAGAGCCAGTGGCATTGCTCTTCTGCAGTTTCAGCGATAAAAAGTCGCTGCATTACTGTGTGTATCTCACTGCTAAAGTCAAGAACCCATTTATCAAAGGAGCATTAAACACATTATTTTATTTCTTTATGTATATATTATATTTATATCTGCAAGACAAATACTGTACTAATGCCTATGAAGCGCAAGGCTTGTAACATTGAATATTATATAGCCTAACTCACCAGGTATTTATACAATGCTAAATTATAAGCTCCAGTCGGTTGAGTAAGGAAAGCCATAATGTATTTGATGTTGTCTTGTAAAGATGTTTATCAGTTTAGAGGTTGGCCAATAGTTAGCGAAATATTAGTTCAAGGTCATAAAAGATGCAGTTGCAATAATAAAAAGGAACCTAAAGCAAGATAAGAATAGGGAATTTATATATTGAATTGAGCAAGTAATAATTGAATTTATATTCTAATAAAACACAATTTTCTCTTGAATGCAGAAAGAGAGAGAGAGAGAGAGAGTGAGAGAGGCAGATAGACATATTGATTCACTCAGATATTAACGTGCATAAGTTTGATGCTGTATTTTGATGAGCATTTCATTTGATCTGTTATCTTTTACTGCCAATCTTTTCTATCAGTTCTTTTGATTTTATGCCCCAAGCTTACAGAACTCCTAGATATTTGTAAGTTTCATGTTGACAAAGTGTCCTCATCTCTTCTCAGTTATGCAGTTTTATGCCCTTCGTAGTCTTGAGTTTCCCTCTTTTGATCTCTAGTAGTGCACACTTTTCCATTCCGAATTCTATCAGGACAAATTTTTAATTGTAGATCTAATTTCTTTTTAATTTGACAAACTTCTAAATGTTTTCCCTTTATATATTGTATCTTAGATTTAGATAAACTCATTGTGAGATTTTCATCTGTATTTTGCACTTGTGCCAAATACAATAAACATTAATTATTTCAGAGGATATATACGCGGTGACCAAATAACGACAGGGTTAGACCGGCACCAGAACAAAATATTTTGATAATCAACTGTGCGCTCTCTGATAAGCGTCATATAGACGTTTAGCAAATAGGTTCGAAACTAAATTTAAGCATTTCAAAAGGTTTACTAAGCGAATAAGCTTAAGTAACTTTTAGAATCTTTACTTTGTTTACCATAATTTATCAATAAAAAAAAATTAAATTTGACTCGGTAAGTCAATGCTAAATTTGGGAATGGGATTTCTAACCTGAGCCCCTGCGTCATTTGTCAGTCTTCTAATAAATTAATTCATTGTGTTTGTTTCATTTTTTATTGTCAAGAAATAAAAAGGAATCCCATTTGAAATCGGAAGGAAGGCTAAACATTTTCCGATTTCGATACCCCAAATGTTCCGATTTTTCCGATTCCTGATTCCGATTAATCGTCCCAAACACTAGTATATATATATATATATATATATATATATATATATATATATATATATATATATATATATATATATATATATATAGTCTCGGAAGTTTCTCAACCATTAAAATTATATATAAAAAAAACCCTTAAGTCTCAAGTCGTTCAGTGGAAAATCACTCATGTAAGTCAATTTAATTTTTACAGTTATTATATTAGTTTGCTTCTAACATTATTTAAGGGATCATCAGTTGTTTACCATGAAAAACTGTTTCGGGAATATATATATATATATATATATATATATATATATATATATACGTACACACTAGTGTTTAACGGCCAAATATACGATACTCATAATATTGACTCACCGGATTTCTATATTTGTATTTTTAATTTTTTTGATTTTATTTCTTTTATATCTCTTTAAATCTTCTCCGATTTAAACCTCAACTATTACTTTTCACCCTTAAACCTTCTTTACACTAAATTTAAAAAACATAAATAACACTCTAAGAAAATAACGCGTTTAAAGGAGAGTGACACGTGACTTCACATTTCTGAAACAGATGACAACAGAAGCTGAAAAGAGCCGGAGGGCTAAGTCCGCCTGTGCTTGAAACCGACGGTACGAATGTTGTACTAATTTTTCTGTGCCAAAATAAATAAATATTACTCTCTTGATTTTTAATTTTTAAAGTTGAGTATTTCTACTGCTGTTTTGAGCTTATAGTTTTTTTTAATGCACACACCCACACCCACACCCACCCACACACAAACGCCCATATATATATATATATATATATATATATATATATATATATATATATATATATATATATATATATATATATATGTGTGTGTGTGTGTGTGTGTGTGTGTGAAGTCAATTAAAATAAATAATATTTGTACATTATTAATATCAGTTTCAAGAATTCAAACACAACGAATATAGGACGTACGATCGTTTCTAAAATGATTTGGAATATTTTAGGTTGTATTATACTTTAGATGATCCCAAAAGGTCTCTTCATCAGCGGCCCTAATATCATCACATATAGAAGTTTAGCAAGAAAAACATAAAATCTTAGTATTATTTAACATATATATATATATATATATATATATATATAGATAGTCATCTACATACGAAGTGTTTTGCTGTATCACAGCTCTTTAGTGCGGCTTGACTAGTTAGTGCCTCAAGCCGGGATCGAAACTCAATCGTCGAGCTGACAGTCGGTGCCCCTACCCCTGCGCTATCATACAACGTAAGTGATATCTCAATGTAAACATTATCAAGTGCCGGGAGCTCGTATTAGTTTTACCCAATGAGCTATGCTTTAAAGCTAGTGGCAGGTTTCGATTTCTTTACAAATACGCTCTACCCAAGAAAGGAAGCTTTATATAGTCATCCACATGTGTGTGTGTGTGGAATCATCTTTTCTTCATTGTGTTTTGATTTCATCCACAGTACCATAAAATGCTAAATATTCTTTAAATAAATATAACGAATTTTATTGTTATAATTAATTTATTTAAAATTGTAATAATTATATGTGTATTCAAACTTCATTAACATCTTTTCATTTTAATAAAGTTTGAATACATATCTAATTATCATTATAGATGCAACGTTTGTAAAACTGCTTAAGACGTAACAATAGAATTCGATTTTGGAAGAATTCATTTCGAAAATATGGATGGTGTAGAAATAATTACTTTACCGACATCCGTTAATTTTAAATTACATTTTTGCTTGCATTTTTTATCATTAGCGATCACACGATTTCATTTTTAACTGAGTATGAAAAGGTGATGGCGTACAAAAATGAATAAGTGTATATTTATACAGATTAAAAGTGAGTTTGTTAACTGTGTTATGAAATCATACTAATTTATTTAAAAAGAAATGTTACTATTAAAAATAGTTTAGAAAGCAGTGCAATGCCCACACAATTTTCCGGGGAGGGGAACATATCAATAAGTTCGGTATTTATGCTAAACATTTATTTAGATAATCTACTGTATTAATTGTAGGAAAACTAACTATTTGTGACGCGAATTGCTTATGTGACAAATCATCTTTTTAAGTAGCATTCCTTCCTTTTTAAAAAATTACTATTATATATTGCATACTCTCGTCGTGGTCGTGGTCGTGGTCGTGGTCGTGGTCGTTGTCGTCGTCGTCATGACGGATCGATCGTCGAATACACGTGGTTGAATTGCGGTGGGGTCGAACACTCTCCAAGCTGGATTCCGATTTATGAAGAAGGCATTTTCGTCTGATATTTGTTGCGATGAAAGATAAAAGGAATGAAAGCTAATCCCTGATGAACGAAATTCAACCGTTGTGAATTCGAATCAGTAGAACAAACTCTGTGATGATTGTCGAATTGACAACTTGTTCTTTATTCAGGTTTTCATAAGTCAGTGTTGTAGTGGTAGAAAGGGAGACAAACCCAGCTTGTTTTTACTATTTGATTTCAAGACATCATTATTATACGTGTTCTCGACTCGCTCTATAGACAGTTTTAAAATGACAAAGTCTTTTGTAACCTTTGCCATTATGTCACGCTTCGTGTGATTCCTACCTAGATCACTTCCTCTATTTCTGTTCACACGTTTTGTCACATCTGGCCTTCTGACCTAGCCAGCCAATCGTTTTCCCCGAATGCATATCAGCACATTTTAACGGAAAATAACAATTATATTACGCAAGCTAAAGTATAAAACTGTTAACTGTAAAGTAAAATCACAGTTTTAAAATAACAAAATCTCTTAATCATTCGAAGCACCTATTCTTTTTATTCGAGTTGATTTGCTTTAAACTGTTACATCTAAGCATGCATTTAAAATCTCCCATTTATTTTCCTCTTATCTGATGGATGGAAGTTTCATTAAAACAACCCATTGTCAATCATTTACAATAGGGAATACGATTCTATTTAAAGAAACATAGAATTCAATTTTTACTTCTCGCTCGAAATAACAATTTTAAATGCTATTCTTCTTGAAAAAAAAATAGCAACATATACTTTCTTTAATTATTCTCAAAAGTAAAGAATTCGATCTTCGTTGGAATTGTTTTTGCTTTTTAAGAATGAAGCCATATTCTGGTTGTGTCTTCGAAACAGGAACGTTGTCTCAGAAGAAGAATTTAGTTAATATTAGACTTGATACGCTGCAGGCTGAACGTGATGGTGAAAATAGATGTATGAATCGATTACGTACAGTCGGTTGTTCACGTCGAACACCAAGCTATGACTCTATATAAGAAACTCACTTCTATATGTCGAGTCAATCGAGAGGGAGAAGTAAAAATGACATCCAATGAAGTGTCGCATATCTTTTACAGCGTGTCAAGATATTAAGAGTCATTTAGACATTTAAAACTCTACATCGTAACAATATATATATATATATATATATATATATATTTATTTATTTATTTATTTACTAAACGATGGGTACATGATAAATGACATCTTAACTATTGTCATATGCTCAACCCAGCATAGATGGAAATCTAGTCGACAGCATAAAACAGCCGAGTAAGATAAACATGTGCTGTATTATTTCCTTACGGTATTCAAAGTATAGCCTTAACAATGGTAACATTTTGGCCTCATCTCTTCACCCAGTATAGCGCTTGATATATCCAAAGCCTTTGACGAGGTCTCGCATAAAGCTCTTGTACTAATGATTATTTAATATGGTATTACAGGACGAATATTTAATAGAATTAGATCCTTCCTAACCAAAAGAAAGATACAGGTTGTCCTCGATGGCCGTTCACCCAAACTACATGACATAAATACAGGTGTACCTCACGGATCGATCCTTGGCCCTTTATTGTTACTGATTTTCATAAACGACCCCCATGATGACTGTGTCTGAAGTGGGTATATTTGCTGACGACACCACGCTCTACTCTCGTCATGTTGGCAAAACAGACGCGGACATATTCGAGGAAATAGCTGAATCCTGAGAAAGTGACATCCAGTCTGTAGTGGAATGGGGTCATAAATGGATAGTAACATGTAATGCTGCCAAGACAACGCTCCGTTCCTTCAACAGTTATAATACAACTCTTCATCCACCGATTGCAATGGCTTGTAACACCCTACCTGAGAGTCCAACGTTCAAACTCATCGGCCTCACATTCGCAAGTAATATAAATTGGAAAAAATACATAAAAGACATTGCCAAAGCTGCCGCAAAGAAAGTGGGCACCCTTTACCGAGCGAGAAAACTTAATCACACCTCACAGTATCCTATATCTCTACTAAGCCAGCATCCGCCCATTCATGAAGTATTGTTGTCACATCTGAGCTGGTGCCCCATCCACTAGTCTTTTCCCTATTAGACAAAGTCTAAAAAAGTCGCTAATAAAATAGACCCCTCACTATCCACCAAGTTCCAACCCTTGTCCCATCGCCGCAATGTTGCATCCTTGTGCTTGTTATTCAAGTACTTCAATAGAATGTGCTCCGATGAACTTGCTGCTCTGGTGCCCCCTCGACGTAAATATAATCGACAGACCCTAAAATTAGTTAAATCCTATCCCTTCACTCTGGAGGTATCCAAATGCAAGAGAGCCTTTGGAACTCCCTCCCAGCTTCCTGTTTCCCCGACTGTAGCGACACACATAAATTTATAACTAATGTGAACAAGCATCTCGCTGAACAGCTCCCAATTTAGGATGCCCCCAAAACTTTAATCTTAATTTTCAGTAGCCCCTTTCGTCTACAGTGGCACTTGCATTGTTTGGGGTGGACTATGTTGAAAAAGTATATATATATATATATATATATATATATATATATATATAAAGTATAAAGGTATACTCAATAAAGAATAAAAGGGAAATACCAGTAGTGTGCTCAATTAAATTAAATTAAGAGCGTAATATTTTTATTTTTAAATACAGATTTTAATCAGACATGGACCAGTGGTTTCTGACAAGAAACGGGTTGAATTCCCGATTCCGTCGTCTTCAGCATAGTCTGAAATAATAAATGATGGAATTTCTTCAAAAAACACATATAACTGTTATGAAACGCTATGTACACAGAATTTTTAAAATTCTGTGTACATAGCGTTTCATAACAGTTATATGTGTTTTTTGAAGAAATTCCATCATTTATTATTTCAGACTATGCTGAAGACGACGGAATCGGGAATTCAACCCGTTTCTTGTCAGAAACCACTGGTCCATGTCTGATTAAAATCTGTATTTAAAATAATAAAATATATATATATATATATATATATATATATATATATATATATATATATATATATATATATAAACGAAGATTTTTTTCTTCAAAATTCGAACATCGAACACTGGCGACAATAATCGCAACCACATAATTTAACATTTCACAATTTTCATAATTGCAGAAATATTAATTTCACATTAATTTCACGTCGACCTGTGCTATTCTCCCCCAAGAAATCAGTACCTATTCAATCGTTTTTAATGAACAGAGACTTTCTTCATTCAAAACCATAACATTTTCCATTTTCATGCTAACGTCAGAACATTATCTCTATTCTACTCCATTATCTTATATATTCACCCTGTTGTTCTCGTGCTTGTTATTTTTATTAATAAATGATGTATTTTATACTATATTTTGTGTAATTGTCGTTTCTTTAACGTGTTGTGTTTATTGATATATTCTCTGTGAACGAAAACGTAGTTCTAGAACAGATAACTACTTTTTAATTTTTTTACGATTTCCATTTGAATCCGGAAAATGATTTGTCATTTGTAAGTGTCTCACGATCTAGCCTATCCGTTATATATAGATTGGAGGAAAACAACAAAATGATGATTGCCATAGTGTTATTTTATATATTCCAATGGGGAAGAAATTTACTGCGCGGGAACGTAGTAAAATTTTATTTATTAGGAGAAAAACAAAAAAAAATTTCAGTTACATGGTATTTAAGATATTCAAACTCAAAAAATTAAAATAAATTCCCCATTAAAACTGGTTATATAATGAAATGAATCAACCATAAGGATGGAAGGTCGATTGCTCAAATACTCCATTTTTATATTACTGAGTAATCTGAAACGGTTACTTTGTACTTTTCACCTTTATTATAAAAGACAGGAAAAAGATTTAATTAATATTAAAGAAGAAACATCTATTTTTATATTTGTAATATAAAAAGATTTAGAGGAGGTTTTTTTCTTTTTTATGACAAATGTCATCATCATCATCATCATCATCATCATCATCATCATCATCATCATCATCATCATCATCATCATCATCATCATCATCATCATCATCATCATCATCACTACCAACATGTTGACTCCTTGGTATTTTGGCTAGGAGTAAAATGCAGTATCTGTTTTGATGCTGCACTTTTTTTTTCTGTTCTAAGTCAGTGAAGGAGAAACCCATTCTAGAGCGAGGAAATCAACAATTTTGTTCCACTCCTTTTGGGGGAGCTGGATTTCCCCACATTACATATTGACATTGTGCCTAACTCTGCTGTTGTGGGAGGAAGTAAATAGAAACAGCAGCAACAACAACAACAATACAATTATCAAAATAATAATAAACGCATGTATTTAATTATTAACAGAAAATCTTTGTTAATTATTGCGTTTAGTGCCCACTTTATTTAAAAAAATGAATTATTCCAAAGTTATCCAATAATTTTGCTATGTATACATATACGCGCGCGAAAACGTAACCGAAACAAAAAATGAAACGGAAGTTATGATTTTGAATTTTAAACTAAATTCATTAAATCGCTTTAAATAATATTAGTACTGATAATAATTAAGGTATTAATATCAAGAAATGTTTTCTTATATATAATAAAATAGCAGAATGAAATTATAAGTGAATATGAAGTTATTAGACAATGTGTAAAAAAATAAATATGCAAATAATTTATAACCTTGAGAGTGTTCAGTAAAATTTCCTGTGAGTTTATATACCGTATGTGAAAAGAATCTAGTATATAATTGAATTGGGTACAGGTAAGGTGCTTCGATATGAATATAGTTAGGATAAATAAATAAAAAAATTCTCATGTATATATATATATATATATATATATATATATATATATATATATATATATATATACACTATTTCATGTATCCACATAAAATTTTATAAGGAAATATAATTTTTTATGTATCAATTTTCAGTATTTACTTACACTATGCTCGATACGTAATACGATTGGCTGAGAGAACAACAAAGAATCTGATTGGTTAACTAGCTAGCCGTGTATATAAAAACACCTGGCAAAAATAATTCCATGCATTTTAGTCTCAAAATTCTCCCGGGGATGAAACGCGGGAGCCTCTGTGTAGCTTAATTGCCATAAATATATTTTCATAGCTTACTAATATATATATATATATATATATATATATATATATATATATATATATATATATATATATATATATATCGTACATGTATTGTATTAGTTTCTGTAAATGTAAATCCGTAGAAACTCAAGTGTTTATAAAAAAGTGCTCAATACCAAGTAGAGCTGTTTATAAGTATACATTTTTATTTATACAAACATTATTGGTTACATATGGGCATACATGTTTCGGTTGCACTTTTCCAAGAAAGTCAAATTCATCAGACCAAGAATTTTTCAGGAATTATTAACAGAAAATATATATATATATATGACAAAGCTATAGATAATCATTTAGCACCTGCCTGTACTAATGTAACTCAGGCCGGCTTTTGTTCAATTGATCTACTTGAAAAAGCCGACGCCGACCCAAACCTGAATAGATTTCGGGAACATTTGCTGGTTGATAGTGATAAATAATGGGGGAATTGGTGTGAATGTGGGCAATAACATAAATGATTTTAATGGCCTCGGAGTTTTATATAGACACTGTGCACTTATAAACATCTTTTTTAATGTAAATCAATGTAAATCCTCATGTTTAGCGAGACGAATTCGTTTTTCTATAGTTTACTCGCCCAAACTATATTTGATATTACTGTATATTTCTGCATATATGTTCCCATGTAATTGCAAGTTTTCTACCTCTCTCTCAGTCCTTCTTTTTCTTAACTTATTCATTTAGTAATATGTTCTCTGAATCAATAAAAACTTTTTTCTCTAGGCTTCTACTTATCTGAAGTTATAAATTTGATAATCTTCTGAAACGTCATATGAATTGAATATTGCCTATTTCACATTAAAGGTTTCCCCAATCATTACTTATATCATGCTCTCAGATATTTTATCCTCGTTTTGGCGCATACATTTTCTGTATATATGTTTTGTATATGATATATATATATATAATATATTTATTAATATATTAACATGATATTATCAATAATATATCATATATATATACATATATATATATATATATATACATATATATATGTATAATATATATTATTGATAAATAAATATTATTTTCAAAATAAAATCATATAACGCAGATTGAGCGGTTGTTGTCAACGCAACCTAAAGTGTTCTATCTTGCAAGAGCTTTCAATAATTATTCATGAATAAATATTATTTTCAAAATAAAACCATATACACATGTGTTTCATGACAAACCTGCAATCGTCAGTATGGGAGGAAACAATGGTTGCCGGTCACACAGTTCGAACCCCGATACTAAAGTAATGTTTGTCTCAGAAGCAGAGACATGTACCAATGCACCACCACGTACTGTCTTGAAACGGGAATAAATTAACATCTAAATAGCAAACACGGCGACTATCTAGCAAGCAGCCGAGAGCACTCTATAGGCGGTCCTAGACTTATGTATTACAAAGAATGATGGCTTGTCGTCAACTTAAGTTAAATTTCTCTATCTTGCGAGAGATTTGAACAATTATTCATAAATATATATATATATATATATATATATATATATATATATATATATATATTAAAACTGAATATGGTTTGTTTTGATCGGATCATTAACTTGTAGAGTTAAGACAAACTAACATGACTCTAAACACCGCTAAAACTACTCGCACTAATTATAAGAATAAGAACGTTAATCTACATTTATTATTAATAATTAATTATTAATTATTATTAATCATTAATTAATTTTTATTATTATTTATTATTTTTATGAAGTTTAGTCTAAACGAATCCATCCCTTTCTGTGCGTAGAACTAGCTAGCTTTAGTCGGCTCTTTTCCAATTTTGGGAAGTTGATTTTCATGTTATTATATATATATGTATATACACAGTAAGAATAAATAAATCAATCAATAACTACATATAAACATTAAGAAGATCAAAAAAAATATAATCAGTGTTTGTCTTGTTATAAAAACACAGACCATGCTTAACTTTTGATGATCGGATAAAATTGTAAAAGTGTTGAAGCTATATTTATCTAAGAATGGGCATAGTTAGAGAAATGTATGAATTTATTTTAATAATTTCGTAAGCGGATAGTGCTGTTTCAGTCATAAACTAACCTAAGTCTAACGACCTTCCTCGCCGGACTACGCATTTGTTGAAATAAACTAAAGCTAAAACGAATACATTATTTCATATATATATATATATATATATATATATATATATATATATATATATATAATCAGTACCATTGGAGAGCCATGAATATTATAACTGTCCTGTTTTTAAATCTCCGAAACAGTTACATGGTAAACAGCTGATGATGCCCGTGTTAATATTAGACGCTTAAGGTCTCCTGTTTTTGTTTCAATCTTAGATAATTACCCCCCCCCCTTTTTTTTTTTTTACTTATATTTTTTCATTTATTAATTTTCCAACGAATGTTAAGTCTGCAATATCTTGGATTTAGTTAGTTTGTCTGGGGATTTAAACTGCATTTTACATTTTTTTTTCTAATGACTCAAAGCTTCTTTAGACTATATATATATATATACATATATATATATATATATATATATATATATATATATTATTTTTTAAATTTATATATATATATATATGTGTGTGTGTGTGTGGGTGTGTGTGTGTGGATGTGTGTGAATAGATTAATATATACATATACATGATAGAAGTAACCAAAGTAAATAGACAACCCACAATAAATAATTCAAACAGGTTTACAGTTTGAATCAATGATCGTCATGTTCTGTTATGTGTATTCCACGAAACGGAATTCCGCACTGAATTTTACCTTCCCCATACATGGTCAATAGCATGACCAAGATAAAGCTCGATCCTCTTAAGGTCTTATTGAAGGGTATCCAACGACAATTGTTACGGCCATCTTCTCGGCATTTTCAATCATAAATCTCATTTGGCCAATAGTACCGTCGTCTGCGTGCATGACATGTCCGTACCAGCGGTGAGAAATTTTGTCCGAGATTAGCTTAACTTAAGACATGGTTAAGTTTGGTCAGACCTCAATAACACGTTTCCTTCGCCGACGGCCACTATTCAGAGCCGAACAAAACAGCATTTAAAATTTGAAACGTTCGTACTTTATATTAAACTAGCGGAACCCGTCGCCCGGCGTTGCACGGGAGAAATTAGTACCTATTGCATGACGTCGAATAAAAAAAACGGCCTATAGTTCTTTCACCACCCCCACCCCCTATACCGTGTTGGCGAATATTGCAAATTGTAAAAAAAAAAAAGTGGCAGAGTCGAATGGGATCGAACGCCGAAACTGTCGATCATTAAACCTCCCTTCTTACCCACGACGCCACGCTTACGATTTGAAAATAATTGTGTAAATAGGCTAATAACGCTATGGGTGTTTATTGACATGCGTGTTATGTTAACATTTACAGTCTGCCGACCAAATGGAAACTTCAATAATGACGCGGTGTAGGTCATTTTTTGATGAAGTAAATTCATTTGGGCAATTTTTCTATAATATGCGTGTTTAAGGTGTATGTTTTTGAAAATGTAAATGTATCCGCGTCTACCAGTATCTTAGTGCTTAATGAATTAAATAGGAAGTCGATTCGATCAAGAAATGTTATCCGCCATATTGAATCATTAAATGTTGCAGGAACTGTGTTCGTTAATTTCATTCGCTTAAATCCGGAATGAATTTAAATGTAGAAGGTAGAATTAGATAGAACGTAATCTGATATTCGCGAATAATCATCGGAGTGTAAGGGAGCGGTTGTTAAGTTTTTGCGTATTGCTTAATATTATGTAGTAAAATAATGCCAGACAAATACGAAATAACAATGGGTGCTTTATGAAAATTATACTGTGTTTATTAGTTCCCGGTGTCGATGAGTGTAGTCACAGTACAGAATTGGTAGGGAGAAAAGTTTTTACTACCACCTATATGGAGTTGGTATTTCGGAGAGTCGTGGCACGGCCGGGCCGAATGTAATATTCAGTGTTAGTTTGGAAAGAAGAATAACAGATATACTTAAACACGCTCGAGTGAATAAGTGCAATGTAATTGTGAGTTCAGTAGCCCGTGATGCATGTGGTTATTTTCCTATTCTCCGAGAAGGTACAGGGGAAAAAATGTCTCTACTTTATATATTAGATGAATATGTATCAGATATCACCAGTTAATATGCCACGGGATGAAAAAGCATTCGAACTCTCAGAGTTTCAGAGAAGCAATATTATAGGTCTATTTGAACGTGGTCATAACTAACGTCAAATCGCTGAAAACCTAGTAATTGCACTTTCCACTCTTTACCGAAAGATTATCCAATTTATGAAAGAGAAAAAGAAATCTATATAATCTCAGCAGGATCCTTTAACAGCGTTCTTCGTTATTAATGATTATATAATAACGTCGTCTATAATAAATGTAAATATTAATTTATTAATAATCAAGAGAGGCGCGAGAGCGCTCTATCCCTTAATAGACTACAAGAATGGCCTATGCTAGAAATCTCATTTCTTTGATCAATCATAACTCAAAAACCAATAAACCAAATTAGTTAAAACTTTGCACAACATTTTTATTTGATAGGTTCTACAGGGTGGGCAAAAATAAGGGTCCTATTTTTAAAAATTCATAACTTGTTTATTTATTGATTTTTTTTTTTTTTTAGAATAAGTAAAGGACCCCTTCCGAAGCAAGCATGAGCCGTATTAGCCCTTAGGAACGTACCCTCATTTAGAAAACATCATTTTTGCTTAAAAAACTCAAAACAGTGTAAAAAACAATACTTCAGTTTTTGTAAGTTTTAAGAAGTGTTTTTCGGCTAAAATTTGTTTTGTTTATTTCAAAAAATCTCGGAACGGTCAGTCTACACACACATAAAGTTTGGTGAGTTTAACTTTTATTTTGTGGAAGTTATTCAAATTCAAGTTATTCAAATTTAAAGATAGGACCCTTATTTTGGCCCACCCTGTATAAGTGTCTAGAATTTCAGCATCATTAGTCAAGGCAACCCAGAGCTCCAGAAAGGTCAGGCATGATTTTGTGTTATCCGTGTCTACGTACGTACGTACGTACGTACGTACGTATGTGTCACCCTGTATCTCATAAACTATTTGTTGGATTCAGCTGATTTTTGGCAGAGATAGAGGTTCTAGGGTCTAGTTGATGGCATTTTAATTTAAGTTTACTATATACCCTAGTTTTCTAGAAATTTATAAAACACCTTAAAAATGGCCATTGTATTGAGGCATAGCCTTTACAAAAGTAGTGACATTCCATGATAAATGGCAGTATACTGAAATCATATGCTTTTGATAGGGCTAAGATGAAAATTCATATACACTACATGTACAAAAGCAAAGAAATTCCCAAATTTTTACACTTTTATTATCATTAAGGGTATGCGAGCACAACAGGGCTATGTATTTTACTGGTAGGAATTTTTCTTCAGCGCACCTCACACACTTTATCCACTCATGCATAGAGATTTATACTGTAGTGATGTGATAACGAAATGGTTTGGTTGATATGTAGTCATACCCTTAATTAATGACAATAAAAGTGTAAAAATTTGGAAATTTCCTTGCTTTTGTACATTTAGTATGAACTTTCATCTTAACCCTATTAAGGGCATATGATTTCAGTATACTGGCATTTTTCATGGAATAATAATCATATTTATATATATATATATATATATATATATATATATATATATATATTTATAAATGAATAAATACGAAAGTTTTTTTTCATTTATCATTCCTATATTACTATTAAAACGTTAAATCTATAATCCAACATAATCTTTTGAAATATTCTATATATATTACATACGAACGATTTAAAGACAGCTCTTTAAATGCCTAATTTGCATAAACATTATTGAAAAGTTCATAATAAATTAATGTTGCGTGTTATAAATTTGTAATTTTATTGTTCTATTTTTGCTATATATGTGTAATAGTTTCGTGGATGTTCATAGTAATAAATTAAAGTGATTTGCTAGAAAATAGATAAATTGCTAAAACCTTTTCTTAAATTAAACTAACGTCGCTCGCTAGCGAGAAGAGAAAAGAGAGGGAGAGGGTAGCTGGGCCCCTCGCTTTTACAATCATTTTCTCTATTTCTCTCTCTATCTCTTCTCTCTCTCTCTCCCTCTTTCTCTCTCCCGTTAGCGACGCCTATTTTCTTTTTCATGGTTTTGACATTAAATGATTATTTTGATCCCGTAGAAAGTTTCGCATTTGTGTTTAAACGTTTCTTTGCAGCCCTTTAGCTGCTTGTTTTTCAACAAGTTGCCATCTAATTCTAAATTGTAAGGAAAAATTAAAAGAAAACCTCCTCGCCTCACACATCATCGCTCACGCAAGTTTTTCTTTATTTTATTACGATATTATTTAAAAGATAAATAAATTCATATCAAAATTACACATATTTGAATTATCATCTATTTATATGATTATATAAGAAAGTTTTAGTCTTGTGTTTACAATAGACATATGGATGAAATGTATATTATTAAATATTTTGTTTCAATTATTTCAAGTAGTGAACGTTTCGAAACGATAGCGAGCCGGCAAAGCCAGACAAGAGTTAAATAAAATCTCTATGCATTATAATGCTTTCAATAATGGAAAAACACAATAAAAATTCACTAGCTAAATATAGAATTATCCCATATATTTTTGAATGATACATCATTAGAATAATCAGATCATATTAGTGCATTGCTGAAGCTTTAGTTATTATGAAATAATATACTAAACTTGAATTCGAAATCATTCCATTCTGCCCAATAGACGTAAATTAAAATACGACCAACTTCAAATAACTTAGATAACTTAATAAATTACACTCTAAACTCGCATATAGACTGTAAATTAATCGTAACACTGCCCCATAATCTGAGGTATCGGCAGTGTTTCTCATAAAATTGCACGAGCCATTACTAAAATACTAACCCCATTACTAGGCACGATTAGTCCTTCTCACCTAAAAAAAACTCCGGAGATCTACTTAATAGAATAAAAAATATTAACCTAACTAATAAAACAATGAATAACCTCGACATAGAATCATTATACACAAATGTCCCCACTAAAAAATGTCTTAATTCACTTTAAAAATATCTCGACAAAATAAATATCAACTTACTGTTTCCAGTTAATAACATAATTAATATTATAAATTTATGCACTAACATGACCTATTTTACCTTCAATAATTTCTTTTATAAACAGAAATTTGGCCTACCTATGGGGAATCCCCTCAGTGGTGTCCTATCCTGTTTATTTTTGGAATTTCTTGAGAAACGACCCTTTAAATATAGATTACCTAAAAATGTATCAGATACATAGACGATATATTAATTTTCCTGCCCAAAACCACTAAAATAGAAAACATTACTAACAAATTAAATAAAATAGAACCTACCATTAAATTTACTTTTGAAAGAGAAAACGATAACTCCATACCCTTTCTTGACATTCTATTAATAAACAAAAATAACAATTTATCGTATAGGGTTTACCGTAAACCTACCAATAAAAATGATTATGTTAATTTTTATTCGCACCATAATAACAAAGTAAAATCAGGCATTATAATTGGTTTCTACCTCAGCGCACTTAGAAGATGTAGCAAAGAACATCTAAATGAAGAATATAAATACATTGAACACACCGTAAAACACTACAGTAGCCAATGTATTTTATACAAAACTCAAAAAGAAAAGCTCTGCAAATTCACTCACATCTCAAACAAGACAACTCATCAACCAGCCCTATAATAAATAGACATATAGCTCTAGCGACTAACTCTAATAACAACTCCATTTACACAAAACTTAATAAACTAGGCATACACATAACACAATTAACTTCAGCAAGTATTATAAATATAATCAAAACATCTAAACTTAACACTACACCTAATGTCAAAGCTGGTATATACTCTATCCATTGTCTAGATTGTAATAAGATCTACATAGGGGAGACACAGCATAGTCTGGACAAGCGGATTTATGAGCAGAAAAAGGCGATTAAAAACAACAACACGCTTAACGCCTTATATGCTCACACTATGGAGTATGGGCATTGTTTTGACTTTAATAAATCTACTTTAATCAAAATAATACGTAATAAATCAACACGTCGACTAATTGAATCTGCACTCATAGCCATTTCCACAAATAAAGTTAAACAGAGAATGGGCTTCTACTTCATCTCCCCTAACCTATCAAAAGCAATTATTCATGAAAATAAGATATATCTAGAACCCGGTTGATTCCCTGAATTTTGAATTAGTCTTCCTTTGGACCCCCTTTCTACTCTTTACTCTTTTTTCTATGTATTTATCTTTGACTCTATACATATTTACATATCTTCCCTCTCTACATGAACCCTACCACTATATATATTTCTCATAATTTATAGACTTATATATATATATATATATATATATAGAGAGAGAGATATATAGGTATGTATATATATATATATATATATATACGTATAATATATATATATATATATATATATATATATATATATGTATATATATATATCCCAAAAGTATACATGTTTGTGTGTGAATAGCAATTAAAGTGCGTGCTAAATAAAAATTCTTTAAACCGAATTGGTGTGAACTACAACAACAGACTTGTGAATCAAATGTAGGAAATTACTTACATCGTTGCTCGTTATGCACTTTACAAAGAATGCGGTGACAATTACTCGCAAGTGTAACTCATCTCATTCATAGTCATTGAATTAGAACATATTCTCATACATGCGCACACGTGTCATATATATATGTATATATATATATATATATATATATATATATATATATATATATATATATATATACACGTGTTCGCGTGTATGAGAATATGTTCTAATCCAATGCCCATGACTAAGATGACTTACACATGCCATATATATATATATATATATATATATATATATATATATATATATATATATATATATATATATATATATATTTACATTCCATATGCGTACACATATTTCAGTACAAACTCATACACACACCTGGTGACTCAAGTGACAGAGATATACAAACAATTCCCCAGCAAAAACAAAAAAGATAAGTAAATTGAAAAAATAAGTTACATATATGTATATGTATATATGTTTGCATATAATCTATTTAACCGATTATTATGAATTTTGAAACAGAGATGTTTAGCGTAAAGTGTGTTAATGTGGGCTATATTTTGTTTAAATCAGTTTTATGACAAAAGGGTAAAAAAGTGAGTTGGCAGCCCTGTGTGAGATTCAGATGCTTCTTATTCTTGTGAAATATTAACAATAGGTTTTCGACATCAATTTATAAATATTTCTCAAATTCCAGTTTCTTTGGAGCATTTTCATGGATTTTGTGGAGCATAATATCGGAACAAGCTCAAATTTGAAAATCCAAATATATCAGATTTACATTGAATTGTATTCATAGTTATTATTCACCAATTAACACAATTCTATGAATGTCGATTTTATTTAAGACGCATTAAGCCTTTAATTTTAGACACTTTCTAGATATACAATTATGTAATGTATTTTGATAAGAATTCGAAAAAGGATTCTAGACATAAGGTTTAGTATCATTATATTTGGATATTTGTATTTGTAAGAGGAGATTAAATCGGTGCAAACCTTTTCTGCCATGGAATGAAGTTCTACCCGTTCGGAGACGGATATATATATATATATATATATATATATATATATATATATATATATATATATATATATATATATATAAGAGGATTTAATGAATTAGAACATTAAGTCTAGAGTGGCGTACGGTCGTTTCCAAAACATTCTGGAAATACTTTTTTTTATTTTTTAATTTTTCTATTTCTAAAATTAACAAAGCTTCTCCAAAAAGTCTCTTCATCAGCGCCTTTAGCACCACGTCTTACAGAAAGTTAAAGGAAAAAATAACAAGCTCGTCGTAGAGGAACGTCTATTGACAGGAGGAGTCACAGAGACAAATATTATAAAAAGAAATAAGTTACAAATATAAATAAAAATTAGAAAGATAAAATGATAATAATGATAATAAAACATTATAAACATTATGAAAATCATAAAATGAAAATAAAAATAAGAACAAAAATAAAATAAAATATAATATAAAATATAAAAAATAAAAAATAGAAAAAGATATAAAAAAATAGAAAATAAAAAATAAAAAATAATAAAATATATAGAGGAAAAATAAAATAAAACGATAAGAAATAAAGAAAATAAAAAAT
>OY744521.1:178235644-178260644 GCA_963556195.1 Sepiola atlantica | reverse complement strand
AACACCTACAAATTGAACAAGTCAATATAAAAAAAGAGAAAAAACAGTTTATAAACTGGAAATTCGGAACCTAATTGACAAGTATGTGAAGAATTTCAGAACAAATTACATAACAAACATTTGGTAGGTGAGAAAGGGGCGTGTCGTATAAATTCGATTAAAAAAAAACTCCTACAACACTAATAACCGCATTATAAATATAAACAAACAATCAGTGTATTTCATTATGGAAAATATGATTTAATATCTGCAAATAAAAATCGCACTTTTCTCGCCAAATAATACCAATGACTACACGTCCGCACGAGCGCACGAGCGCTCTCACACACACGCATATGCCAACGCACACACGCATGTACGCCTGAGCGCACACATACATTTCTGCATTTAACAAATAATATTAAACACAATGAGCTTTGTCAAATGCGCTAAATATCGTACACTCGTGCGTATATTATTATTAATAATAATTATTATTATTATTATTATTATTATTATTATTATTATTATTATTATTATTAATTATTATTATTATTATTATTATTATTATTATTAATATTATTATTATTGCTTTGTTGCTGATTTTACATTTTATTGTTCTTTTAAATTAAAAGAAATTGTATATTTTTCGGAAGTGTATATAACTGATGTGACAGGAAATTATACTTATTTTTTATTAACTATTTTATTATTTTATTATTTACAAACCTTTATGAAATTATTCATGATTATTATCGCTACATAAAAGCTATATTAATCACCATATGGTTTGTATCATGTAATAATTGTGAGATAGAAGTTCTTCACCTAAATCTGTTTTTATTTTATTTGTGAAGTTCTAAAACCGTATTTGATAAAGTTTAGTAAAAAACGAACGCCGAATCCCTTAAAAATCACGAATTAATGTTGTATTTTCTTTCAACTTTTATTAACTTTTGTTTGGATTATCTAGATTATTTTCGTTTTAATTTCCATTGCTCATGGGGCTCCGTGATTTTCCATGATATTTAAAAAAAATGTCTAATTTCGTTCGTCGGTTGTAACCTTTAATTCATCAATTAATTCACAGGCTTACCTTATCAGAATAAAACACCACTTTACACTAAATAATGAATGTTTTCTTGAATAACATTTATTCTATAAATATTTGAGCAATTGTGAGAGGAATTTGGAACGCTTTGATATTAATTAACTTACTTTAAAACCAATTACTGTAAAGTGATAATAACATCAAATAACATTATTTATTAAAGCGTTTTTCATGAATTTCTATTTAACAAAAGTTAACAGAAACAAAACTTTATCTTATATATTTTTATTTCGTTATAAATAATTACACTGGAAAAACAATTAGAAATTTATAATTTTCTAACTTAAAACACATTCAAATTTTAAATGTGATCAAATATTAAAAGTATAGCAAAGTTTAAAACATATTCGTAATATTTAAAAGTTAACACAATTTCAGAAATATTAAATATTTCAAATATTTATAATATTTTCTCAAATTTTTAGTATGTTTAATATTTCACTGAAAGTTTTTAATATTTTGATTATTTTCGAAAGAGATTTATATTTCATATTTTTAATATCAACTTTCTAATGTTTGTAAGAGTTTCCCATTATTTTAATATTTACAGAATTTCACCTTAAATCTTTAAATATTATTCTTTAACTTTTAAAACGTTGAAGGAAAATATAATTAAAATAAAAGTAAAGAGTTTTGTAAATATCATAACTAGATTGAAGTGAAATATTAGAAATATTAAAAACTAAAATAATGTTAGAAATGTTGAACAAATATTAATAAAATTGAATTAAATATAATTAAAATAAAAGTAAAGAGTTTTGTAAATATCAGAACTAGATTGAAGTGAAATATTAGAAATATTAAAAACTAAAATAATGTTAGAAATGTTGAAAAATATTAATAAAATTTAATTAAATATAATTGTAAATATCAGAACTAGATTGAAGTGAAATATTAGAAATATTAAAAACTAAAATAATGTTAGAAATGTTGAACAAATATTAATAACATTTAATTAAATTTAATTGTAAATATCAGAACTAGATTGAAGTGAAATATTAGAAATATTAAAAACTAAAATAATGTTAGAAATGTTGAACAAATATTAATAACATTTAATTAAATATAATTAAAATAAAAGTAAAGAGTTTTGAAAATATCAGAACTAGATTGAAGTGAAATATTAGAAATATTAAAAACTAAAATAATGTTAGAAATGTTGAACAAATATTAATAAAATTGAATTAAATATAATTAAAATAAAAGTAAAGAGTTTTGTAAATATCAGAACTAGATTGAAGTGAAATATTAGAAATATTAAAAACTAAAATAATGTTAGAAATGTTGAAAAATATTAATAAAATTTAATTAAATATAATTGTAAATATCAGAACTAGATTGAAGTGAAATATTAGAAATATTAAAAACTAAAATAATGTTAGAAATGTTGAACAAATATTAATAACATTTAATTAAATTTAATTGTAAATATCAGAACTAGATTGAAGTGAAATATTAGAAATATTAAAAACTAAAATAATGTTAGAAATGTTGAACAAATATTAATAACATTTAATTAAATATAATTAAAATAAAAGTAAAGAGTTTTGAAAATATCAGAACTAGATTGAAGTGAAATATTAGAAATATTAAAAACTAAAATAATGTTAGAAATGTTGAACAAATATTAATAAAATTGAATTAAATATAATTAAAATAAAAGTAAAGAGTTTTGTAAATATCAGAACTAGATTGAAGTGAAATATTAGAAATATTAAAAACTAAAATAATGTTAGAAATGTTGAACAAATATTAATAAAATTGAATTAAATATAATTAAAATAAAAGTAAAGAGTTTTGTAAATATCAGAACTAGATTGAAGTGAAATATTAGAAATATTAAAAACTAAAATAATGTTAGAAATGTTGAACAAATATTAATAACATTTAATTAAATATAATTAAAATAAAAGTAAAGAGTTTTGTAAATATCAGAACTAGATTGAAGTGAAATATTAGAAATATTAAAAACTAAAATAATGTTAGAAATGTTGAACAAATATTAATAAAATTGAATTAAATATAATTAAAATAAAAGTAAAGAGTTTTGTAAATATCAGAACTAGATTGAAGTGAAATATTAGAAATATTAAAAACTAAAATAATGTTAGAAATGTTGAAAAAATGTTCATAAAATTAAATTAAATATAATTAAAATAAAAGTAAAGAGTTTTGTAAATATCAGAACTAGATTGAAGTGAAATATTAGAAATATAAAAAACTAAAATAATGTTAGAAATGTTGAAAAATATTAATAAAATTTAATTAAATATAATTGTAAATATCAGAACTAGATTGAAGTGAAATATTAGAAATATTAAAAACTAAAATAATGTTAGAAATGTTGAACAAATATTAATAAAATTTAATTAAATATAATTGTAAATATCAGAACAAGATTGAAGTGAAATATTAGAAATATTAAAAACTAAAATAATGTTAGAAATGTTGAACAAATATTAATAAAATTTAATTAAATATAATTAAAATAAAAGTAAAGAGTTTTGTAAATATCAGAACTAGATTTAAGTGAAATATTAGAAATATTAAAAACTAAAATAATGTTAGAAATGTTGAACAAATATTAATAAAATTTAATTAAATATAATTGTAAATATCAGAACTAGATTGAAGTGAAATATTAGAAATATTAAAAACTAAAATAATGTTAGAAATGTTGAACAGATATTAATAAAATTTACAAAGTTAGAAAACAGTAAACTATTAATTGACTAAATATTATCAATATTATAATATTTGTGTGAATTTTATTAATCTTCAAAAGTCGAGGTTAAATATAATTAATATATATTAAGTAAATATATATGATAGATTTATAAGATTCGTGAATAAACATGTAAATATTGTAAAGTATATTAGAAATACCAAAAAAGAGGTTGAATATTATAATATTAATGAGAAATGATTATTAGAAATATTACAAAATACAGTTAACATTGGAAATAATGATAAATAAGTAACTGTTTGAAATATTAAAAAGTTAAGAAGAAATATAAAAATATTAAAAGTTGAATAAATAATGGAAATGTAAAAAAGTTAAAGTAAAATATTATAAATCTTACAAAGGTGAAATTAATTATTACAAATTTACAGAGTTGAAATTAACTAGAAATATTACAATGTGAAAATTTAATATTACAGATATGACAAAGTTAATATTAAATATAAGAAGTTGAAGTTAACTATTAAAATATTAAAAATATTAAAAAGTTCAAGTTAAATATCAGAAATATTACAAAGTTGAAGTTAAATATTAAGAAATATTTCAAATTTCAAGTAAAATATTATAAGTATTAGAAAGTTACAGTGAACTATTAGAAATATAAAATAATTAAAGTTAAATATTAGAAATATTATTTAGTTTGAGTCTATTTATATGAATACTAAATAGATAAATAAATATTGTAAATATGAAAAAGATAAATTAAAATATTGGAAATATTAGAAAATTTAAGTTTAATATTATTAATATAAAAAGATGGGTCAATATTGTAAATATTACAAATATGAAGTAAACTATTACAAATATTATTAAGTTGAAGTTTAATATTATTAATATTACAGAGTTAGAATTAAATATTAGATATATTACAATATATTACATATATACATTACATATGTTACAGATATATTAAATATTAGATATATATTAAGTTAAAGTTTGAAATTTTGGAGATTACAAAGTTGAATATTACTAAATAAAGGTAGAGGTCAAGCTGATTTTTAATATAGAAACATTTTTGAATGTAACTATTTGGTGTTATTTCTTGAAACAATATTAGCTTTTCATTCAAGGGATAAGAAGTTGATGACTATATACACGATTCAAGACTGAATACACACGAGTTTTAATAATAGTATTATTATTTATCTTTCAATTTTATATCATCGTAACGTTGGTTAATCTCTTTTGAAATACGGAGAACCACAATATTCGAAGATAAAATTAACTGATTTTTCAATAATGGCTCAATCATTACCACTGAATTAATCTAATCAGTCAACTAAAATGGCTTTTGTACAACTCTAAAAGTGTTGGCGAAACTGTCAACAGCATAATTGTGTATTTATTGCATCCGTCAAATCTTCCTATGCTCATTGACTGTAAAGAACGTGACGGGGGGATGTTTTACTCTTTTCTACTTAATGAGATAAAACCCAACCAAAAATCTTGTGTCAACGTCAAACATTTGACTCATCACACTTGAACATTGTCACTTAACATTAATTAAAACTCGTTCTCTTTAAACTCCTATTGTCAGCCGCCTCCGTTGATACCTCCCCAAGTTCCGCTTCCTCCATTGTCGACGGCCATCAATTAGACGGCCGTTTCCTCTCGCTGCACAGGGGATGACTTACGTCTCACCTCAAAAACGCATTCTTACTCCTCGTCCAATTTACGATTGCCACTCAATATCAATTATACATCTACTTCTTGGAACGTTACTGTTTAAAGTTTCTTCTTTCGAAAACTACTTCATTACAATCAAATTTAAAGCATTGCTGATTGCAGACGCCTATTCGTTTTTTTATTTCAAAATTGTCATACATGAGTTTTCAATACTTGTTTGGTCTTATATACATATAATGGATACATATAATCGATATACATAGTCAATACATATAATCGATATTCATTTAACCAATTTCTATACTTAATGTTCTATGAATTTCGTCATGAAATATTCTTGAACATTTTTACTCGCCAGGATTTGTTTAAAAAAATAATTGCTTAACTTTAAATCATCATCGATCATCATTTCTTAAACTGATTTCATCTTTTGCATCTCGAATTTCTTTTGTAGGTTTAATTAGATGCATCGCATCGTTTCGAAGCCTGTTGAGTTATTTTCTATGGACCAAGTTGTACCTACCCGGAATTACCCCGAAAGTCGTTTTACTTTTATGTTTGTTTCGCTTATGCCTTTTTCAATCGAATAATTAGTTTCGAAATTTTTAAACTTCTAAATCTATAACTACTGCGAAGCTAAGAGCCACAAGTACCAACACAGAAAGCAGGGCGATATAGAGAGAACGTGATTACGTGACGAATGCAGGGAGAGGGGAAACTTTGCACATACTTTTCTGAAGTACGTTAAGAGGAAAATAAAGTGAATACTAATTAGACGTTCACTGTCTCTCTCTTAATGAAAATTTTAATTGGCCTTATTTCACTATGTAAAATTATTTTTTGTAAATAAGATGTTTAGTATTTTATGCTATTACATTTTTGATTTTAATAATTAATAAATTAATAGGAAATCGAAACGTTATAATGTGTAAGTCACATAGACAAGAGAAACACACACAGACACAAGAAGGGGCCACACAGTTGTATTAATATGAAGTTAATATTATCACATACAGCTGTACATATAAACTGAATATCATTAATCTTCTTCCGTGTTGAATAAAACAAATTAAAAGGCTTTGAATATGATGATCACTGTAGTTATAAAATAAGCATTTATTTCCTGAATAAAGATATCATATTAGACGGATGCCTATAATACCTATCGTCTCTACAATATGTGTTATTTAATTTCTTTAAAACATTTTTCTAATTATTATCGGTTAAGGAACGTATTTCTATATGAAAAAAGACAACATATTTTAAAACATTACTTATTCAATTCTCATCATGGAATCAGCTTTTGACATGTAAAGATGAAGTACTGCTGCCTCACATGAGAAGGTGCCGCACAGAGCACTCTTTATTGCTTTGACAGAGTACAACATCAACTTTCCTTCGTGTGTCTAGCATCAGGCGGAGTTTCCATAGACAGAGTTTCTTTGCAAGGACTTCCCACTGTTGGAACACAATACCACAGGACAGCCCCCATGCTGATTAAAACTGGGTCGTCTTCAAATCCAATAGTAACAAACGCTTTTAATATCATTGATCAATGTAAGTACTCCCATAATGTTCATCATCTATCGGTTAATAATAATTTCGTCTCATTAAACCTTATACTCGAGTGTCTGCTTGCCTTGATATGTGGTGACCCAATAAAACAAGAAAAGTGAAAGGGTTTCTCTACTTGATTTCTTGATCGGACTTTAGCCAAAATAATTGTGTTCACACCCACATTTTCAGAATTTTAGGCAGAGGGATAATCTTACCTTTAAATTACATTGCAAACTGGACCCTTCTAAAAGGCTTTAACATAACATTATAATTTGAGAATTTGGTGTCCCCCATCAATTATTAATCGGAAAATAGTTTAAAAGACATTTAACTTAAGAGGTAGTTAATACGTCCTTGCGAAATATCAAATCTAGGAGGGATCATTTTACGTTAAGCTCACGTAGCATACTGAAGCCGAAAACTTGCGAATTTGCTTGCCTCTCCAGGATGTCAGAGGTAGACACAAGCTCGGGTTTATATGTGGCGAAAATCCCGTTCCAAAATAAGGGACATTCTGTATTCGTTCTAAAATAAACATTTCCTAAGTCTAGAAAGACCGTTCCTTCATCAACCGAGAACAGAAAAGACGATGTGCAGCATAAAAACAGACACCGCGACCAAGGATTGAACGTAAGTTTTTAAAAATATCACGATCTCAAAAGTTAGTGTCTAATCACATTGACACAATCACATTGACACACCGTTAAGTTAAGCGAGATTGAGCATGGTCAGTATAAAATGGGTGACCATTTAGGAATACCAAGCCCTGTTTGTGGGAGATGGGCGACCATTCCTAGCAAAAAAAAAACCCGGCAAAAACAACGTCGTCATCTTTCCTGACCAGGATATACATGCGACTGGCTACCGCTAGTGAATTCCCTAGAAACTTCCTGCTTCGGAGGAAGCAGGTTGAATCGTCCCGGGATAAATACCGCACCCAGTGCATGTCCAGCTTTAATCGATTGTAGTCTGGGTTAATTTTTCGTGTGGTGTATGTCCGTAAATATTTAATGCTAAAATCCTGAAATATTTGATGTGAACAAACATATGAAGACCGGGAAATTGAAATCTGGAAAAAAGTACAATAGCCATAAAATACTGAAAGAACAACAACGAGAAACTAAGTATCTAAAAAAAGAACATAGTAAAATAAAAACTAAGTTATACAGTTCTAAGATAAGAAACGAGCTAAAAATACAAAAAAAACACAACTCAGATTTAATTTGGGAAGAACATGAACTTTACAAGCGAAATGAGCCATAAAAAAGATTGTGATTAGGAAAACAAACGGAAATAAACACTTAATGGGTTTACAATAAACATAGAACATTTATTTTATGAGGATTTCTTTTCAGGATAATTTGTTAGTGATTCAATCAGACGGAAATCTTATTTATCTTTGGCGTTTCGTTGACATACTCCGATAATGAAAAGGCGCTTTCATGTCATTTGTGTTGATGCGAAATCGGTTTGTGCGAAACATTCCAAACAAGAAATTCAGTTCGTTTACGCATTTCCATCGCACAAATAGAATTACTTTCATTCGACGAGATATTTAAAAATAGAGAAAATAATTTGATAAATCGATTTGATCGCGTTGCTTAAATTGCTTCCTACATAGATTAATTTGAAACAATATATTTCCAGCTCCTGTGACGTCTTTCGCGTTCGGTTCGACCAAATTTAATATCTTAAGTGCCAATATGGAAGCTAAGAAGCACTAAATTAGTGTATATAAATGGCTTTATATTTCTCTAATAAAAATTTTTTTTTGTCATATTTAACGAAAACAAATAGACATTAGTTCGCTTTTATCAATCAGCTAAAAGTGAACTTTCTGAATCCTGTTTTGTGGCAATTGCATTAAGTTCTTAAAATGTTTAACTAAATTTGATGGAGAAAAAAAAGCTTTACTTGAAAACAAATATTATTAGGAATTTTAAGCATCAAATTATATCATCTGTTCGTAGATATATTGCAATTAAAGTATTTGCCTGATGAAAAGAACATGTATTTGCTTTTCTTTTCATTAGGCACAGACAAAAAAACAACATATTATTAAATGCATCCATGCATCTATATAAGAGGATCTGTCTGTTGCTGAGTCGGTTGGTCTGTCACGCCTCAGTTTAAAATGTTATTTTCATCGCTACATGCTCTGAGTAAATGGACGTATGTTAAGAGTATGCCTTTTTCGGTTTTCTTTATAAACATTGTAAAATAACTAGTGTAGAAACCAAACCAAACCAAACCAAACCAAACCAAACCAAACCAAACCAAACCAAACCAAACAAAACAAAACAAAACGACAAAGGTAAATTATAATATTTTCTACACAAATACATAAATCAAGCATGGAAATTAGGCAACTTTTATGTTACAATAAAATGTATTGGTAAAGGAGAAGAAAAAACTTGTTGCCTAAACTCGCAAATTCTAACTGAAAAAGCTGACTCGAAAATCCTGAGCACAGCAGCATTAGTACCTTGTAACTCTGCTGCTGAATACTCCATTTTAGTTTGAGATGGATCGTGCCATGCCAAATTAATCGACACAGAACTAAATAATGCAAGTCACAGAATCACTGGGACACTAAGACAAACCCCACTATAGCGGTTCACATATCCGAAGGAATGCACATGTGAGAATCCAAAAACACAATCACGAAACTAACAGAAGATATCCACTATCTGGTTATGGACAACCGAAGAGCAGATCGAAATCAAGAAGCAGTTTCATGACTAAAGAGAGCCTTGACCTTGCACAGTCACACAAAAACCGCATTGTCATATGAGATAATTTAGATGACTACTTTAACGAAACTATCCATGAACCCAAAGTACATCTCTCATATGAACCGAATATCCTATCGAAGTACTGGCTGACTCTAAACCGAGCAAGAGTAAAAGATAGGACGCAAACCAGCAACCGCCACATGTGGGGACCAGCGACAAAAATCAATTGCCCTTGTAGATGTCTCAGACACACAATGGAACACATCATCCTCAGTGACTGCAGTGAGGGACCAACTTTTACTGAATATGATTTAGGAGACTGTAACCTTGCTGCCCAACGATAGATCCAGTATTGGCATGATAAGATATGATGATGGAAGAAGATTTGTTTCTGTGAAAAGCTTAGGTTTAAAGCGCCTTTTCTATCTTGTATACTATTCTTGACATTATTAAACTTGTAAAGTATATCATTCTACATTTGTTTATTTTCAATTTAACTTAACTATAATAATACTCTATCTACAATATTGAGCATGTGTTTATCGTATTAGGAAGTACTATAAAATAATCATTTCATAATATTTGAAATACATATATATGTATGTATGTCTTTTTTTTCTTATCTTTCCGTTTTTGTTGGAAGTGGAGCATCCTACTGGATGCCAGACATTCACCGGCTATTCCAGACACTCTAGCCTAGAGATCTTTTTAAGATTCTAACCGTCCCTCTACGTGCAATTGTTTGTATTTCTCTTGCACTCGGTTCACCGAGTATACTCGCCAGATAGCTTTTGAAATTCTTTTTCATTAGTCCTGTTGCTCCTATAATTACTGGTATGATGGAGATTTTCCTAAGATTCCAGTTTCTTTTCATGTCGTATGTATGTATGTATGTATGTATGTATGTATGTATGTATGTATATGATGATTGCAAGCGCTTGTTCGGGCATTGTCATTGCTTGATTATTTGTGCAATGAGAAACAAACTGCAAAACGTTGAGGTTTGCATTAAAACCTGTGCGTTAAGTACCTTTTAGTGAGAAAAGGCTTAGCAGAGATATGATCGCATGTTCTAAGCGACTGCCAGCTTAACCCTAAAAAGAAGAGCAAGTCGACATCGTTGGAAGCAACAGTCGTGTTATATCAGAGTGTTCCTCCTCTTAAATGCATGCTTTTACGGTAGTTTGACCGAGCCATCAGACACATACCTCAACATTTTTATGATCTGGTACAGACTTATAACTCCTATATATATATATAAACAGTTTTTCATGGTAAACAACTGATGATCCCTTAAAATAGTGTTAGAAATAAACTAATATAATAACTGTAAAAAATAAATTGACTTACATGAGTGATTTTCCACTGGAAGACTTGGGACTATAAATTTTTTTTTAATTTTTTTTTTTTAATATAGTTTTAATGGTTGAGCAACTTCCGAGACTATATATATATATATATATATATATATATATATATATATATATTATTATTATTATTATTATTATTATTATTATTATTATTATTATTGTTGTTGTTGTTGTTGTTGTTGTTGTTGTTGTTATGATGATGATGATGATGATGATGATGATGATGATGATGATGATGATGATGATGATGATGATGATGATGATGATGAATCCACATGTAATGTTATAAGGAGATATAATATTTTATGCATCAGTTTTCAGCATTCACTTTAACTGTGCTCAATACGTGAGTAGAGCTACGTAGTATGTTATGAACATATATTTATGGCAATTAAGCTACACAGATGCTTCCGCGTTACATCCCAGTAGGAAATAGACCGGCTAAAATGCATGGAAGTTGTGTTTCTAAGTGTTTTTATATATACACGTTATGTTTAGTTTTACAAGCTAACCAATCAGATTCTTTGTTATGAAAATTAAAAAAATAAATAAATAGATAAAAAAATAAAATAAAATAAATAAAAATAAAATAAACTAACACCTTAAATAGAAATACAATTACGCACGTATAAATATAAGATCATCTATTAATTTGACACAACAAAAAACAGGGATGTGTCACCCTATACAAAACAGAGGAAAAAATATGAAGTAAACTCAGCCGATCCTTTGTTTGTGAGAAGCCTTACCATTAGCCAATGGAAACATTAACCCGTTGTAAATAACAAATAAACTGATTGGTTAGCTAGCTAGAATAAAAACCACGTGCATCTATAAAAACACCCGGTAACACAAGTTCCATGCATTTTAGCCTGATGCTTACCTACGGAGATGAAACCCTAACTCTTTTTGTAGCTTAATTGCCATGAATATATTTTCATAAATTACTATATATGTGTGTGTGTGTGTTAAAAATCTTTCACGGAGTTTCATTTTATGATATATCCTGCATGTTATTCTCATATATATATACATATATATAAATTAACATAAACCTTCACACACACACACACACAGACACACACATATATATATACACACACACATACACACACACATATATATATATATATATATATATATATATATATATATATATATATATTTACTAAAACAGTGTTAATTATAATCGAATTCGTTTGTTTAATTATACCTTTTTTATTTTTTTCAATTCTCCTGATGGTCTTTCTTGTATTAAAATCTAACATAATTAATAAATGTTCCATAGGTTTTACAGGTTTCACGAACGTTTTCGATTATTCGTCGAATCATCCTTAGTTGTCAAAAGCAAATAAACAAACAAGCTGGAGAAAGAGGAGAATTTTAAAACGACGGCGGACAAACGCGACTAGAACGTTTTTTTGCATTGTTCCAGAAACACACACACACACACACACACACACACACACACACACACACACACACACACACACACACACACATACATATATATATATATATATATATATATATATATATATATATATATATATTCTAGCTGGTACTTGACCTTAAGAAATCCACTCTTTGAAGGTTTTGTTTTTAATCCTGTAGGAGGCTAGCCACACTTCTTATTACTGAAGTTTGAGATAAGACTGGCCAATCCTGGCGGAGTAAACGGTTTAGTCGCTGATTATTTGACCATGTAGAATGCAGTACTGGTTTAAATGGTACCAGTTGTACAAAGTTAACTGACATACTTACACACACACAATATATATATATATATATATATATATATATATATATATATATATATATATATATTTATATATATATATATATATATAGTCACAAGTCACAAGAATCCTTTGCAACGTTGTCATCATAATTATTTTTGTAAATACTACAGCAATATTACCAATAAATCCTTTATTAGATTCTGATCGTTGAGCAAAATTTGGATTTTGAGTATTATTACGAATTCCGCAGAAATCTCAATATCAACATGCTTTGTGAGGTTGTGAAATACTTTTACATGTAGTTTCAGCTTGACTTTGGTTATATGTTTCTTCTGCTCTATTGATGTGAATCAAGCTTTAGTTAGATATATCGATATCAAGTTGACAACAACGCTGTCCGCGTCGTTAAATTTCTATATGACATTTTTTTCATTTTACTTCAGTGTAAAGTCTCAGTAAACAAGGACCCTTTTCATGGGGCTAACATTTGATCTCTATATGATATATATATACATATATATCCGAGTGTTCAACTAAAGTTCTCCCTTATCTCTCAAACGTTGAGTTAGTAAAGAAGTGCAGAACGTAATTATTTCCCTCTCCTCAATTGACCACTTGACTATGTTATAGTAAATCTTTCTTTTGATCTCTTGGATTTACCGGATTCTAGTACAAGAATTTATCTAGTCTGGTGGAGTATCTTGCTAAGTGCTGTTACTTGAGGTAACATAACTAGGAGTAAGTGCACCATTTCTCTTATGATCCAGTGTCTAGCCTTGTCAAGAGAATTTCATTAGGGCTTTGAATACTATGTTATTTTGAATATTTGGTCAGGGTCACTTGTAAGGTTAAGTATTCTCATGTCAGGTTGTCCCGACAAACACTTGTACAGAGAGACTGAATACACTCGATTATGGTGTCTAGTAGGTAATTCAAACTTTCGTTGACTAGTTATGTCATACACAATGCTCTTTTAAATCTATATGCTATTGCTGTTTGTAGTGATGCATCCAGTATATTTATTTACTTCCTCGATAGGAAGTTAGGCACAAGGTCAGGTGGTGTTTTGAAAGACCAGCGCACTGGGTGAAGTGGACTCTAGACTATAAAACTGTGTCGCAGCCCCGTCGGCATTACCCTGTGAGGGCCCCTGAGGCGATTAGCAAAAAACTAACCGCTCTTCAAAGATAACATAAAGCCTGAGGGTGTGGACCTCCTAGGACTTAACAAAACCATAGCTAAACGCGTTAGCAACAAAACCACTGTCGGATTATTAGCACAAACAAGTGTACATATCAAACACATCGTACGATGCATCTAATATATATATATATATTCTTCAAACTGTTACATCAGTAACGATTTTTATTTCATAAGATCAGAATCATCAAATCAATGTTACAAATATTCATTTTAGTTCGTACAACCATAACACATTTGGATTTTCACTTTTTTCTCTACAACGAATCAATATTTACTGTATGATATTAAGCTATATCCGGTGATGATGCCCACATTTGGTAGATTGGGAAAGCGTCAAATTATCCCATACACACAAGTACATTCGAATATGGAATATTAGTACCTTTCAAGATTTCATTTATGAGTTAAATAGAATCTTTCCTTGTTATTTCACGAGACTACATCATCTGATAAACACATACATGTACTAATGTCGAATACACATACATTTACTACATTTAATATGAAAGACAAGTTAAGGCAAACCCATGTGTAAATATTTGAAGAACTCAAAGCAAAACAACTTTCTCCAACATGACCCAATTTGGCATTAAATAAATTGAAAAATGGTTGATATGCCACACAACAAGCAAATAAAAAATAAAACAAATGTCAACTCATTTTTTCGTCTAAAATATGTTAGATTACCTTTATTTGCGGATTTACTTCTGCAACTTGGGAAATAATTACGTCTCTTCGTATAACTTTCAAGAGACTATTTGCAATCGGCGAAGATATGTTTGAAGCTTGCTGTCGCCCTAAGCGCATTTGATTGGTCAGCTTTTAATTATTTATGTAATTTTACAATAATTAACTGTCGTAGCCGTCCAGTGGCTTTGCGATGGTAGATGCTCATAATGGCGCAACTATTTAGTGTCGCACAATATCATTTTCTTTCATCTTTTAACTAGCAGGGGTACCCGACAACGCCCGGGGCTCTCTCTTCCCAGGTGGACCCCTGTTCACCGCCCCTCTCCCCGTTGCCCCCTTAGATCAAAATGAAATATACTTATCCCAATACCATAGATACTGTAGTTTAAGAATATATATTGTTTTCAAGTTATAAATAAAATAAAGTTGTTCAACGCAGAGGCAGACACCACAATATAATTATGTACCCCCCCCCCTTCCGGATCAAAATGAAATATACTTATCCCAGTACCATAGATACTGTTTTCTTTAGAATATATACTGTTATGTTAGTCTATCTCCATTTTAAAGTTATAAATAAAATAAAGTTGTTCGGCGCAGACCCCACGATAATTTCAACGTAAACATATACTTTATTCATATTAACTAATGAAACTCATTTTCTTTTAGTGGGCCCCTTTCCATCAGTGGAGCGACGGTGAGCTTTAGCGCCACTATTAATTAAGACCTTATACTATAGCTAATCCAAACTTTTCGCAACACCAAATATTTTTTATGTCACATGACCAAGAAAAACCCCAGCTACTTTTCCTACAGAGTTGATTCAAAGGTCATCCTAGGTTTGTCATACCTACTCCAACTTTATATCGACACTTAACTTGCACACAATACCAACTAATATGTAGCCATTTTATCAGAGTTCCTGTTAAATAATGCAAATTGTGATTTAGTTCTAATTTAGTTCTTGCTTTTATTCAAACAAGCGGGCTTTTATTTCGAATACTATTTCCAGGCTTGAAAAGTCAACGGTCGATTTTATCTTGCTCGTTTAGAAGATTCAAGTTTTGATATTTTTTTATGAAATCATGGATACACTGGATGCTTATTTTTGTGCATCAGTGTTACTATTGGATTCGACCAACATGTAGTATACATATCTGGTACAACGCTTCATATTTTCTGTCCTCAGAAAAATGACAAAAAAATCCTTCTAGACTAAAGCAATTGCTATTTTTGCCTCAATACAGAGTGCCTTTTTTTCGTGGGGCTAGATTTCTCTCACATTAAAATTCGACCTTTTGTCTTATTCTGCCATCGCGGGGACGCGAGTAAATCAAGATACATCATAGTTAAATACGGGAAAATAATTATTATACATGTGAACAATACACTTAAAAAAGGCCGAAGGGCATATCGGCTTAAACATAGTATAAATATAAATACCAACTTTAACGGAGACAATATCCCGAAGAAAAATGTAAAAAAGATATTCAGCGTTCCCTATGGTGTCTTTAATATTTTCGCGTTTTGACTCTTTTGCGAATTTCGTCATTTACTGTTATCATTTTTGTTGGAAATACATTCTGTGCTTCCCTTATTGTTCTGCTTACTATTCGATATTTTAAATGAAATAATCTGAAATTAAATTGTAACCGACGATCTGAAAATATGATGATGAAGTCAGATGAAGAGAGAAGTCTCGTTAATTGGTAACATGAGGACAAAGTAAAGAGTTCGAATGCAAAACGCGATAAATCCAATTGTTTTAAATTGAGACCTTATACCATAAAAGGACAAATATATTAAATACAGACTTTGACTAAAAGTTTATTTTAATTGAAATCGAAAAAGAAATTATGCCGGGATCATATTATATAAAAAATGACTTTGGGCGGTCGAAGAGTGTTGTGATGTAACACTCTTTGTAGTGATAGTTTCGTAATTTTGAAAATGGCGTTTATCGCGTTTTGCATTCAAACTCTTATAATCCTATCTAGAATTTTCAGTTATTTTAAATGAATAATGGACATATCATGTTATCTATGCAGTTTGTTGTACACACGTTACACACATGAAGCTTCTTTTGATCCCACGAAAATGGCTGATCAAAATAGTTATATCTTTTCTTTCAAGTAAACGTGCTACCTTAAGCATAATGTGACTTCTAATTTGACCCCATGTTCTCTAGCAATACAATTATACAGTGTGTATCTCTGTTCCCCTGCCACACAACAATAGAACATTGTTAATCAAGTTAAAAGAATAATATGTAAGGAAATGCACCCATCAATTCATGAACAAGTTATAGTTTCTCAAATTGTGAAGGATGACAAAATGTTCACATAGAAACTTTTTAATTTCGGGTGACGCTTTGGGATCACAGACACACATAATGACTTAAGGGGCTGGAACAGAAGACACTTCCATTACTTCATTTAAACAGAATAAGATATTTTTTAACAGAAGAAAGTTCTATTAATTTATTTTAACAGAAGCAAAACTCTTTTTTAACAGAAGGAACTTCTATTACTTTATTTTAACAGAAGAAACTATTTTTTAACAGAATGAACTTCTATTACGTTATTTTAACAGAAGCAACTATTTTTTCACAGAAGAAACTTCTATTACTTGTTTTTAATAGAAGAAACTATTTTCTAACAGAAAAAAAACTTCTATTACTTTATTTTAATAGAAAAACTATTTTATTAAGAAAAAGAAACTTCTATTATTTTATTTTAACAGAAGAAACTATTTTTTAGCAGAAGAAACTTGCATTACTTCATTTAAACAGTAGAAACTATTTTAAACATAAAAAACTATTTTATTCACAGAAGAAACTTCCACTACTTTATTTTAACAGAAAAAACTATCTTTAACAGAAGAAACTTCTATTACTTTATTTTAACAGAAAAAACTATTTTTTCACAGAAGAAACTTGTATTACTTTATTTTAACAGAAAAAACTATTTTTTCACAGAAGAAACTTCCATTACTTTATTTTAACAGAAGAAACTATTTTTTAACAGAAGAAACTATTTTTTAACAGAAGAAATTTCCATTACTTTAATTTAACAGAAGAAACTATTTTTTAACAGTAGAAACTTCCATTACTTTATTTCAACAGAAAAAACTATTTTTTCACAGAAGAAACTTCTATTACTTTATTTTAACAGAAAATAGTATTTTTTCACAGAAGAAACTTCCATTACTTTATTTTAACAGAAGAAACTATTTTTTCACAGAAGAAACTTCCATTACTTTATTTTAACAGAAAAAAACTATTTATAAACAGAAGAAACTTCTATTACTTTATTTTAATAGAAGCAACTATTTTTAACAGAAGAAACTTGTATTACTTTATTTTAACAGAAAAAACTATTTTTTCACAGAAGAAACTTCCATTACTTTATTTTAACAGAAGAAACTATCTTTAACAGAAGAAACTTCCATTACTTTATTTTAACAGAAGAAACTATTTCTTAACAGAAGAAACTTGTATTACTTTATTTTAACAGCATAAACAATTGTTTAATAGAAGAAACTTCTATTACTTAATTTTAACAGAAGAAACCATTTTTTAAGAGAAGAAACTTTTATTACTTTATTTCAACAGAAACACACTATTTTTTACAGAAGAAACTTCTATTACTTTAGTTTAACAGAAGAAACTATTTTTTAACAGAAGAAACTTCTATTACTTTATTTTAACAGAAAAAACTATTTTTTCACAGAAGAAACTTGTATTACTTTATTTTAACAGAAAAAACTATTTTTTCACAGAAGAAACTTCAATTACTTTATTTTAACAGAAGAAACTATTTTTTAACAGAAGAAACTATTTTTTAACAGAAGAAATTTCCATTACTTTATTTTAACAGAAGAAACTATTTTTTAACAGAAGAAACTTCTATTACTTTATTTTAACAGAAAAAACTATTTTTTCACAGAAGAAACTTGTATTACTTTATTTTAACAGAAAAAACTATTTTTTCACAGAAGAAACTTCAATTACTTTATTTTAACAGAAGAAACTATTTTTTAACAGAAGAAACTATTTTTTAACAGAAGAAATTTCCATTACTTTATTTTAACAGAAGAAACTATTTTTTAACAGAAGAAACTTCTATTACTTTATTTTAACAGAAAAAACTATTTTTTCACAGAAGAAACTTGTATTACTTTATTTTAACAGAAAAAACTATTTTTTCACAGAAGAAACTTCCATTACTTTATTTTAACAGAAGAAACTATTTTTTAACAGAAGAAACTATTTTTTAACAGAAGAAATTTCCATTACTTTAATTTAACAGAAGAAACTATTTTTTAACAGAAGAAACTTCCATTACTTTATTCTAACAGAAAAAACTATTTTTTCACAGAAGAAACTTCTATTACTTTATTTTAACAGAAAATAGTATTTTTTCACAGAAGAAACTTCCATTACTTTATTTTAACAGAAGAAACTATTTTTTCACAGAAGAAACTTCCATTACTTTATTTTAACAGAAAAAAACTATTTATAAACAGAAGAAACGTCTATTACTTTATTTTAATAGAAGCAACTATTTTTAACAGAAGAAACTTGTATTACTTTATTTTAACAGAAAAAAACTATTTTTTCACAGAAGAAACTTCCATTACTTTATTTTAACAGAAGAAACTATCTTTAACAGAAGAAACTTCCATTACTTTATTTTAACAGAAGAAACTATTTCTTAACAGAAGAAACTTGTATTACTTTATTTTAACAGCATAAACAATTGTTTAATAGAAGAAACTTCTATTACTTAATTTTAACAGAAGAAACCATTTTTTAAGAGAAGAAACTTTTATTACTTTATTTAAACAGAAACACACTATTTTTAACAGAAGAAACTTCTATTACTTTATTTTAACAGAAGAAACTATTTTTTAACAGAAGAAATTTCCATTACTTTAATTTAACAGAAAAAACTATTTTTTAACAGAAGAAACTTCTATTACTTTATTATAACAGAAAAAAGTATTTTTTCACAAAAGAAACTTCCATTACTTTATTTTAACAGAAGAAACTATTTTTTCACAGAAGAAACTTCCATTACTTTATTTTAACAGAAGTAACTATTTATAAACAGAGGAAACTTCACTTACTTTAGTTTAACAGAAGAAACTATTCTTTAACAGAAGAAACTTCAATTACTTTATTTTAACAGAGGAAACTATCTTTTCATAGAAGAAACTTCCATTACTTCATTTAAACAGAAGAAGCTATTTTTAACAGAAGGAACTTCCATTACTTTATTTCAACAGTAGAAACTATCTTTAACAGAAGAAACTTTTATTACTTTATTTTAACAGAAAAACTATTTTTTAACAGAAGAAACTTCCATTACTTTATTTTAACAGAAGAAACTATTTTTTCACAGAAGAAATTTCTATTACTTTATTTTAATAGAAGAAACTATTTTTTAACAGTAGAAACTTCCATTACTTTATTTTAACAGAATGAACTTTTCTTAACAGAAGGAACTTCTATTAAATTATTTTAACAGAAGAAACTATTTTTTAACAGAAGAAACTATTTTTTAACAGAAGAAATTTCCATTACTTTAATTTAACAGAAGAAACTATTTTTTAACAGAAGAAACTTCCATTACTTTATTTCAACAGAAAAAACTATTTTTTCACAGAAGAAACTTCTATTACTTTATTTTAACAGAAAATAGTATTTTTTCACAGAAGAAACTTCCATTACTTTATTTTAACAGAAGAAACTATTTTTTCACAGAAGAAACTTCCATTACTTTATTTTAACAGAAAAAAACTATTTATAAACAGAAGAAACTTCTATTACTTTATTTTAATAGAAGCAACTATTTTTAACAGAAGAAACTTGTATTACTTTATTTTAACAGAAGAAACTATTTTTTAACAGTAGAAACTTCCATTACTTTATTTTAACGGAAAAAAACTATTTTAACGGAAGAAATGTCCATTACTTTATTTTAACAGAAGAAACTATTTTTTTACAGAAGAAACTTCTATTACTTTATATGAACAGAAGAATTATTTTTAACAGAAGAAACTTCCATTACTGTATTTTAATAGAAGAAACTATTTTTTAACAGAATAAACTATTTTTTAACAGAAGAAACTTCTATAACTTTATTTTAACAGAAGAAACTATTTTTTAACAGAAGACACTTTTATTACTGTATTTTAACAGAAGAAACTATTTTTTAACAGAAGACACTTTTATTACTTTATTTTAACAGAAAAAAACTAATTTTTAACAGAAGAAACTTCCATTACTTTATTTTAACAGAAAAAAACTATTTTTTAACAGAAGAAACTTCCATTACTTTATTATAGCAGAAAAAAAGCTATTTTTGAACAGAAGAAACTTCTATTATTTTATTTTACTGCAAGTGAATATAAAGTTAATAAAATGTGTGTTTTTAGATCAGAATTCTGTGAAAAACTCGGAAAATGTAATAAAACTGAAATCTAAAGCCGAATCAGAACCGACCTGCGAACTATGGACTCGGCATGTCGAGTTAAAGTTCTACTGGAGCTATTGACTCGTTTTCACTTGTACTCTCTTAAAAAATATACATATTCCAGTTATATCTGAACTCGTAAGATAAACTAAACTATACTTGGGAAGGCAACTACTCTAGGAGAAGAAAAAAACTCCGATATAACACTTGTGATCAGGTGTGTTTCTGATACGTGACACACATCCTGCTCCTAAACGTTTGAAACTTAAATGATGGAGAGTGAGTGGGTCGTGGGTAGTATTTTCCAAAGTGCACAATATACTTAAAACAAATATATGTCCGGAAATGGTTTGATAATGATTGACGGTCATCCTTTTGATCGATGGAGTACCCTGTTTAAATAGGCGATAAAGTGGATATTTCTGATCAGTTTTATTGCGCCACAATTCACCAATATTAATGGGCAACGTCTTTTGTGACAAGCACACGCACACACCGACGAGAGAGTTCGACTAAAACGGACTTGTGGCAATACAAGCTGAGAAACTATTCTATTTTGATTCACTAATAACTGATTTGTTTATAACGAATAGTGTAATTGTGGGAATGCAATTTGCTATTATATATTCTCTTTGCTTTTTTGTTTTTTTGTTCTTTGTATTTTCAATGATAGTCAACATGGAATTGCAGGCGCTGTAAAAGAAAGCGTATGTATTATATATATTTAAAAAAAAAAGATACCTTTTCGGGCGGATCTAAAATATCGATTTAAACCGAATGAACGTACAGGGCAAAAGAAAGAAAAAGAGAAAAAGAGAAAAAGAGCGAACACAAACACGGGAAGAATTGAAGGGAGGGGTTGAAAGAAAAGAGAAAAAGGAATAAACTTACAGGGGGGGGGGGGAGAAAGAGAAAGTAATAGAAAGACTACCAGACGAATGGGACAAGGTAAAAAGTTGCTTGCTTCAATGCTAACAATGCCGCCCGTAACAGCCGAACGGACACCGACGTCGTGATAGCAGCAGCGGCTTTTGGAACACGTTCGATGATGCTCGCACACGAGGCGAATGCTAGGAACGGATTGCCTGTGCACCGTTCTACTATTGCTCTGCGTGTAGTCTAACCCCCCTTTTTTAAAAAAAATATAATTTCGTAAAAATTCTAAACACGACATTAATGCGTTGCTTGTTTTCCATGAAAAACAGAAAGACGTTTTGGAATGTATTGTTTTTTTCTGGCGGAGATAATCTAGTTCAGTCCATTGGTAATTCAACTTAATTGATTATATGATTACAGTAGTGTTACTAACTCCAACTTACGCAAATGACTTTTGAATATAGACCTGCCCCTTTCTACTTGTTAGAAAGCGTGAGTGTGTTTAGCTATATACGGAACTCATACAAAGGTTAAATCTTACTGACACATAGCTGGTATAGTTAAATTATCAATGGGGCGTTCATTGTCGATATTTTTATAGTGTATTTCGTCTATCAATTCTCGGTTTATAAATACTTTCTGAAAAAAAGAAAATGTGTATCTTATAATTCCCTGTTCTTTATTTCTTGTTAATTTCTGTTAATAAAAACTATTAGAATAATTTAAACATGTATAATTACTTGCGAAATACATGTTTGTGATCAACTATTTAAACGTGTTTTCAACAAAATCGTTGGAACTTCTTTATCAAAAGTTGTGATATACATTTCGTCATCTTAGAAAATGTCGCATTTGCATTTACTAGTATTATTTGGATTGTTCGGACTACTATTCTCACCTTGGATGTTATTCTCACAACGTTTCCGCCGATGTAACATCCGACTTTCCTCAGGTGCGTGTCAAACTCGAGATTCTAAAGAAGGTCGGAGGTTACATCAGCCGAAACGTTGTGAGAATAAAATCGAAGATGAGAAGAGTAGCCCGAAATAATACAAATAATCAATTATCATCTAAAAAATCCGAAATTTTACATTTATGAATTTTACATAATTTGATCGCTCATTAATTTTCTCTTAATGTTTGTTTGTTATTATTATTATTATTATTATTATTATTATTATTATTATTATTATTATTATTATTATTAATGATAGTAGTAGTAGTAATATTAGTAGTAGTATTGGTATTATTGTTAGTATTATTTCTTCTACTACTACTACTAATAATAATTATGTTACAGAATTATGCAGAATAGAATGAGAAAATGTCTACTGTAACAGGAAAAGGATACAATAAAATAAACATAGGAATATATCGAATAAATGAAAAAAAAAACAGGTGCCAAAAAGATAGGAATTCTCAGGTGATAAAGTCAAGAATTTGCAGATTAAGCAGCGTGGTTAAGGCTACGCGGAGGAAACGTAAATAAAGAAATCAAGTCAATCATTCTATTAGCCCAGCATCAAAATATATTAAGAAACTATGTTAAATATCAAATAGGAACACACACGCATACACACACACCCACACACCCACACACATACACACACACCCACACCCACACACACACACACACACGCACGCACATACACACACACAAACACACATACACACACACACACCCACACACACACACAAGCACAAGGGGTGAATAACAAGTGTTAGCTCTAGTTGTAGAAAACCAATTAACGAAGTAAACGGATGTAGCATATTGAATTCGAGAGAGAAAGAGAGCGAGAGGGGGAGAAGAACATGCATTATTTAGTGGGAAAGGTGATATATTGAGAACTGTGCAAACGATGACACTGTAGTCTAAGAGAATATAGTCTTATCCACAGACACGTGTTTCGTCTTTTGAAGACCCATCCGTGTGGCTTTACACAGTAAACACATAAAGATCTTGATTCGACTCCTGGATTCTAATCACCATCGACCGCGAAGTCCGACTTGCTTTCAGCTTGAATGAAGAAGAAATGTGCCGCTTTTTAAAGGATATGTTTGTATTCACGTTTATTTACGATATCGGTAACTTTAGATTACTCATTTTTTTTAGATAAGAATCTTGCGTATTATGTTAAAGTGAAAACCGTTATATCCTATATATATATATATATATATATATATATATATATATATATATATATATATATATATATATATATATATAAGATAGATGAAAAAAAAAGGGATGAACATGTATGAATGACAAATTTATTTCAACTTCGATTGTTCAATGCAAGGTGTACTCGGTAAAAACATGTTGAAGTTGAAATGAATTTGTCATTCGTACATGTTTACCCCTCTTTTTTCATCTATCTTTATAATTGCTCTATCTCGTATATTGAGCTTAAACCATTTCACTATAGGTTCTATCTACTAAAAGTACATTTTTAGTTTCATATATATATATATATCTTTCTCTCTATCTATCTATATATATATACAGAGAAAGTGAGATTAATATATATATATATATATATATATATATATATATATGTATGTGTGTGTGTGTGTGTGTGTTTATATATATATATATATATATATATATATAAATATATATATATATATATATATATATATATATATATATATATATATATATATATATATATATATATATTAGCATTTTGTTAAATGATACCTATAAGATCTTTCAGAATTTTAAGATTCTAAGAGATCACTCCAGCTAAGCCAGAAGATCGTATATCTTGTTTTAGAGACTACAAAGAATCGAAAACAAGTTTTATTTGCACTTCTGGCTAGCTACAGCTGACCACAGAGGTAAACTACACAAACTAAAAGAACATAAAAGCAACTGGACCTAAG
>OY744521.1:178225644-178228144 GCA_963556195.1 Sepiola atlantica | reverse complement strand
ACAATATTTTGCTACATTGCAAAAACCAAGATTTTATTAATCTTATGAATCATTTTTTTCAAAACGCAAACTTTTGAATATATATATATATATATATATATATATATATATATATATATATATATATATATATATATATATATATATGCTTTCCTGTTAAATTTTTAAAATCATCGAGCTTTCACTTTAAAAATTTGGTATACATAAATAATGGAGAGCATATTCTAAAACATATATTTTCACACACCTATATATATATATATATATATATATATATATATATATATATATATATATATATATATATATATATATATATATAAACATATATATATATATTTGTGTTATAATGGAGAGGATCAGGGTATGAGAGCTCAATGTGATAAACAGAGCAAGAATAACATGGATTTTAATAACACGAAATTACATAATCATCGATGCAATCATTTATTTCAACCTTGTGGTTTTTTCAAGCATCCGATCCAGACAATTACATTATTGTACAGTTTCAAAAATGTAATCGTCTGGATCGGATGTTTGAAAAAACCACAAGGTTGAAATAAATTATTGCATCGATGATTATGTAATTTCGTGTTATTATACTTCATTATATATATATATATATATATATATATATATATATATATATATATATATATATATATATATATATACATGTGTGTATGTATTCACAGTAATAAATAAATAAATTCAAATAAATGTTTTGACGGAATGCAATATAAAAATATTAATACACGTAGACACACCGATGGGGACAACTTGAATGCCTACTCGACACTTACCTCGAGTGTTTAACGTCTCTTTGTAAAGAGGTTTGTCAAGACAACCTGACATTAGGATACTTTCTCCAACAAGTAAACCCTGACTTAATATCCACAATCACATAGTCTTCGAAGCTCAAATAAGATCTCCTCTGTATGGCTAACGAACACTGGCTTTTACAAGGAATGATGCACCTTCTCCAAGTGATGTTGCTGTTAGCAACAGCACTAAGCTGGATACTCCACCAGACTTGATGAATTCTTGTCTTGGAATGCGATAAGAAAGATATAACATAGTCAGCTGGTCAATTGAGGAGAAGAATAATGATGTTCTTAACTTCTTTACAAACTGAACGTTTGACAGGTAGAGAAAAACTTTAATGTGATATTCGAATATTTATGTATCTCGTATAGAGATCAAGGGACTATTTGATTTCTGAGAACTTCGACTGATGTAAAATAAACCCAAAAGGAAAGAATGAATATATATATATATATATATATATATATATATATATATATATATAGTTGTGTGTGTGTGTGTTTAATAGACAACTCGTGACAGTTGGGCCACAAGCACAACCATTATTTGTCTCACTTTCATTTTATTCGAAAATTCATAAACTATGATATATCTATATAGAAATTCTTCTTACAAAGCTGAAAACAATAATAATCTTTTCGCCTGTATTATACTTATTTTGCTATCTGATTTACATACGTGATGATTTCGGTGTGTACGTACATACTGTGTGGATCACTCATTCTCTACATGGAAAGGATCATAGAGTGGTTGAATGAACACATATAGAAAAAGGGAGAGAGAAATGGATAGATGGCTAAGTGGCGAATAGGTCAGTTAATTAAAATTTACAGCTAATTTGTAGAATTTAACGAATCTTATTAAAAATATCTTAATCCAAGATAGAAAGAATATGTTATTTATACATCCTGTGTCTTTAAATTATATAAGATAACTCTTAGGGAAACAACGTTGATTAACTCAGTTTTAGTATTATATATATATATATATATATATATATATATATATATATATATATAGTGCATATTTAGTATATATATAGTATATATTTAGCATATATATAGTATATATTTAGTATATATATAGTATATATTTAGCATATATATAGTATATATTAAGTATATATATAGTATATATTTAGCATATATATAGTATATATTTAGCATATATATAGTATATATTTAGTATATATATATATATATATATATATTTAGTATATATATATAGTATAGTATACTATACCATAGTATCTCTTGTATATAGAGAACAGGGACTCATGATAATGATGTAGTGCAATTTCACGGTAAATCCGATAGACAGAAATTTATTTATATCCCACATACAAGTATAAAATTGAATGCTAGCTCAAAATAGCAAAAAATGAATTTTAAACTTTCATTTTTGCAACGTCTTTTATATATATATATATATATATATATATATATATATATATATATATATATATATATATATATATATATATATATAGGTGTGAATCATTGTTTACCAATATGCACTCATGTGTATATACGGTAGTATATATGCAGTTATATATAGACGAAAATTATATATATATATATATATATATACTGTTTTGAACCGGGTGGTGTCGCGTCGTACAAATGAGACGCACTATCGCCTTACATAAGTAATACTTTTCCGGATTTAAATAAAT
>OY744521.1:178075644-178220644 GCA_963556195.1 Sepiola atlantica | reverse complement strand
TATATATATATATATATATATATATAAGAGGATTTAATTAATTAGAACATTCAAATTATTCAAAGAATTAGAACAACAAGTCTAGTACGGTCGTTTCCAAAACATTCTGGAAATACTTTATTTTTAATTTTTTTAATTTTTTAACTTTTAACATTTTTTTACAAAGATATATATATATATATATATGTGTGTGTGTGTGTGTGTGTGTGTGTGTGTGTGTGTGTCTATATAGTGTCTTCAATATGAATATTTGCACACCTTCATTCAACATGAAAATTAAAAACAAGAAAAAAATTAACGAGCTACGTTCATAATCTAAAAGTATCAAGTAAAAAAAAGTTACTTCTGGTAACTTTTTTTTCACTTGATACTTTTAGATTGTGAACGTAGTTCATCTTTTTACAAACATAAACTTTTTATGGCTGATTCTAGACACAGAATTTGATAAAGAAAGCAAACAAGTATGAGTTATTTGAAACAATACAATTTAGAATTGTTAAAGGGTATTATTTGTATTTATATTTAATTAAATGCTTAAAGTGAATGTTTGGTTTACTTAATTATAAGCTAATACTTTTCAAATGTTTGTAATCTACATTTCTTTCTGTTGAGAGTATTACTAATTTACACGTGGAAACGGTTACTCTCTCTTTTGATAAAGTTTTCTTCTACGAATAAATTTGTTTAAAAACGAAAAATCTTGTATTCCCCATTTTTATTATTAAATGTTTATATATATTTGTTTTCTTTTTTTTCTCATTAATGCATGACGCATGTGGTTATTAATGTGGCCATAATTATACACACACATTCAGGAACGGACACACACACACATACACACACACACACACACACACACACACACACACACACACACACACACATATACATATAATTTATTTAGATACTGTATATTACATATTTCAGCAATGTACCGCGGTTTTATCCAAAAGGGCAGATTTAGACATCTTTAGTACATTGCTGAAATCTGCCCTTTTGGATGAAACCGCGGTACATTGCTGAAATATGTAATATACAGTATCTAAATAAATTATATTAGCTCTCTTATATGATCGAGCACTTTATTTATTTATTTTCATATACAAGCTGACACTATATATATATATATATATATATATATATATATATATATATATATATCATTTCGGTTTATTTTCGACTCTTCTAGTAACACGTGTAAAACAATTTTTGTTCGAAATTGTTATTAAATACGAGAATGATATACTATTTAATTTAATACTTTATATCTTATAATCTCTTTTGCTTTTTTAAAATATTGATCTTCGTTTCTGTATTTGGATACTGATCTGTATTCTAATCGATCAGAAGAACTAGATAACATTTCTTTTTACATTATTAACTATTGTTTATATATATATATATATATATATATATATATATATATATATATATATATATATATATATATAGCAAGTGTGCTGCACAGAAAAGTTTGTGTTTCATATATATTTATATATATATATATATATATATATATATATAGAGAGAGAGAGAGAGAGAGAGAGTGAGTGAGTGAGAGAGTGAGTGAGTGAGTGAGAGAAAGAAAGAGAGAGAGGATGAAAGAGAAAGTGTGCTGCGCAGAAATGTTTGTGTTTCATTCTATCGAAGGAAATCATCAGGCTAACTCTTAGCTGGGCGATTTTCTTCAATGAACTGAAGAACAAACGTTCCTGTTTAGCTTACTTGCCATAAGTATATGTTATACTACTACTAAGCTCTCCTCTGAATACATAACCAAAATTATACACATAATATATTATCTTATAAGGCATATATATTTGAAACAGTAACAGCCACACACACAAACACACACACACACACACACACACATATATATATATATATATATATATATATATATATATATATATATACATGTGTGTGTGTTTGCACAGGCTGTTATATGTAATTCTATGCATGAGATGTGCGTATGTGTGTACACTTCTTACGATTCACTCCTCCATTTTTTTCTCCCTGTCTCTTTTCCTCATTTTGTGTCCTCCAAAAACTTTCGTCTTCGCCATCGCCCGCTCCCCATTGTCTCACACCGCTGTCCCCCCCCCCCCACTTAAGTTTTTATGCTGTCACCACCGCCACCACTAACACGACCACCATAACTAACCCTCTCCATCTTTTCCTTCCTTGCCACTCTCACCTTCGGCCATTTTCTCCCACTGCCATTCTCCTCTATCACTTCCTTCGCCAATGTTCTGGTCCCAGCGTTGCCCCGGTTCTACCGCTGCCTCCGCGCTGGTGACGAAAACACGACATAGTCAGTCAGTCAAAAACAAACTCCCGGAGGAAGAGAAGCCAACTCTCCCCAACCTTAAGACTTTTTTCTTTTTCTTTTTTATTCACCGCCAGATTTAGTCTCCCCTTTTTGTTTACGTCATCTCTTTCCCCACTGTATACAACTTGGACGTTTTCTAACTTAGCTAGCTGACTTCAGCCCAAGAAAACGCAACGAAAATTTGATGAAATCAATTTGTGCTCGTTGCAATCGAGGCTTATTATTACACGAGTTGGTTGCTCTAACATTTCAGCAGAGATGAGAGTGCGGTGAGGAAAGGCGGTTGCGGGCGTCAAAGCCGGTCAGCCAAGGTCTGTGAAGGGGCATTGCTCTCATGAGGGCGGGACAGAAAGAAACGAGGCGTCCAGTTCTGACCGGGGCCTCAGGTTGGTGCTAATCAGTGCGACCCAGGTCAAAGCTTTATTGTCTCATCTGTTCGTCATTGCCCTGGATCTGCGGTTCGTGTCAATATGTCAACGCAAACTCACTCTCGTATTGGCACAGTTGCGATACCAAATTTGCCCCGCAGGAGGGTTCCGCGCTCAAACGGACAAGTCTAACGTCTGTTCAGCTCTTTACTGATCGGACTGTTTCTGCCAGCCACAAGCTGAGCACGCTGCAAATCAAACCAGCAACATGAAAAATCAAATTGTGAAGGGAAGGCACAATACGTAGCAGCGAAGTACGGTAAAGGGGGTCGGCAAAAAAAAAGAAGCAAACTGAACAACACAACAAATAATAGTAAGGACAGACAGGCTGGCACGGTGGACGAACTGCTTTTATTCTGCACATAGATTTCTTATTTTACCAAGAATGAAGTAATACGGCGTTAGATTATCCCACGTCAGGCAAAACACGAAAATAATAATGTGGGGAAGAGTGTTGAGCAAATAGAACGGAAGGTATGAGTGTAAAGAAAAAAATCTAAAAAAAAAAAAAGATGAGGAAAAATGAAAGATCGAAAAAAAAAGGGAAACCAGAGAAAAAAATAACGATAAATATGTAAATTGGATTGAAGAAAAGGACGGAAAAATAGGTTAGTCGGGATTTGCAATAAAAAAAATGAAGTCAATTTCTGCTTCTGAAAGGATTATCATGGCCATGATTGGCTTTTCTTGTTCTCTCTAGAATTGTTTTCGTTTTTATATTAGTCATTTTTCTTTTCTTTTCTTTTTTTTCTCAATTCCATTTTTCAGGATCTTTCATTCGTACAAATGCGCGAGCCTGTATGTTGGCATGTGACGTTTTTTCTTCTTCCGAGGTTTCTGGTGTGAAATGTCTCCGGGGTCTTCTACGCACAATAACGAGAAAGGTGACATCATCAGAGAAATGCTAAAGACTTCAATAGCGTTAAAATACAGCTTCGACTTCGGCATTCTTCACCCGAAATGACCAGTGTCGTCTTGCATAAGAATACGACGAATACTATCAGATAAAGTAATGATTCACATAAAGGAACGCTTAGTAACAAATTAAAAACAAAAAAAACTACGATTTTCCTGAGACTCAAATATGATTCAAATCATCTGTGGCTTAGCGACCGCTTTCAGTCGTCATCATTGTTACTACTTCACTGCCGAGAATCTTATGGTAAGAGAAGGTCGAAATAATACCTAAGTCATCATCTTCCTCTCGTGCTGATGTTCCATGGCTGTTTAGACTTACTATATCTTCCTATATTGTATTCACACTATTTACGGCGATTTAAATGAATTAAGTAAATAATAGATCTCAAATGCGACATGATATATTTTGATTAAATGTTGCTTTTTAAATGATTGCCCGTGTTCCGTGGACAGAAATGCTGTATTATATATAATGGTTATAATTACCTACTGGACGGCTGGTTAGCTAAAGTAGAAATAGTGCCTACGCAATCAGCAACCTCGAAGACAATTATTAATCGATGAAATAATGCAGAATATGTCTACGTAAAACACAGGTATTCTTTAAATATAACATTTACTATGCAATTGTTAGATTTGAAAGTAATTATTTCGTCTAATATATATATATATATAAATATATATGTATATATATATATATATATATATATATATAATAGAGAATGGTGGTGTGCTTGAAGCATTGCTGGAAATAATAGTAGCATGTTTTAAAAGGGCTGAGGGCAATGCAAATTGCCGGGTAGGTTGTAAGCTGGAAGGAACAAAAATAATGAATCCAAATGGGACTTACTATTAATTTTTTCTTAAAATCTTACATAACAGCAAGTGTGGTGTTAGCTGTTTGTGTGTTATCCGGATGATTATTAAAAATCATGTATTTGATATTTCGAGGAAAAAGACACCCCCCTTGTGAAAAATAGTAAACCCCAAAGGAAAACTCCGTCTGTGTAGAGAATCTACCAAAATGGATGCTAGAGTAATATATATATATATATATATATATATATATATATATATATATATATATATATATATATATATATATATAAATATTACTATTTCATGTATCCACATGAAATTTTATAAGGAAATATATTTTTTTATGTATCAATTTTCAGTATTTATTTAAACAGTGCTCGATACGTAAGTAGAGCTAGGTAGTAAGTTAGGAAAATATATGTATGCTAATTAAGTTACACAGAGGCTCCCGCGTTTCATCCCCGTGCGGACCTTCACGCTTTAGCTTTAGCCTGAAGATTCCTCCCCGGGGATGAAACGCAGGAGTCTCTGTGTAGCTTAATTTGCGTAAATATATTTTCATAACTTACTATATATATATATATATATATATATATATATATATATATATATATATATATATATATATATGTGTGTTTGTGTGTGTGAGTGTTGAAAACACTGTTTAATAGAAAATCATAAAGGCAATTATAGATTAAACGACAGAATCGATGAATTAATTGATCAATATTGTAGTTTAATCTGACTCGTATGATTTTCTATCAAGCAGTGTCTTCAACGTTATATCTCATTGTCATTGCCTTCAATAACCTAACCTTATATACAATATGTATAATGCTTCAAGCAAACTATAGCACTCACCCCTCTCTCTCTCTCTCTCTCTCTCTGTATATATATATATATATATATATATATATATATATATATATATATATATATATATATAAGCATTTATAAATGAAAATATTATTAAATTATCCCATATACACATGTGTTTCATGCCCCTTGCAATCATCTGAGGAGACAATCTCTGCCGGTCACAAGATTGAAACCCCAACACGAAAGTAATATTTGACTCAGTAGTCGAAGTGCATACCGTTGTGGCCACCACGCCTTGCCATGGAAATGGGAGAGTAAATTAACGTCTAAATGTAAAAATCAGTGGGTATATAAGCAGGCTGTCATGAGAACTCAATAGAGTATTGTATTACGCTATAAATGACAGACTGTTGTCAACTTACTTAAAGTGCTCCATCTAGAGAGAGCTTTGAACAATATATATATATATATATATATATATATATATATATATTGTTACAAACGGCCATGACGTGTCGCACAAGGAGACGCTTTATTGTCAGAAACGAACAAATATTTTTTCCAGATTCTAATTAAAATAATAAAAAAATAATAAAAAATCGTTATCAGTTTCCGAACTCCGTTTTGGACCTTAGAAAACTTACACATAAAAACAATACACTGAAAAAAGCAACAATATGACAGAAGATTGTAAAAAATATTAAAAAACTAATGGAGATACTAAGACAACATGCACAATATATACAGGGGAGAATACACAAGATATTGGAAGGTAACAGGGATAATGTTCTGGCGTGGGGTATATACGGTTTGCATAATAAACACATTTAAAAAATGCAAAGAAATTGGCTTGTAAAAAATAATTTTTAGTTAGTAATGAATAAACTATTTGCGAATGAAAGCGATTCAAAAACTGCATATGTTTTTGGATGAGCCGCTAGTCGCTGAGAAACTAATATTTCTGAAATTAGGAAGATATTAGAATTTTCAATTATGTCGTTCAGCTCATCACCGATAGAGTTCAAAGTTCGAAGTTAAACATACGTCTATATATATATATATATATATATATATATATATATATATATATATATATATATATATATATATAGTAATTGCATTGTTGTTGTTTGGTCGAGGTTAATTTAATGAAAACTCAGTATTTATAAAATTGTTCTCAATAACAGGTAGAGCTGTATTATAGTATAAATTCCTTTATTCATACAAACATTATTGGCTATATATATAAATATATATAATTTATTTAGATACTGTATATTACATATTTCAGCAATGTACCGCGGTTTCATACAAAAGGGCAGATATGTAATATACAGTATCTAAATAAATTATATTAGCTCTCTTATACGATCGAGCACTTTATTTGACTTCTTTTCATATACAACCTGACACACTAAATATATATATATATATATATATATATATATATATATATATATTTAGCCTGACGATTCCTACCGGGGATGAAACACGGGAGCCTCTGTGTAGCTTGATTGCCATATATATTTTCATTTCTTACTACCTAGCTCTACTTACGTATCGAGCACTGTTGAAGTAAATACTGAAAACTGACACATAAACAATTATATCTCCTTATAATATTTGATGTGGATACATGAAGTACTAATATATATATATATATATATATTTATGAAATTGATCACACCTTAAAAAGCATCCATGAAGTATGAATAGTTTATATTAAAATTTGAAAACCTAAAACACGATGTAATATAAAATGAACAAAATTATTTTTATTTGTTTTTAATCAAAATAACATCTCTGAAAAGCATCCATGAAATATGAATATTTTATATTAAAATTACCAAATCAAAACATGATGCAATATAAAATTAATAAAATTGTTTTTATTTACTTATTTAGGCAAGAATTACGATAAATATATCATTTTCACGTAATACTTTTTCTTTCTTATTTTTTTCTTTGTTTTGTTGGTATTAACTTAATAGGAGCGAATCTATCATAGAAATAAAAATATGTACGTCTGGTTTTGAAGACGACACTTTACAGTGAGGTCAAGTCCATCCGATGTGTTCTATTGGTTTGCCGCTTTTTGAATAGGAAATTCATCACGTCGCATCGATGATGTATGATTAATTTATAATAAAATTTAAAAAACAAAACATTATTCAATATGAAATGAATAAAATCATTTTGATTTCTTTTAGGCAAGATTATCGATACTTCTTAAGATGTAATGAATTTCCTATTCAAAGTGCCAAACCGGTGCATCATCTTTTTCTCTAAGATAACAGGTCCGCACTGAATATTTATTTCTACAATTAAAGATACACCTTATTTTCCTTTCTTTTTATTGAATATAAATTATTATATTATAAATTAAATTTTTTAAAAATAACGTAAACATTTTTCACAATTATAAAATTATTAAAAACTCCTTTATGAATTTATATTTACTGTTGAGACAAGGCAGGCGTTTAATTGAAATAAGTTCCGTCTTTTAGAAAAAAATGAAGTCCAAACACTTTTTCTATATATAATTAACTCAATAAGAAAAAAGGAATATAGAATCCGATTAAATATGTTATTCAAAATGCATTCTGTTAATCTATAACATTGTCTGATACATGCCAAATCTTGATAGCGAGACAGAAATGTAAATAATTGATCCATAATTTACAGATCTGACTTTACTTTTAATATAAGGAGGACAGTAATACCTTATATTTTTCGATTATTACTTACGTTATCATATTATGTGAAAATATCTCCGTTCATTTCTCCTATCAGTTTTTGATTGATCTATGTTTACAAATTTCCCGGACGTTAGTCGAAAGATCAAGAGAACAGGTAAGTATAAAACAAGTTCAAAACTACTGATGAGTTCGGAGTGACGTCTCTGCTTTGCCTTAAATGTCCTATGAATCCGTATTTGAATTCAAGTTCAACAGTTCTAAAGTATTTATCTGCATTCGTTCTAAGCATATCACGGTTAAAAACAACGGTACACAGACGTTGCCGTTATGTTCCTCTGTAGGTTTCCCAACAACCTGTTAGTGACGTATTGAAGCAAAACTAAAAAAAAGTGGGGTAGGTCGATTACAGAAAAGGAATACACAGAAGTAAAACAACCCCATGTGTTATTGCTGGAAAAGTACTAATAGATCCCAGAAGATATAAGAATGTGCGTTTATCACCTAAATTGATGATTTTTTTTAAAATTTGAATAAAATACAAATATATTTGATACTTCACAGAAATAGGTAAGTAGATAACGAGTATAATGTTGTTATTTGATCAGTGCGAACTTTTTTAATTTATAACAATCTGCAATTGTACAATGCCACTGTAATAGTGTGCAAAATGAGCATTAGGTTGGGATCAGGAAACAGTTACTTGCAAAGTTATATTAACATCGTATATCCTCAACAAAAATAGAAACGTGTTAAAAACATGCCAACGAAGTTCCGCATAAATTGGCCCGTGGACTAGAAAACAGCGTCCCCTGAACGAAACTATTTAATATTTTCTGGATCATTTAAAAATATTATTTATCTATTTATATTGTTAAATGTTTTTTTTTCATAAAATACACAAAGATATTACTTATATCGATTAAACTTCAACAATTAATTTCGAGATCCTTAATAATGGATGATACTTTTTAAAAACCTACTTAAGAATACTATAATTTAAATAAGAAATCACATTCATTTCTAAGCAAACTTTCTTTCATTATATATATACTAGCTTTCTCTACCTAGAGTTTACTTGGTGAAGACATAGTGCCGGGGGCAGAATCCAACAAAAAATAAATTAAAAATATATATTAAAAGTCACTCTCTATCTATCTCTGTCTCTGTCTGTCTGTCTGTCTGTCTGTCTCTCTCTCTCTCGGTCTCTCTCTCTGTTCTACTCTTTTTGCCTACCCAAAATGGGGCAATAACTATTCAGAATATAACATATATAACGTAGTTTCCGTTACAGACAGATACAGAATATCCGTGATAATAAGATTTATATCATTTAATTTCACATTTTGCAAAATTTCCCTGGAAGTACATACAGTTATACTTTTTAGTGTTAAGTAGACTTTTCGGTTGCTTAAGGCATAAAACGTCCGTGTGAAATATATGAGCTTATTTCATGAAATCTAATAGGATTACGCTTTTTGAAGATAATTATAGCTAGAAAAATGTCATTTTTATCACTGATTAACATTTCTTTCCAAACCATATTCTCAAGACAAATATATAAATGGTGGAGATAACACTTAACAACACACACGCACACATACACATACACATACACATAAGAGAGTTTGAATTACCTATTATACACTTACTTCGAGTGTCTTCGGTCTCTCTGTACAAGGTTTTGCCAGTACAACCTGACATGAGGATACTTACTCCTACAAGTAAACCCGGATTAAATATCGAAAATAACATATTATTCAAAGCACAGATAATATCGCCTCGATTCAGCTATACACTGGCTTGTACGAGGAATGATACACTTTCTCAAAGTAATGTTACCTCAAGTACCAGCTGGATACTCCGCCAGACTAGATGATTTTTTGTCCTAGAATCCGGTAAGACCAAGAGTCCACAAGAAATATATACTAAAACATAGTTAACTGGTCAATTGAGGGCAGGAAAATAAATGTTCTTAAGTTCTTTACAAGAAAAAAGAGCTTTAATGGAATATTCGAATATCTATGTATATCATATAGAGATCAAGTGGTAGTACCAGGAAGAGGCTACTTGATTTATGAGAACTTTGACTGAAGTAAAATGAAGCAAAAAAAAGAGCAAGAGTTTATCAAGTCTATACATATTCATATTTTTATATTTATTTAATTTTAATTTAGTTATGTCTTCTCTGTAAAAAACGCGTAAAATTCCATCCGAAAGCATCCAATATTGTACATGCAATATATTCTTCATATCATAATCACGAAATCGGCCAACATTATTTAAAAAATAAAATACATCTTTGATATGCTTCCAAAACCAGTTCCAGTAATTAATTATCCATATATGTTTAATGAAAATATCATCTATAATTGGCACGTTGATTATAATTTCTTTTATTTATGAAATAAAATAACAATGTGATAAAATGTACAGGGTTCGAACCTCTATATTGATGCGTTCGCTGTGTCTTGACAAACTGGCTAATCTTCAAAAGATCAAATGCGTGTCTGTTGATGATTATATATATAAAACTATATATTGTGTGACGGGTCAGTTATGACGTGTTACACAAGAAAATGCGTTGTCGCCAGGCGTGAACAAATGATTTCTCTGGTCCAAATGAAAATAAAAATGTTAAACAAGTTGTTATCCGTTCACAAACTCAGCTTTGGGGTTCAGAGAATATACTAATTAACACAAGACGCTGAAGAAACGACAGTGACACAATAGATTGTATAAAAATATGTATTTTATTGAATAATGATATGAATAAAGTCCTGACAATAAAAAAAGAGAGAGAACAAACAAGCTAATATCGAGGAAAAGGGATGATGTTGGTTAGGGGTAAATATGGCTTTTTTGGACAACGAGAATACAAAATATGAAAATATGGGCCTGAAGACGAAAATATTCTGGTTTTGGGATAAATGTGGGTTTTAAGAGCAAAACAAGTTCACAAGGCGATAACAAGTGTATGAGAAATAAAATGGTTCGATATGAATGGAACACAATCTTTGGGAGTGAACACAAAACAAAAGGTTACTTAGGTTTTGGAGGGATATAATCCGCAGTTTATTCAGAAATTAATATTTTTTAATCGAGGTTAAATGAAAAGGTTAAGTTTTGTTGTTAAAACAATCGCCGGCAAAGTTAAAAGTTCGAAAACCAATATCTACATTCGTATGTGCGTCTGTCAGGAGAAGGATCATCTCTTCATATATATATATATATATTGCTCGAATCTTGGCTTCAGTCTTTGATTGGAAAATATTCACCGTGTCTGAGGTAATGATGTCCTGGAGATTTATGATAAACTTAGAACCGCAATCTATTTTTCAGGGTCTGAATATATTGGAAAAAATATTGTCACGTGAGTGGTCATGTAACATTCGGCATACCATATATGAATTTTCTGGATAGGAATCGGATTTAAAGTGACGAGTTTGGGAATATGCTCCCTTTTAGAAAGGAGGGTCATTCATGCATACAGTAGTTTTTTAAAGTGTAGACTAATCGTTATTTTATTGGTGAAAAGTCTGAATATGCTTAAGTAAAACAAACCAGAAAATCCTATTTTTATAAAGTTTTCAGTACGTTAAACTATATATATATATATATATATATATATATATATATATATATATATATATATATATATATATATATATATATAATGATGCAATTAATGAAAAGCTGTACAAATTAACTGTTTTTTGGATAATCAAACATATGATTATTGGAATCAACCTTTCACTATTCTATGTATAGATTATCTGGAATTACATATTAATAATTTATATTAATATCTATTGAGCTTTAACACTGGAGTTTGACTATAAAAAATATATGTATGTATATATATATATACATACAGATATATACATATATCTTTCTATCTATCTATCTATCTATCTATCTATCTATCTATCTATCTATCTATTTCTCTCTCTCTCTCTCTCTCTCTCTCTATATATATATATATATATATATATATATATATATATATATATATATATATATATATTCGTTTTCTAAGTTATGTAAGAAATGAGAGTTTCCATTTAAGCTAATACGCAATATTCCGGAAAACAGAGGAAGATTCGCTGTCATGGAAACAAGAATGTTCTTTTAGATCCTGGCAGTTACGCGTTCGATCACGTCCAAAGGTGCTAAGGCGTCGATTTAGAGCCAGATAGAAGAAATAGCGGTTCGGACATGTGCTGATGGCCGACAATGACACTGTCGCCAAACTCGCTTTTAAATTTGAAGTGGAGTGAACATTTTCTCTTTCTGTTGACCAGTGCGCAAATCGAATGGGTCAAAGCAGGCATAGATGCACATGTCTCCATGAGAAAATTCTACAGCAAGCCCCATCTTCACAATGGTTCACCTCGAAATGTGCAGCTGCTATTGTTAAGAGGCAGCAAGCATTTTGACAATACTGCCACCATAACTCTACTACGAATAGACAGAAATTTGTAGAGTCAAGAAAAAATTGTAAGACTGTGATAACTGAAGCAAAGAGAATGGATACAGAATGTGATGAACAATAGGCAATCAACAATTCCCCCGCTATCCAACCATATCATGTCGTTTGCACAGTAACTGGCAGAGCTGAACTACTTGCCAACATTTCGCCTTAAACTCCACTTTGGACTCAGCAAATCACTCCCTGCCTGATTTCCTACTACGGACCGAAGCCACACTCAATGATCTTGTAAACACCCCATCCCATGTCCTGGACATCATAAAAAAACCTTATCACCTTGTTATCTGGCCCGTGTTCTCTCGAAACCCTACAACAAATGCCTTTCTGAATCTTGCTTCCCTGATAGCTGAAAAATTGCCTGTGTGGTACCAGTCTTCAAAAATTCTCGGTATAGAACTGACCCTCAGAATTATCGCCCCACCAGTCTACTCCCGTTCTTCGCTAAAATCTTTGAATCCTTAATCAATATAGTGATAGTCCGGCACGTTGTTAATGCTAAACTTCTGCGGATATCGTAACGGTCATCTCTGAATGCATATACCATACACTTCTTCTTCTTCCTCTTCTTATTTTCCTTTTTCTTTTTCTCCTTCTCCTTCTTCTTCTTCTTCTTCTTCTTCTTCTTCTTCTTCTTCTTCTTCTTCTTCTTCTTCTTCTTCTTCTTTATAAGTGATCTGCATGCTTCCTTAATTTTATTTTAGTGTTTCAGAAGCGCTCTGGAGACATCCTGTGTTTTGTTTTTTTCATTCATCACTTATAAAAATAGGCAATTACTCTACAAAAGATAGCGGTGGGGACTTTGTTTTAGTAGTGCAGTGGAGGTCTCCTTAATTTTAAAAGCGCTCATTGTCCACGATAGAGCAGGTGTATTTAAACGATATAAAGAACTTTTTTCTTTTATACGTGATCCATGACCACAAACGCTGATTAGAGCAGGTAGTAAATCAAAAGCACTAAGAAATGCTCAATGTCCTAGATAGATCAGATATGTTTAAGCTCAGCATTGCCCGGGATAAAGCACTTCTGTCTTAACGGAAGCCATAATCCAAAGTTTTCAATATCGTGGATAGGGTGTGGGTGCCAAAAATGTAGTTTTAGTAGTGCTCTGGGGGTCCCCTTAATTTCGTTTTTTCTTTCTACATTTTCTTCTTTTTCTTTTTCTTTTTCTTTTTCTGTTTTTCCTTCTTCTTTCTTTTGTTTTCTTTTTCTTCTTCTTCTTCTTCTTCTTCTTATTTTTCTTCTTATTTTTCTTCTAATTCTTCTGCTTCGTTTTCATTGTTCTTCTTTTTCTTCTTTTTTTCTTTTTCTTATTCTTATCTTCTTTTTTATTAGTGCTCTGCAGGCTCCTTAATTTTATTTGCGTCTTTCAGTAGCGTTCTGGAGGCATCTTTATTTTTATTTTTCTCATTCCTCACTTATAAAATGGGCATTTCTCTACAAAAGATAACGGAGGTGAGAACTTTGGTTTTAGTTGTGCTGTGGACGTCTCCTTAATTTAAAACAGTGCTCATTATTCTAAATAGAGAATGTGTGTTTACACGAGATAAAGAACTTCTTTCGTTTTTATGGAATCCATGCTTAATATAATGATTAGAGCAGGTAGTAACACAAAAGCATTGAGAAATGCTCAATATTCTTAGTAGAGCAGGTCTGTTTAAACGCAGTGTTGCCCGGGATAAAGCACTTCTATCTTAATGGGAGCCACAATCGAATGTGATCGATATCCTGGACAGGATGGGGATGTCAAAAACTTAGATTTATAAGAGCTCTAGAGGCCTCAATGATTTTCATGTGTTCATTATCCTGAATAGAGCTGGTAGTAACGCAAAAGTGCTCAACAACCTGGATAGAGCAGATATGTTTAAAGGCTCCGTTGCCCAGGAAAACCAACATCACTATGTTTTCTTATACTAGTTCGCACAAGAACATCTACTCGGCGTTTCCCAGAAATCATTGGTAAGAAGTATAAGTTAGTTAATCGAAAGTGCTCAATATCCTGGATAGAGCAGGTTGTTTATGTGGCGCGTTGCCCGTAAATATAACATCTTTTTTTTGTTATATTATTTTATTCAAGAAAATCTATTCAGCGTTAGCCGGGAGTCATCATAGTAACATTACAGTATTTCTTATGCGAAGTGGCATCACGTAATCAATAAGTGCCTAATATCCTACACAGAAAAAAAGTGTACTTAAACGCAGCGTTGCCCGGGAGAAAGAACTTCTTTCTCTTTTGTGAATTTGTTGTATAATAGACAAATTGCATGGTGTTGCCCGAGATTTCCTATAGTAACAATACATTATAATATCTGGTAAGTGGTATAAGTTAGCTAATATAAAGTGCTCAATAACCTGGATAGATCAGGTGTGTTTAAAGGCCGTGTTACCAGGGAAAAATAACATAATTATTTTTTCTTATACTATTTTATTCAAGAAAATCTTTTCGGCGTTTTTCTTCGGGATTCATAAAAGTAACATTATAGTATTTCATATAGGAAATGATATATAGTAATCAAAAAGTGCTCAATATCCTTGATATAGCAGCTGTGTTTAAACACAGCGTTTCCCGTGAAAAATAACTTCTTTTTCTTTTGTTATTATATTGTATACTAGACAAAGTACATAGTGTGTCTTAGAGGTCATATTATTAACAATACATTATAATATTTGGTAAGTAGTATAAGTTAGTCAATCTAAAGTGCTCAATATATTGGAACAAGCATGTTGCTCAATCGATAACCAAACCATTTTAGAATATGAGTCTGAAGTGAAGCAAACGTTGCTCTATTGCCAACCGCATCTCTTCTGAACATAAGTCTGTATTGAAGTAAGTGTTGCTCATTCCTTATTTTTCATTGATTGTTTAATCTTATATTCATTTATTTTTATATTTATTTATTTCATTTTTTTTCATTAATTTTTCATTCTTTCCTTCATTTTATTCATTCAATTTACATTCATTTTTTACATTCATTTTCTTTCATTCGTTTTTCATTTTTTATTCACTTTTTTCTTTCATTTATTTCCTTCAATATATTTATTCAATTAAAAAAAATTAATATAAATATCCTGGATAGAGCAGCTAGTAAACCTAAAGTGCTCATAAAAGTGCTCAATATCCTATATAGACTAGATAGACTAGGTGTTTTTAACGCAGTGTTGTCCGGGATAAATAACTTCTCTATCTTTTTTAGAAGTTTGTATACTCCCGGAAGCCATAATCCAAAGTGTTTAATATCCTTTATCTTCATATAATTGTTAAATAAGGATGAGAGCAAGAAATTAGTAATTTATCATGACCATTTGTTCTACTCGGCGTTGTCCGGGATCCAAAATTGTAAAATAACAGTATTACTTTTGGTAAGGGATATATAGTAAATCTCTTCGGACTATTAAATTCATCAACATCGACTATCTTCTTTACATGTAAAAATGGAAGAGGTAAGAAATTAGGAATTGAGCGTGCCCATTTATTCTTCTTGGCGTTATGCGGGATCAAAATTGTAAGATTACAGTATTACTTTTGGTGAACGATATATAGTAAAATATTTCGGACTATTGTCTTTATCAATATCATTTATATTCATCTTATTCTGAAATGGGGGGGGGGGCGGACTAAAATTAGGAATAGACCGCGACTATATTTTCTATTCGGCATTGGCCGGGATCAATAATCATTATCAGCATTATTTCTCTTTATACTTTGAATTTATTGGTACTTTTGGCAATTTTGTGAAGGCATCCTTACGAACATTACAGTATTAAAGAGAAAGAGAGAAAGATGCTTGGAAGATACCAACAGAGGCAAAATAATAAGTGTCTTAAATGTTATACAAAAGTTACTCTTCTAAAATACTTGCTCTGTATGCTAAATACATTGAGCTTCTGAGTCAGAAATATGACGACAGATATACATTTATAATTCTATATAATCTGATATTTGACCAAACCTTTCTATTCAGATTAAACCTGACACCCCAAAAATTTAAAATAAACACTATATCGAAATGAATAAATGCGAAAGTTGGACGAATATCTCGCACTAACGATATAATACAAAACGCTATATTTCAAGTTAATTCAACTTTACGCAATGGACGCATTATCTTTTTTTATATACTGCTTATGTATATGTTATATCAGTCGGAAGGTTAACTAATTGCATATTGGTTTTGGAGAAATACATTTTATTTATTAACTATTATTTGTTAATGTAAAAACATTAAAAAATAATAATTGATAAATAAAATGTATTTTCGATGATTGTTTGGATTTTACTATAAAAATAGTTTTGTTTCGCAACATTGATTTATTTCTCGAACAAATATTTAGCATTTGTGTTCAAATGTTCTTTTTTTTTACAGATACTGACTTGATTTTCAACAAGTTGCGATCTATTTCTAAATTGCAAGTGAAAATGCTAATTTATTTCTTCTTTGTATTACTTTCTGTACAATCACATTTAAATAATGAATACATTTTTATCGAAATTACAAAAACATTAATGTTTATCTATCTATATGAATAAATGAGAACGATTTTGTTTCGTGTTTACAACAAAGTCATGAAAGAAATCTTTATTATTTTAATTAATGGTTAAATGTGTAGTGATAGGGAGCCGGCAAAGACAGCTAATATATATATATATATATATATATATATATATATATATATATATATATATATATATATATATATATATATATATATATATATATATATAATGGTAATAATCCAGGTGAAAAATATCTACAGGGTGGTAATCCAGAGAATTTTAACCGGGTTTATAAAAAGTGCTCAATATAAAATTAGAGCTTTATATATGATAATTTTATTTACACAGACATGTACATGTCTGTGTAAATAAAATGATCATATATATATATATATATATATATATATGATATATAAAGCTCTATTTTGATATTGAGCACTTTTTATAAACCCGGTTAAAATTCTCTGGATTACCACCCTGTGGATATTTTTCACCTGGATTATTACCATTATATATATATATATATATATATATATATATATATATATATATATATATATATATATATATATTGTTTGTGTGGGGATTGATGGTTATTCCAACAGGATAATGCTGCAATCTACGCTGCACGACGGACCATGACCTTTCTACAAGAAAATGGAGTCCATCTCTTGGGATATGCTGCATGCTCACCGGACCTGAACCCAATTTAAAATGTTTGTGGATAGATGACAAGAGATGTATATCGAAATGGCAAACAATATTCAACAAAAAATGAACTTCTTGAAGCCATCTTCAGAAGCTGGAGCAACATCCCCCGCATCTTAATGCAGACGCTTATTTCTAGCATGCCCCAAAGAATTTTTGAAGTCATCAAAACCAGTGGAGGTAGAACTCATTATTAAATTTGGTTGTTGAATTTTTCATACACTTTTCGTACAATTTCGTAGAATTTTTGTCTCTGGTCTTATACTTTTGATCAAGTGTAAAATGCCTCATTTTATAAAAATGTAAATTTCTGAATAAAATGTTTGGAATGTAGCGTTTTGTTTCCATAACCTTTTAGATTGTAGTATTAATAATCTTAAACGGGAGCCGTTTAATATCTATTCTTAAAAAAAAGGTTTCTTTTAAAAGATTTTCAAGTGGTATTACATTTTTGATCAGGGGTTTATGTATATATATATATATATATATATATATATATATATATATATATATATATATATATTGTGTAGACAAATGATGTTATTTAAAAAATAACATGTAATAACGACGTTGCATTTGTTGAAAATCTGTTTCGACCGTTTTTGCTTTGTTTTATTTTCTTTTTATGTGGATTGCTTTCGTTCATTTACATTTGAAAATTCATTTTATAATGTTTGTCCACTATAATGCCGTTTATTTTGAAGAATAAATCATAAAAACAAGTTAATTACAGCAACTCATCGTCTGATTTATACCCCCCGGTTTGATTGGACGTTGATTTTAGAGGTATGATTTATATATATATATATATATATATATATATATATATATACATGATTTTTTAATTGTTATTATAGAATAGGCTACTTATTACGCCATCTTCAAACAAATATGGAGTTTTTAATATCTGTAGAGAATCCCGGTATTTTACGAAATACCGTTAGAATAAAACAGTGGGTTACAGCTGTCTGTAATTTACTTTTTTGTTATTTATTTCCTACAATAACACCTTACAACAGAAATATTCGTGGACAAACATTATAATATATATATATATATATATATTTATATATATATATATATTTATTTATATATACATTCATATATATATATATTATATATATATATATATATATATATATATATATATATATATTTATAATTGTATTATTTTATTTTGATAAAATAATGTACATATGTACTATCGCATTAGTATTATTAGTAGCTTCATTATTTGATTTCGATTGAATAAAAGTTGCAGTTGAAAACACTTAAGGAAGGCCGGAGAGTACGACCGCCGAAACGTTGCGAATGTGCTTACAACCAAAATGAGTAAAGCAGTCCGAAATATGTAAATGGTGTGAAGATTGGGAATTACAAAACGTAATCTCATTAATATCGTCACATTTATATAAATACTAGCTGACCGAAATAGACGTTTCCAACAGCTAGTATTTGTATGAATTCAATGGGCAGGAACCTTGCAGTGATTGTGAGCAAAAATAACGACTACTATATATAAGTAGAACAGATTGAAAAGGGAAATAAGTCTAAGAGTTCTTCCGGAGGATAAGCCATTGAACGATTTAATTGTTACGAATAGAAATGCACGTTCTTGTATTAATGTCTAGAGTTGGCCAGACGAAGTTGGATAGTTGATTAATACAATCGTATTGTTTTGAACAGAGCACTGGCACAATTTGATACATGAGGAGAGTATTCCGTTGCAGATAGGATCTGGGCTTTGTTGAAGGTGAGAAATTGAGCCGAACTGAAGTATTGATAAGAATCTAAATCTCCTTGAGGGCATACTTCACTATTTCTCGTATATGCCCCGATCGACAGAAATAGTCATTGCATACAGTGACATTTAGCGTATAATAAAGCGTGTGTGATTGAAACACGGGAGACACGAATAAGTGAAGTCAGTGACGCCTTCTTCTATTTACCAGATGTGCATAATAACTGGTTAAAAGGAAAGATTGATAGATAGCTGTCGGCACCTTTCAGCCTCCAGAGACAATGGATACCATATGAGATGCAGTGGATTGTGAAGCAAAGTTTGCGCAATCACTAACCGGACTTTTCTGATCCCGATATTGTGTATGTCCGGATGCAGGGGTAAATCCAAAACGACCGGAAGCAATGCCGCAGTAAGCAGGAGAAGGTCTGGTGGCGTTTTCTTTCTCCCTGATTAGTTTCACTATCAATGCGATAACACGTTCACTTCCCAAAGGTATTAGAGGAGGCAACTTCATATCAACGTCAACTTCCAAACTTACGACCCCTACTATTCTCACATGGTCACCCCTCTATATTCTGACCATACTCAATTGCTTAACCTTGATGATATAAGAGGAACTAAAGTTTGAAAGTAATAGATTAAATACAGGTTTATTATTCTTATTCAAATTCAATCTAATTTTTTCACTATAAACTGCATTTTTCATTCAAGAAAATTGTAAAGAATACTAAATATTTTTTTACTTCATAGTAAAGTAATATTTCGTATAATAACAATAGAAAAGAACAACTTGAAATGAAGCAAAAATATAAACACGAAACAGCAAAAGACAGAACTGTCTAATCATGGGTGGTTAGGGCGCTTGGCGAATATGTTACCAGTAAATATATATGAGTTTTGGATGTGGACGCCATCAAAACAGACATGACAGAAATTAGAATATTATACCCGAGAAGAAAAAAAAAAGCTCCTTAAAACCAAATTATACAGTAGAAAGCTAATCAAAGAAATACATACTTTTATATTATTCCTAGTAAGATATCATGGACCCTTCATTTTTTAGATTCGTTCAAATTTTAGATTCATTCAAATTAGATTCCTAGTAAGATATCATGAACCCTTCATAGACTGGACAAAAGAGAAACTCAGGCATCTGGATCAAAAAAGTAGGAAACTAATAGCCATGCACAGTGCACTGCATTCTAAAGACGATTGTTTTTTTTTTTTTTGTTTTTTTGGCTAAGAAAGCATACGCACAAGCCATGTAAGATAGGCAAAAATTTAATCAGTGTACAAAAATAAATCAAGTTTTCTCTTGAAAGCACTGATAGTAGGCGCTTGGATGACCTCAGCGGGAAGCCTGTTCCAGGGGTTGACAGAACGAATTGAGAAGGATGCTTGACGCCTCTGAAGCCGAAATTTACGACAGTAGAGCTTCTGGTCATGACCTCGAAGGCCTCTGTCTGGCGCACGAGTAAAGAATTCGTCAGCGGGGAGATTGATGAGCCCATTCAGGATTTTGTAAACCAGGATGAGGTCCCCTCGCATCCTTCGAATTTCGAGCGTCGGAAGTTGAAGACGGTGGAGTCTTTCTTCATACGAGAGATCAGCAAAGCCAGAAATCATTTTGGTTGCACGCCTCTGGATGCGTTCAACATGAAGTATATCCTTTCGGAGATAGGGACTGCACGCCTCAACACCGTACTCCAGCAAAGGTCGAACAAGCGTCAAATAGAGTGGACGGAACACTTCGGCCGTCAGGTTGATGAAGGAACGTCGAATTTGAAACAAGACGCCCCGGGCTTTGCTGGACATTTCAACGCAGTGACGAGACGGTTTGAAAGAGCTATCCACTCTTACACCAAGATCAGTTGCCTGAGATACTGAGGCCATTTCATGGTTGTTCGGACCGATAGTGAAGAGCTGGGATGGTCGCGCGCCAACTGGAAGATGACTGCATTTGGCTGCGTTGAGTGGAAGGTCCCAGTCTGAGGCCCAGTTTGCAGTACAATCCAGATCGGTTTGCAGGATGGCATGATTGCGTCTTTGCGCTATGAGTTTGACATCATCAGCGAAAAGCAAAACTTTGCCCTGAAGTAAGTCTGGAAGGTCGTTGACGAACAGGAGGAACAAAATCGGGCCAAGCACTGAACCTTGTGGTACTCCGCTGCAAGCATTTGCTTCTGCTGAAGTGCATCCACTCACAGAAACTCGAAAAGTTCGTGCTTGTAGAAACGACCTAATCCAGCTGATGATGGACCGGTGAATCCTGTACCGATCAAGCTTGTGAAGGAGCAGGCGGTGGTTTACGGAGTCAAACGCCTTGGAGAAGTCCAGAAACAGGATATCCGCAGCATCGCCATCATCCAAAATCTTGGTTATCCATTCTTCCGTAAGAAGGAGGTTGGAGAGGCAGGATCGCATTGGGACGAAACCATGCTGGGTCTGAGTCAAAGATTTGGTTCGTTCAAGGTGGTTCATCAATGCATTTTTCAGGATTTTCTCCATAACTTTGCAGATGATTGAAGTCAGGCTCACGGGGCGGTAGTTAAGAGGGTCGGTTTTAGCGCCTTTCTTGAAAATGGGGCATACTGTAGCCACTCTCCAGTCCTCTGGTACGACACCGTCTGAAAGTGAGTGATTAAACAGGTCCGCTAGTGGAGTTGCCAGAACTTGCGCCAAAACACGAAGGACTGCTGGATGGATATGGTCAGGTCCTGGGCTTTTGTTGGTTTGAATGCTGGAAAGGGTCACAAAAACTTCTTGAGGAGTGACTTCAATAGCTTGCATTGGCTGAACATCATAAGTCGGCAGTGGAGGAGGTTGTTGCTCGTTGTCTACCCGGTATATTGAGGAGAACCTGTCGGCAAATAGCTCGCACTGTTTACCAGGGTCGCTAATCGTTCTTCCATCTGGAGTTCTCAACGTTGCTATACGGTTCACAAGTCTCTTGTTCCGCTTAACGTGGGCGTAGAATCTTTTACGGTTTGAGTTCACTTTGGATGCCAGACGTTGCTCATATCGAAATCTTGAAATTCTCAGCATGTACTCTGCCCTGTTTCGCTGTTCACGGTACACTTCATATGATGCATGAGTCCCAAGCCTCAAGTATTCGGCCCATGCAATGCCTCTCAGTCGCCATTCTCTTTTGATTCTGCTAGTTATCCAGGGCTGGAGGCGCCTTCGAGGAACAGTGAATGGAACAGCCAAATCAGTCGCCCAGAGAATAGCCTGGGAAAGAAGGGGGGCAGACGATTAAGAAGTATAGAAGTCTGTGTGGATAACTAAACGAATACATAACACAAAATACAGAAAAGCTGATTACGCTGGTAAAAGCACCGCCAAAATGAACAATACGAAAAATAGCAAAGCGAAACCAAATGGGAAGAGATATATCTACATGGACGATTTATAAGACTGATAATAAAATAGCAAAGGATTACATATGGAGATGGTCGTGAAAACTACACGTAAACAGAAACCGAATCACCACTAAGACCGTACAAAACAACGCTAGCAAAGCGAACTACATAAAAGCCGATATATACAAGACCAAGGAAAACACCAAATATAGACTTTCTTGACAAAGAGACGAAACGGTAAACCGCATAATATATTAACGCATCAAACTAACTCAAAAGGAATACTATAAGAAATAATGAACTTTGTGTGACAATATTTAGCATATTAATAAACAGGTTATGCAAAATAAGGTTAACGAATGGAATGTGTGTGACGAGGGTTGGTCATATCTTGCATTCAATGCTGTATTAGTTTTGCAGGTTATGGTTGAGAACATTCGGTAGGTAAATTATTTGTGTTTTATTGTTTAATAAAGCATATGTGAAAATAAAACATAATTTTATAAATACGGCAAGCTAATCGGAAAACTAGGAAGAATCTTACTTGATTTCGACAACTGAGGAAGTCCTGTGCTTTGCTCTACATGAAGCCTTCGTTAGGAAACCCGCTGAACATAGAGAAATGTGTGTGAGAGTAAGCAATACAATATAAGAATGCAAACTATTTTCGTTTCGAGTCTTTATTCTTGATCAAACCTGCTGAAAGAAACCCCTTCTTAAAATGCTAGATGCTTGACGACCGAAGGAAGAAACCAGGTAAGTACAGATGATCAGTTTTATTTAATCTGGCTTCTTAGCGAGTTACAACGAAAATGATTATGATACGTGACATATAACAATAATAATCAACGTCAGACACACCCATTTGAAGTACATTACAGACACTTATATTTGGAAGACCATTAAGAGCCATGTCACTTATAAAGATTTGAATAAAAAATACACTACGAAGATTTGAAGTATATTCTGTTACAGACTTATGTGGAACCCTTTGGAAAATGAATAAACAAAGACACGTTGCATATGTCCATTTAGTAGAATTATAAAAAATAGGGGTGTTACATTATTATAAAATCCTATGTGACATGGAAATAGAAACGAAGACCGAACATGATAATAGTCAACAAGAGAGAAAAAACATTCCCAATGTTAGATTTCGATGTCCATCCCTGATCTTTAATGTTACTTTTATTTGTTTTACTAAATCATGATTTAATACTATATAAGTTATTTTTGATTAATGCCGAAACAAGTTTTAACCGAAGAACTTTGGCGAAAGAACTGAACTGCAAAATAATCGTACTGTAAGTATTCTCCCGCTCTTTGCTAACACCTTGCAATCGTTAATCAATTTAGCGATAGTTTATCACCTCCATATGCTAAATCTCTATCTTTCCATACCGATTTAGTCTATCCCGTTCTACTGTGGATGTCCTAACGGTCACCCTTGAACGTATATACCACATAATGGATAAGGCAGATGAAGTCTAGATGTTACCAAAACCTTTGACGAAATCAAGCATGAAGATCGTCTCAGAAAAATCAACTAGTACGGTAATACTACACGATTATTTAATATAATCAGATCTTTTTTAGATAAAAGAAATATCCAGGTAGTTCTCAACATCGCAACAACATCGCAAGTGTTCCCCAGGGGTTAATACTTGGACATATATTATTCCTGATCTTAATAAACGACATTTCCAATGTAATCGCTCCTGAGATGGGTGTATATACGGATGACCTCACGCTCTATTCCTGGCATGCGAGAAAATCGAATATCCACCAGTCTAAGGCAATGGTTGAATATTTAGAAAATGTAGTTGAATGGGACCAAACATGGATAGTCGAAGCTCTTTTCCTTTAATAACAATAAACAACGTTTCCAACCACCGATTGTAATGGTTTATAGCATCATTCCCGAGAGTTAAACGTTCAAACATCTCGGCCCGACATTTTCATACAATACAAAATGGAATAAGTATATAGAAGTCGTTGGCAAATCTGTTGCAAAGAAGGCAGGCTCTCTATACCGAGCTAGAAAATTTATCACGCTTGCCAGTATTCTATGACTCTACAAAGCCACTATTTGCCCTGTGCATGGAATACTATAACCACATATGGGCTGAGGAAACAACCACTAGCCTCTCCCTGTTGGACAAGGTGCAAACATGATTTTCTAACCTAATAGTCTTGCACTGTCCACTGTCGTATCGCCACAGAGTTGCATCACCGTGCTTGCTTTATAAGTACTTTAACGGAATGTGCTCCGATGGAACTTACTACTCTTGTGCAAACGAAACAAACACTAACCCTCTCGACTAGATGCTAAATCCCACCCGTCACTGTTGGAGATTTTTCTACTCTGATAGCTTTTTCTGTTTTGATCGCTTTGCTTTAGAATTCCCTTCCTGCTTCTTGTTTCCCCGACAGTGCCAACATGCAGGAATTTAAATGTAATGTGAACAAATATCTTGCTGCACAACCTATTACCTCGTTTCGCCCTACAAACATCTGGTTCATACAACAGAAACCCTCCTGCTTCAGTGGCAATTTGCCTTGTTCGGTGTGAAAAAATGTAAAAACAAACCATTTTAACGGAAAATAATAAAAAAATAAAAAGACGAAAAATAGAAAAGTTGCTTGTTAACAAAAATATTTAATCCCTGTCTGTCTGTCTGTCTGTCTGTCTGTCTCTCTCTCTCTCTCTCTTATATATATATATATATATATATATATATATATATATATATATATGTATATATGTATTTCTCTAACTTGTTCTAATTATTATTATCATTATTATTATTATTATTATTATTATTATTATTATTATTATTATTATTTACTCACTAGGAGTTATCACACTGGTCATCGTCAGTGATCGCCCACTGCCAACAACCTGTGGTAATACCTGGAGTCTGAGTGACAACAAGTCTCCTCAGATTTCTAGTATGCTCCACCTCTTTTCGTTCATCACCGCTGATGACCTTGCGGTATCGCAACAGCCACCTACCACCGATTTCCCGCTGATAATGGCCATTGGTCCCCTCTGGGGCCCGAGTGGCAACAAGCCTCCCCAAGGTCCTAGAGCTGTCCGCGCTCTTCCAGTGGAGGTCTGCTTTGCGCTGTCCATCCTGGACCCTCTGTCTATATTATTATTATTATGATTATTATAATAGTATCATTCGATACAAATTAACATAATGGAGAAGGAAATAATAAAATTATTACACACCAAGAGAAAGAGAGATACTGACATTTATCTATCAGTATCTCTCTCTTTAACAAATAGGGAGAGAGAAGCCGAGAGAAATGTCTGTCTATTAAAGAGAGGGAGATAGAAATATATGACGCCTTGTGTGATTAGACCAGCCTCGTTTTTGATTTAACTATTCTCGCTTAGTATAGCCTCAAAAAAATGAAATGAAGGCGTTTGCATATTGCAGCATCGAGCATTGAATCCAATGAGTAATCTAGAAAATAATTGACAATTTGTATAAAGTGAAAATATCTGTGTTGTAAAAATGGTGATCAGGGTGGTAGGAAGAGGATTTCGAAATAAGAGAATGTTATCTCCTCCAACTACACGTATGGAATAAACTGTTGGGCAGGTTTCATAAATCGATTGGAAATAACAAAATGTGCCATATTTTATAGATTAAGTAGATGTTCATGTGGTTTTGCGAGTTACAATCAGCTATATGATATTAATCTAAATATTATTGAAAGCAACAATAAAATAAGTGAAAACTGAAGACAATTAAAAAAATCCTATTGAAAATAGTTGTAAGCATGACTAGGTTTTAATCACATAAATTGAACGGACATTTTTGTCGCGTTTCGACTCTATGGTTACACGCGTCTTGAAAGAAACAATTAATAATCTCCGTATTATAACTATCACCAAGATATCTTGTGTGTTTTTCGCTTACATGTTCGATAAATACACAGTTCATTATTTTTGTTATGAATCGAATATTTATTTAAATCAAAAATAAAATCATGAAAAACTAAAGCGAAACATGATTCTATTTTTCTTTTTCTTCTCTAAACCGTAAGCCCCGCCAGGCAATCTGTCTCCACCCGGGAAATACCCGGTAAATGCAAATAATAATATAATACAATCAAATCTACTTAGTGCTGGCGAGATGATGCAAAGGTAAAACAAATATTGAGAATAAAATGCTAACAGAAAAGATATACAAAATATAGCGATGGAAGAGATAGCTAGCTAGATAGATAGATAGATAGATAGAGAGAGAGAGAGAGAGAGAGAGAGAGAGAGAGAGAGAGAGAGAGAGAGAGTAAATAAGTGCATAAATTTAGAGATCGTAAATGGAAAGTGTTGTGAAGTTGTTCCACAGTAAATAATAAATAAAGGAAGTCAAGTCGAGGGTTGGTTTTTAACAAGTGTATTAACAAAGTAAGAAAGTGACTAGCTCTTGGCTAGACAGTTACAAGACTGTGCTTTGTCTTCAGTGTCTCTGGTGACTCGCACTATTTATAGTGACAACCGGTGTAGTTTCTCCTGTGTAAGAACGGCCGGTGTAACAGAAAGAATAACAATGCATTTTATCTTCAAATAAGTAAAGAAATGTAGAAGAGCTGAATTAAATAGAAATACAATTCTGTAGATTAAACTATCAGACAAACGAACATTAAAGAGTCTTCAGATTCAATCATTCAATGTTGCTTGAATCGCCCTAATTATTCCTCCAATTTTCTGTAATTATCAATTTCTTTACAAGATTGCTTGATGCCATTCTCAGAAATCTGATCATAACGGTTATGTGGGGGTTCCCGCTCTTTAACACGGTCAACGACTTTTACCTTGATTTTTTAAACATAAAGACGTCTAAGTATGTAGTCAGTAAGTATAATATTTTCTTTAATTGATAAACAAATTTAATTGAAATTCCAACACCCCAAAATTATGTCCATGTCTTTATTTGTGTCCGTAGTCTCTAAATACATTTAAATATTAAGCTCAGATTCTTTTAATAATCTCATTTAAAATCCTCAAAAATGTCCATCAATACATTCCTTCTAACATAGTCATAATATTGGACAATATTATTTAAAAGAAAACTATTCACACTATACCATTGTTTACATGCTCTGTTTGCCTATTTGTCTGTCTGTCTGTCTGTCTATTTTTTTCTGTGTTTATGTAAATAAATTCTGGTATTATTGGGGTGTTATGCACGTTTTAAACTTTGTATCATTCAGTTGTATAATCTTGAATTCTGCGTTGAAATGTGTAGGAATAAGAAACTACTCCAACCTTCTTTTTAACTCGACTTCCTCGTTTGTAATCTTTACCAAAGTCTCGGTATCCATAATATTTTTCAGTTTCCATATCTAAGTGACAGCAAGTCTATCCAGTTATCTAATACCACCACTTCTGTCGATAACCGTTGCATTTCACTTCGCGTTCTCGCAACAGATGTTTACCATTACTTTCTTTCTGATAACGGCTGTTGGAATTTGAGTGACAATAAGCTTCCCCAGGACTCCAATACTCTCCTTGCCTTTGCAGTGGAAGCGTGGATTATGCTCTCCCTTCGCGATCTTACTATCATGCTTGACCCCTCACGACCATTTTTTGTGGCACCATCTAATCCTGGTGCCACCACATATGTGTATGTGTTTTCTTTGTGGGGGTCATATCATGTGATTTTTCTTATTTACTCTGCTAGTTTCAGGTCCTATGGTTTCGTGTAATCTTCCATCTGTGTTTCCAGATGGGTTTGCACGGTGTGATTCTATTTTAGTTTATCTGTAGTTCGTCATCATTATGTGAGTTTCCACACTCGAGTGTTTTTCTTAATATTTATACTGTTTTTATCAGTGCTATGTTTTGTATAATAACTACCCTCCTTTTGATTCCAATTAATTCTAGTCTTTTTTCTTACAGATTTTTTTTCGGAACTGTCCCTAGTACTCCTACTATTATCAGTATTACAGTGATCTTTTTTATCTTTCATATTCCCTTCAGTTATCTGGCAAGTTCCATGTATTTGCTTAGTTTATCCAGTTCTTTGCTCTCCAGCCTATGACATTCTATACAGCGAAATATACTATTTGTGATGTTTTTCCTTCGTTTTGATAATCACGCCTGGTCTTCTTGGTTGTTTTAGTTTATTCATCTGTATTTCTATCTCCCAGAAAATGTTATGCCTTTTATTTTCCAATAATGAACCCGGGTAATGATTATTGTATTATTATGTTCAAAGTACATGTGTTTACATGGTTCCTAACGAATCACCTTCCTAATCCGGTCATGCCTGGTTTTGTATTCCTTTCCTAAAAAAATCTCTCTGTATAATTATCTCTATCATGTGCTGCCATTGAGCTCTAAAGCCAAATCTCAATGTTTACATTGTTTTCTCCATAAACTGTAGAATTTTGCCATCTTTAAGCATTCAGTTATGTTGCTATGGGGATTTTTGACGTAGACTTCCTTGTTGTGAATCTATTCCATGACTATGTTCTTTTTTCTGTTTTTCGACATATAGCATGTATTATGCCCCTTGCAGTCTAAGTGAGAAAAAGTCTTCCTACATTCCCAGTACTCGCCGCTGCTTTTGATGCTCGTGCAAATCACTTTGCGTTCTTAAAACCACCTTTTCTCATTAGTTTCACACTTACACCACTTTTCTTTGGAATTTAAGTGACAATAAGCCTCGCCAAGATCCCAATATACTCTGTGTCATTTCAGTGGATGTCTAGATGAAGTTCTCCCTCCTCGGTCTTTTAATCATCCTTGACCCTTCACGACCATTTCTCTGGTACTAACCGATGCTGATTCCACCACGTTTTTAGAGGATGGGATATCAGATTACGGGATTTACCCCCGCACTGGCAGTTTTAGTTCTCTTAGAATCGTATACTGTTCTTTCTATATTTGTTCTTTTGAATTTCAACCTCTCTGTGGTTGGCACGCATTATAGGTTGGTTTCGACACTCGAGTTTTTTAAAAATATTTCAGCGGTTTTCGTTAGTGCCGTGCGTTGTATGGTGTCAATTCTTCGTTGGATTCTAATTGCTCATAGTTTATCATCTTTTTTCGACACTTTTCCCAGTGCTCTTACAATTATTAGTATTACTCTATTTTACGTGAGCATATTCCCTTCATACATTCTGATAAGCCTCATGTATGTTTTTAGTATTCTCTCACCTTAACTTTTGTCCTGTGAATTGCTGTGATGGCAAAATCTACAATTTGGCAGGGTTTTCTTCTCCTTGTTGATCATTATCACGTCATGTCCCCTTGTTTGGATGAGTTTCCCAGTTGGTATTTCAATGCCCAAGTGGATTTCATAATTTCCTTTTCTACTAATGGCAGAATCAGATTGTCGAACATTAAGGAGCCTCTGCAGTCAATACATTGCGCAATAATGTTCGTTTATATTATTAAAAAATAAACATTCAAGCATTTTATTTTTGTTTGTTTCATTACATTCTAATTAATACTTTTCAAATCATATACATTCTGTAACAAAACGCTGGATACATTTACCTATTCATTTCACGTTTTATACTTACATAAAAGTATCAATGTTCTAAGAGTTACAAACACCGGAATGAATCGTGGCAATTCCTATCAATACAGACGCTAACCTTCTATATTTTCCGCATACTGGCGTATATACCCTGTTTTTCATTTTTATCTGTTAAGGCGTTTCCCCTACATCACATAGTTTGCACTACGCAACTGCAGTTAAACTGCTGGTCGCTATGGTTACCAAAAATGTTGCAGCTGTTCATTTTGAACTACGTTCATAAATGTTCACACGCAAATATATGACGAGCTAATACATTCATTTCATTTTTCAAATAGGCCTTAAAATTTGCTACGGACATTTCATTGGATTATTATTTGTAATAAACTTTCTACTTGAAAATAATAACGTCTTTCCTCAATTTGTTTTAGGTATAACATTATCAGAAGTGCAACAGTCACGGGAAACCATTGCCATAATGATTGCCTTCCTTTTTTCAGGCGGAGGGTGAGTTCATTGCTTTTCACCTCAGTCGGCTTCATCCGTCGACGAGAGACCAGGTTATTTTAGGGGCCAGATTGACTTTTCACCGTCTCTTAGTCTATAAATTGACTTTTAACGCGCACATCGTTTCCATCTTTTCTTTTTCGTATTGACAATGACACATCTTCGCTACATCATACATCATGAAGAAAACAAAGTTTAGTGTAATAAAGTGATGATTAATGCTTGTCGTGTGAAGTTTCCGAAATGCGTAAACAATCTTTACGTTCAGAGATACAAACGAATGTGATTCCTATTGAATCCCCAATAAATACATTTTCTGAGCGGGCAATTAGCGAACAGTTACGTTCTGGCAAAACAGCTGTGTACACTGCCGTAGTGAATAAAAATAAGAATGTGACTTTGAAAGGAAATAAATGGTGTCTCCCCCGGGAAAACCAGTGTTTGAGATAACCATTTCATCAACGCGTTGCCACAAATTTGTCGACAAATACTTTCTGAAAGATGTGCGTCTTTCCAGGTTTCAAAACGGTAAAAAATGTTTGTTCTTTAAAAGTTTCACGCTGTCAACGTTTGGGATTTGGTCTTAAATCAACTAGACTAAGGATAGGGCATTGCATGATCATAAGGAGTGTACTGAAACTAAGAAATATTAATAGAAATAAAACTTGGTTTCTTATAAAAAAAACTATAAATTAACGGATTTCTAAGAAAATGTACAAGAATTTAAGAAAGATATGTCCGAAAGAGTATTAGGTTAAGATTAATTATAATTTCAATCCTAGCGATTATTTAACTTTATTTCGTTGTTCCGTGTGAATCTATTATCAGTGAAGATATTGCGCGCTTATAACAAAAATATGAATCGAGGTTAAATTCATTAACTAATCAAAAATGTAAATTGTGTCGTGAATCTCGATTACCAGTGAAATAATTATTGGATGGTGTACAAACGTTTGGCCAACCCTTAAAATTCGACTAAAAATATTTCTAAAATCTTAGTACTTAGTAATTATTAAACAGAACGAAACTTCGACACGTGGAAGTTAAAATAAAATCGTGCTTTCCGATGATCTTATTCTGCAGTATTTTACAATACGTAAAACAAGCATAAATCTGATTCGTCTGTTTTACGGCTAAATCACCCAATGATTTAACGCCGAATGACAATATATATTTTGATGATACATTGTGCACGCTTAATTACACACAAGTTGCTATCTGGTTCATGAATTAAATTCGTGGTTAGAAATAAACGTCGATTTTTAGTTTAAGTTTGATCTTTGTTTATTTTTCAGGTTGGCCACCTGATTGCAAATCAATTTTGATGAGTATAGACTACAGGGTCCGCCATAAGTAACTCTAACATTTTATGTCAACATAATAAATGGAACATGGAAGAAATATGCAACCGAAATATAGAAACTAACAAAGAGCGCACTTAAGTTATTTGCAACATAAAACATGGTGTGTATTAAAACATTTATTAAAGCTCCGTGTGATGTCCGTGCACTTTGCTTATCTTTCAGGGGCTGAGCGGCATACTTTTAGCGCACAGTTCCAACGGCACGTGTGCAGTGGTAGCTCGGATATGTTCCTTAAGTCCAACAATGCTATAAAAATATACAAGTTCCGCTCTCGAATGACACATAGAACAAATGCTGAACTTTCAACAAACTTACAAGCAAAATAAAATATATATAGTAACTTATAGCGAACCCAGAAATGTTTTTGTTTTTTGGTTCGTTTTACGGCAAATCAACCTTTTGGGGATATTTAATTCCGTAATACAATGCCCATTGCAAACGATATATTGATTGGTTGGACTTGTCTATTTCCCGTTATAGAAACATATTTCGGATTATCTAATATCGAAAAATGATTGTAAACAATTTATTAATTGCTTTGAGTTTTGTGTGTTACGCTTATTTAATCCCGACAAGAACAAAAAGATTAATTGTATATGCTGAAGTAAACGCAAAATGCTATGTTAACTCATATATGAGGGGGTATTACGAGTCTATGCTTTTTATTAATAGTATCAGTACGCAACCAAATACTTTAGTTTGTTCACCCGTGTGCCTAACAGCAAACCGAATTTCTATGAATAATTCATCTGTGGAAAATGTTGCCACGGGGCTTTATCCCTGAGGCCTACAACATCAAATCTAATATCAATACAAACATGTCATAAATTATCCATAAAATTTTATTCATTCCATTTATCATTGTCTTTTCTCTCATAAAATCGATTATCATTCATCTGACAATCCATCCATTTTATTAAACCTTATCCTCGAGTAGTTTTTGGCCTTGATTGTTGGTAATTCATTAGTGAAAAGTGCTCACAATAGATTTGATCGGCAAGGACGGTGCCTATTAGACTCATCACGTACCCAATAAACACACATAAATGACCAATGCCAAGCAAGTTCATCAAATGCTTACACTTCCTATCAAGCGACCAGCAAGCCAGATTATTTTCGGTGACATGCTTGAACCGCTCGAATTTATTTATTTCCATAGAAAACAAACAAAAATCGTTCTAAAGCCTCGGTCACACGGCGCTACTTCGCTCGCCGCTACTTGTAGCAGCGAGTACCTGTCCCAGCGACTCAGCTAGTCACACGAGACGATTTCACTTGACGCTACTTGTAGCATCGAGTCGACTACCCGTCTAGCAGTTCCGTGCCTTTGTTTACAACGCAGACATGTCGCGGGTCAGGCTCCAGATTTTTTTCAAACAAAACATGCTTTGTGTTATAAACATCGTTAGTTCTTACTCCACTATGATAATTTCATTCTTAAATGCCCCCTTCAAGTTCTTTATTTTTTTAAAAACTATCTTCGCAAGGAATTTCAAAACCAGCCCCAGTCAGTTAATTCATTAAATATTTAAAATTGTACTCCCTCGCATTTTTCTTCGTATACTGTATACTGTCTATATCGCACACACCTTCGTAGTTTCTGTAAAGATCAAGAAATCTACTTATTTCATTAGCTGACCGCTTCAAACTTTGTTTTTCTGTCATGACAACAAACTGCATGACTGTGAGGTCATAGAAGCGAATATTGCTTCGTAGCAGCCGCTATTAGGTCTTGAAAAAATCATACAATCTCGCGATACCAGGTCACGCGATCATGAAATCGCGCGATAGCAGAGCACGTGATCATGAAATCACACGCTACTTGCGACTAAAGTTGAACATGTTACACTTTAGTCGCGACGAGTAAACTTGGATATGCTACTTGCGACTAACCGGTCACACGATGCGACTAGGTTGTTATTACTCGTCGCTACTGCAGTAGTGGCGAGTGAAATCGCTTCGTGTGACCGAGGCTAAAGTATGTGGAATTCGCCCGCAGAAACTAATAAAACAAATACATATTCAATAATTTTCCATGTTCATTTACAACAATGCTCTATTCGAAAGTAACGTGCAAACTTTGCCGAAAATAGTATTCTCGATTTAGAAACTAGAAGAAAACGACCATCCAGTAAATCCAGATGAACGACTTAAAATCAGCAAAAATGGAAACTTTTCTGATAAGATGTTCCACAGTACAGGAACTGATACAGAACAAGGGAGATAATTGCAATGAGGTATTCTACGAAAACCATAGTAACTCTATTATGCATTTGTTCGCCAAAATCGATTACTGAATCATTCCAAACGATATATTTCTGATTCAGTTGAGCATAACGAACATGTTGATATTCAGTATTTACGATATCACAATAAAGCGTTTCTTACAAAACCAGGAGGAAAATAAACGGTTTCTGCATATGTAAACATCATTAAAAATAAATTGATAAGTAAAAAAGTATATTCGTATGAATCAGAATGGTATAACTTTGTTTCTTGCAGGAAGGACTACGTTATTCACTTAACCACCATCACGTCCATAACACGTATTTTATAAACATATTTTATAATGTATCTTTTATCCTTATTTTTGTGAATGAATTTCTTCATTCATAAATTTGCTTCGTTGTCTTTAATATTCTTTTCTTAAACAAATTAATATTTCAAAACCAATAATTAATATTTCAATGAAATAATTGTAATGTAAGCATGCGTTTCACGATTGATTAAGATTAATGTAACAGATTGAGAACGAAACATTCTTCAATTAGTCATCCTATATTATATTTATTTTTTGAAGTCACAATCTAAAATTTATGAAACTGAATACAAAAAGTCAAATCTTCCGATTCAATTAAATCTACATAATACTACATTACACAACAAAAATACTACTACTACTACTACTACTACTACTACTACTACTACTACTACTACTACTACTACTACTACTGTTAACAATTATTTGTTGCTTTATGTTTTTTATATTTTTTAGTATATTTTGTGATTTCGACAATTAAACAATTTTGAAGAATTTAAATACGCTTTTCCATTTAGCGTCCGATTCTAATCTTTTTCACTCATTCCGCTTCGCGCAGTTTTCCTCTTTGTTCCTTCTTCTGTTGGATTCTTGTCGACACTGTTTTGTTTCTCTCTTTTTATCTACCTACTTTTAGATGCCCGTATTATTTGAATAAATATGTCATGCCTATATTCCAATTGTCACTGTTTGATTATTCATATAAAACTGAGTCAGTGTTGAGAAGATATAGACCAAATACAGTTTATTTCAACCTCTCATAATAATCAAAAATCTGAGTAATCACATAATCTTAACTCCTGTTTACACGGTTATGCTTTTCAAAATTTTAGAGAAGCATGGATTAAATTTTCTATGTGATTTCTTATATAGAACAGTCTATTCGTTTTGATGCTAATTGCCGCCACTTATCAAGGTTGGCAGTCACTTGAGAATAAGGATTACTGAGATTGATGCACTGTCAGTTGAATGATGAAGAACATTATGAATGAACATAGAGTATTTGTCGATATTGGATGTGAACATTACTATGTTGTAGCCTGAAAGAAAAGCATTGCCCTAGTTATGTGTTCCACAGATGTATTATCTTTTCGTGCTGGAATTCCATTGACAAGAAAGAGTCGCAAACCTGAATCTATGACACAATTATGTATTATTTTCTAATGGAATAATACTTTTTTACAAATCAATTATTCAAGTCGAGAATAGAATTAGTATGGAAAATGGTATGAATAAACAAGATGGATTCCGAAAGTGTGAAAATATAATGAATTTACAAAGTTACGTTTGAGGTCTTTCTGAAGAATTATTTAAAAAGATATTAGCTGCATATCCTTCTTATATATTGAGAAATTGTAGTTATGTGTGTGTGTGTGTGTTGTATGTGTATTTAAAATATTGGTTTTCATTATTGTGGTAATGCCCAAAGAGACGTAATAAATAAATAATAATTACATTTCTCATGTGTGTATTTTCTTTTTTCTCTTATTATCTTTGCTGAAGTCTTTATTTATAAATTAGGAATGTATTTGAGCAAATAACAGCATTTAAAGCAAATAGAAGGATATTAATGAACAATATTGAGTCAGACATTTGCGAAATTGTCGTATCGAGTCGAATCGACTACCATTTACGACTACCGCTACGGTTAGAGGTTGTTAATTGCACATTTTCTGAAGTCGAAATAGGCATTCCATGATAACCTGAAGCTGAATAGATCACAGCGCCTTATCGCCAGCCCTGCATCCTAGGTGTTTTGATGGAGATCTCCTTCCAGCTAATTTATATTCTTTTTTTTTCCAATTCGTTATTTTTCCAGCGATGCCTCTGATATGAGATTCGCGAAGCGGAAACACGAAACTATTTGGGCCGACCACAAATTAGTTTCTATGAGTTGAAATCTCGAATCCGAAACAACTTACGCCATTAAACGAAATTACAGATATTTTTCTTTAAGTTGATTTGCCAAATTCTCTATTAATCTTGTAGACACTTTTATCATATCTGAAGACCCCCATCCCTCAATTTGAAGCAGTTTTCACATTGCAAATATACAGTTTGTCAAATCTTACATCTTCCTATGATAATTATTATACGCATCATTTAAATACAAATCAAAAGAAAGATGACTAAAAGATATAAGCAAATGATTACTGAGAAAAAAGATGTGTGCATCTGTGTGAGTGTGTGTACGTGTGTATACAATTATGTTAACAACTTACAGTTTCATGCTAAGGCAATATGTATACTAATACACTTAGTCATGTTTGTACGTACCTTCTGTATACATTTAAACATAAGTAATTGAAAATTAACCGGTGTTGTTAAAAAAATCCCGACTTAAACCATTTTAAAATGAATTGTTCTCAAATCGAATTCTAAACAACCAACCCTTTGTATTCTTTTTATTTTAATATAATTTTAAACACATCTAATTATTAGGAAAGTAACATTCGTTTTATTTATTATAAGAATATTTATCTGACATTTATTTTGATGCTACAAACAAAGAGAATATTTATTGTTTAAAAAGATTAAATTATGAGAATATTAAATAAACGAAAGAAAACATTCGTTTTATTTCTTTAAAGATTTTTTTAGCCGACAATAGTTATAATTTTTACTAGTGAAGAAACTGTCATTTTTTTCGTAATATTAATAAGCCTGTACTAATACATGTATTATTCCACGATAAATATTATTAACACTAATTAAGTAATTAATTAAGTAAGTGGGAGGTGACGGTGTTTAAGTGGATATCGATACGGACTGAAGACCTGGGTGTTCCAAGTTCGAATCCAGTCGGTTCCACAGAACCACATTCACTTAGGGATGTTGGCAACCTTCTCGCGGTCCTTCCAGTAAGATTTCTAACTAGAAAAAACATCGGGGAAACTAATGTTAACACCAGCCTCATCTGATTCACACGAAAGAAGAAGTAAGTAAGTAGCATAAACAGCAAAGTATACGCATAGATGCAGAAAGTAACCAAGAAATTTCAACATAATATGATACCATGGATCGTAACGTTTATTGCTAAGTCTACACCACCCAAACACATACATACACACGCACACATATATATGCGTATGTTTACATAGCTTATATATATATATGTATGTATATCATATGTGAAACATTATTTGCTAAATGACCAAAATAAAAAAAAACTGAAATCACACTTTTCTTTACCTTTTTATAACATGAAATGATTGCAAGATGTCTAATTACATCTATATTTCTTTGTACCGGAAAACACACTTAACTGTCTCGGACAATCTTGGGAAAGATGTTCGCATTTAAGTCACTCAAATACCCCGAAATTTTTATTTCCTCTTTTTTTTCTATACCGATGTTCTGTCTACCCTACGTCCCAAATATATCACAATCTAAAGCCGTCACCACCCGTCTAAGAGATTAAACAAAATTACATCCAGTGTTGAAGCCTTATTTGGTAGTTTTGGTGAATGTGGAGTCACCTCTACTCGGATTGATAATACCTGTCAGAGCTCCATCTATTGGCTTAAATAGAAATTATTTTTTACAGACTATCTGTTTCTAAAATATACACCTACAAAAATATGTTTTACAGACTATCTGTTTCTAAAATATACACCTACAAAAATATGTTTTACAGACTATCTGTTTCTAAAATATACACCTACAAACATATGTTTTACAGACTATCTGTTTCTAAAATATACACCTACAAAAATATGTTTTACAGACTATCTGTTTCTAAAATATACACCTACAAACATATGTTTTACAGACTATCTGTTTCTAAAATATACACCTACAAAAATATGTTTTACAGACTATCTGTTTCTAAAATATACACCTACAAAAATATGTTTTACAGACTAGCTGTTTCTAAAATATACACCTACAAAAATATGGTTTACAGACTAGCTGTTTCTAAAATATACACCTACAAAAATATGGTTTACAGACTATCTGTTTCTAAAATATACACCTACAAAAATATGTTTTACAGACTATCTGTTTCTAAAATATACACCTACAAAAATATGTTTTACAGACTATCTGTTTCTAAAATATACACCTACAAAAATATGGTTTTTACAGACTATCTGTTTCTAAAATATACACCTACAAAAATATGGTTTTTACAGACTATCTGTTTCTAAAATATACACCTACAAAAATATGGTTTACAGACTATCTGTTTCTAAAATATACACCTACAAAAATATGGTTTTTACAGTAATATTGTGGGATCTGCGTTCGAACTGAATTTTTATAAACATCAAGGACAATTTGTTTTATTTGAATTATTCGGACTACTATTCTAATCTAATTGATTGTATTCACAACGTTTCGACCGATGTAACCTCTGCCCTTCTTCAGGGGCATGTTATCGACCTTCTAAACCTTCTAGTCGAATTTGGATCAAGATTTGAAGTTGGGGCTCCTGATTTATACGCTAGCAACATCGGGTGTGCCTAGTGACGAGTGCTGTAGCGTTAAGGCAAGATTCCTGACGCTTTTGCAAGTGATGTGACGGTCGGGTTTCGAATCACAATTGTCACATCTAGCCACACCGAATAGCCATGATTGAGCGAAACAACTGCCTGTGGATAAATGTGTATCTGTGTGTGTAATTTTCTGTCTATATGCATGAGGCAATTCGTATTTGATAAACAGGAAGCTTGCGCTACATTTTATTACATAAAATAATCTATTGAAATGATTCATTTAAATATATTAAATGTAACATTGATTTAAATGGCTAACTTTTGCAGTGTATTATAAAAATATTATATGCTTAATAGTTGATAAGTACTATTTAACAAATTGCTAACAATTTCTTTCGGAATACAACTTTTAAGTATGTAAACTTTTTAAAAACGAAGATAAAAAAGGAAAATGCGTATACTTTTATTGCATGAGTTCAAACGCGGCCTGAATGCTTTAGAGGCAGCTGCCAATATAAACGGAAAAGGCGGAGAAGGGTCCAAAGATATGGTACGGTACAGAGGTTGTTTCGGAAAGGTTTAGTCGTAGTAATGAGCGCTTTAGAGATGGAGAATGTACCGGGGGACGACCATGCACTCGTGAAATTAAACGTTTGAAAGCAATTGTTGATACGAACCAACTATAAAGTACTAAATAAATTTCTACGGCACTTGATGTCAGTATTTCAATGGTTTTCGACACCATGAAGCATTTTGGCAAGGTAAAACGCTCGATAAATGGATTCCGCATTTCGAGGTCAATGAATAAATGTTCGTTTCTGAAATAAGTCATTATTTTACGAACAACTTAATAAATTACGTCATGTAGGATCCATTTCTTGGAAGGACTTTCTGCTCTGAAAGTGTCTAATTGAACTTGTCGCATGATTCAATAAAATATAAGAGATGCGCAATAATTGCAACGGAATTTCGGTACACACACTTTCTATTTGTCAACTTCTTCTTTTTTAAAAAATATTCCAGACTCATATTTTTCATCCTGTATCATCAGGATTCTTATATTCACGAATATTTTTAGATAAATTTTCATTATTGAAAACATCCGATCTCTGACTTTTAGACTATTATTGCTTGCGAAGAGCTTGTGTGCACATTTTCCTGTAACGTGATTCCATCACTAGTGTATTTGGTGTCAAGTTAAAATCGTGAAAGCAAACGAGACAAAATTCGACAGACATGAAGAGCATGGCCACATGGAATGCCGTAGGCAATCGACAACGACGATCTATTCCATTCTATTAGAAAAACACGACACACTTGCAATAAATATTGTATAAGAAATAAATCGATATTCTGGTTTCAGGTTGACGCAACTCACTCGAAATATCTTCTTCACGTTATTACTTATATAACAACTATAAATACTACCACTACTACCAATGCTTCGAATGCTACTACTACTACTACTACTACTACTATTACTACTACTACTATAACTACTAACAATAATAATAATAATAATAATGCATCCTTAAAAATATAACATTATTTTTATATAATTATAATACATTATATTCCATGAAAATAATCATCACATTAAATAAGGTTTACATTTTCACATATTATGTAATTTATCTGAGTAATATGCGGCGTATGCAAGCAATTGTCTTAGACCATGTTAGATTTTGTTTTCATATACTTTCTCTAAAAAAAAAACACCAAAAATACTTCGTTCAAATTGTACGTGTCTGACAGTTGTTTTATAATCGTTAATTTGAGAGATGTTTCACCATTAACACTTTTTTTTCCCGGCCGAATTTAATTTTCCGATAACACAAAACCAGCCTTCTATGTTTAGAAACTAATCAAATAAAACAAATATAAATGTGTAATTTTGGGTGGCTGCGAATTTCAAACTTATGGATGGAAATGACAAAATATGCGAAAAAATATAAGAAGTATGCGGAGAAGAAAATTTAAGAAGAAAATATTCATTAAAGCCAACACACATGAAATGGTTAATTCAGTTAGTTTTGTCTGACAGAAGAGTTACAACAACAGATGCCATTTATGAATGAAAAATGTGAGTCCACTTTCCTTGCAGCGGCATTGGCAGTGTCTTCATCTTACCTGTGAAGGTTAGGCCGCTTAGTTGAGATGATGGACTCTCAGGTAAGGTGCTATTAGCCATGGCAATCGGATATTGAAAAGGTTTCTAGCATTTGTGAGAGAATTAGTGATCAGCGTTCCCGAGTGGGATATGGGCATTCCTCACATAGATCGATAAGTGAGGCTTGCTGATCATCAAGATCTGGGAGGTGCATCGGGAAAGTGCCAGTCTGTGAAAGCGAATGTGCAATGGAGAAATTATGCGTGCTGTTATCAGCTGCGTATGTATGGTTGGAGAAACCCAGCCAATTTACAAATAAATGTATTTGGACGCTCCGATCTAAGGAGAGTACTACATCCATACTATCAGATCAATAGTCGAGCAGGGTACAGACATGGGTTGAATGAGAACGGTAGATGAAATATAAGTAACTAACGTTGTGTTGTAAAATTAATCTAAAGCACATATAGGCCTGCTCATCTGATTCTAGACTATGTTTTCTAGTCAAGAGAAGCGTGATACAAATATAGACTCCGAGTCCGTGCAGAGTCCTTACAGTTGAGTGAGAGGTATCCAGTCATTTCAAAGAGATTAGAGTAGATTGAGGAGTCTATGTTAGTTACACTTAGTTCTACAATAACCGGGGAGTTTACTAGCAGACATCATAAGCACTCAGAATTTTTTTGGAACGCGAACCTCAGGTGGCCATCTAGTTTGAGCTTATTTCTTTTCGTTTGTAACGTCATTATTGAATTTTGTATAGAGTGTGTTGAGAAAAGCGGATGAGTGTTTGGTGTCAGTAAGCTCACACAAGTAAACTATTTTCATCTGTGCGGTTGTGGTCTCTGGAAATCCCAACGGAGATAAGTGTCCCTTTCCATACGCGAATTGCACTGCAGTTTCTCCATATTATACAACTGTTGATAAGACAGCCGCTCTTAGCGATACGTAAGAGTAAGAGTTACTGTACTATCAGTCGGAAACAGCAACCAGACAATCTGTCAAAGCTGTACACTAAACCTGTCAGAACAAGAACTGCCCAAACTAATCATATGAGAGTAGGTGACAATAAATTGTCGCCAAGTTGTCCAGATAGAGAAGTAGAGATAGATGTGGTGTCGTTCATTGTCCTAGTTTGGAAACAAGGCCAAACACTAGGTATTTTTGAAGTGTCCATGTGAATGCACCTCTGCGCCTGACTAAGAGACAAAGTGCAAAACCGAGCGATACGCAAAGCCTATCTACTCATTAAGCAATTTTAGCTTTGCAAACCGGTTATTTTGTTCGAGTCTCTAGCTCTAGGAAAGGTTTGATCAGGACCAAGTAGGCCCTCCTACCCAAGTGGTTTGGTGCCAAGTCGTATCGCCCCGTAGTAATCTGTTCCACAGACTATTGCAATGAGACGCGTTCTGGTTGTAAAAGTCCAACAAGGAGAAACCAAATATTGGAACTCAATCGAGCACTTTCTACAGAAATAACGGTAGCTTAGAGAAAGTCGAGCAACGTCTGTTCTGTGAGAAATGTGCTGTAGAGGACAGAAGACATCTTAGCCCACTAGATTTCAAAGTCGATTTTGTACTCAGTCAATGCAAGAAAGAGTGCTCTGAGCAGCACCTCCCCAGATGCGACGGTACTACTTCATCTTAGAACGTATCTAACTTATGTTGGTAGAGGATTGCATTAGTAGGCAGGTGTTTTCTGGAGCGTTAGAGTGATGCAACCATTTTTGCAGCAACCTTAGTAACAGATTGAATATAAGTGTTCAACTTTCAGATCTGAATATAAAGTAAATCGTAAGGTTTTATAAAAGCAAGAGGTTTATAACAAGGAAGAGGTATTTACTTTGACTAAAGCAAACAAAGAACCTGAGCCTTAGTTGCGAAACGAGAGATACTTTGTTTTTGAGGAATTAAAAATAACAAGCGACTGTTTCCCCAATTGCCCCATTTCTTCTAGATCAGAGGAGAGATAATAATGGTCATCAATGCTCTTCAAAATGATGCCATAAACATTTGATTGGCCTGCGTCAATACATTATCTCAGAATATGATTTGGAAGATCATTAATGAATATTTTCTTGTGTGACATGTGAGTGGTTTTATTGCAAAATTAGCCTGAATTGTTGGGTGTCTCTCGTAGCTACATCGCTGTATGCAATAGCATGTTTACCAATGTAAACATCAGATTGTTTGTAAGAAAAATTAAAAACGAACTATATAGAATTAATAATATAAATGATAATTATAGCGTATTACTGTTTCACAATATTTTAAATGAGGATTAATAATTTGTATCATTGGATTTCTTTTATATTTTGGATATTATTCTTACAACTTTCGGCCGATGTAACCGCCTTGTCGAACTCGGGAATCTTTATGTCAAATTGGCAATCTGTATGAAATTACGAACTGAATACTTTATCTAATCCACTGAAGTAGATTATTCTCGTTCTATCAGCCAATTATATTCTTAGTATCGGCTACAGTGAGGATTGAACCTTCAACGGCTTGAAGAATGGTACGTAGAACTGATTATACTTAGCACTTTGTCTGTTGCATCACGTGGACTTCTACCCGGTCATGGCTAAGAGAATTAAAACAATCTACCCCCGGGAATTAAATAAAGGCTCCAATCAGAAATTTCGTAAAGATTCCCGAGTTCGAACTGACGCACCCGAAGAAGGTCGGAAGTTACATCAGCCGAAATGTTGTGAAAATAGTATTAAAGATGAGGACAGTAGTCCGAATAATCAAACTAATACAACATAAACTGTAATATCCCATGTCCGTGCGGTAAAACATGACAACATAATTGTTTCATTGATAATTCACTTGGAAAAAACAGTTGTCGTCTTGTTTACCCTCTGTGTTACCCGCAAAGTAATAGCTATTTATACACCCCTCCATATATATATATATATATATATATATATATATATATATATATATATATATATATATATATATATATGTGTGTGTGTGTGTGTGTGTGTAAAACTTAAAGAGGCAAAATGCCTTCAAAAACCATGTGTTAGATGCGGATATTTATTAAAATCAAAATACTATTTTTTTCATTTTGATTTTTTTTCATATAATTTCGCTCGGTATCACAAGCTTCATCAGAGATTTAAACAAATAAAAGGTATTAACCTTATGTTTTTCGTAAGAATCCTTCCTGGTCTTGTAGAAGTGACGTCCGATGTTGTGTGGACTAACAGAGTAAATGTCTCTTTTAAATTTGAACTTAAATCGTGCATGGTCGCTGGTACGTAAAAATTTAGGAAAGTTTAATTTTTTTAAGCATCTATAAAATTTAAAATTTAAAGAACGAGGCAATATGCCTTCAAAAACCATGTGTTAGATGCAGATATTTCTACTAAATTAAAATGCTATTTTTTCCCCATCTTGACTTTTTTTCTAATAATTTCGCTCGGTATCACAAGCTTCATCAGAGATTTAAACAAATACAGCGCTTATTACTTAATCAAGGGAGGCGCGAGAGTGCTCTATCCCTTAATAGACCCCACGAATGGCCTATGCTGGAAATCTCATTTCTTTGATCAATCATAACTACAAAAAACCAATAAACCAAATTAGTTAAAACTTTGCACAAAATTTTTATTTGATAGGTTCTATAAGTGTGTAGAATTTCAGCATCGTTAGTCAACGCAACCCAGAGATCCAGAAACTTCAATCATGAAATCATGTTATCTGTACGTACGTACGCACGTATGTGCCACCCTGTATCTCATCAACTATTTGATGGATTCAGCTGATTTTTGGCAGAGATAGAGGTGCTAGGGTCTAGTTGATGGCATTTTAATGTCAGTTTACCATATACCTTAGTTTTCCAGAAAATTCCAAAAACCCTTATGAGAAGGCATTGTATTGAGGCATAGCCTTTACAAAAGTAGTGACATTCCATGAAAAATGCTAGTATACTTAAATCATATGCCCTTAATAGGGTTAAGATGAAAATTCATATACACTAAATGTACACAAGCAAGGAAATTCCCAAATGTTTACATTTTTATTGTCATTAAGGGTATGACTACATATCAACCAAACCATTTCATTATCACATCACTACAGTACAAATCTCTATGCATGAGTGGATGAAGTGTGTGAGGTGCGTTGAAGAAAAATTCCTACCAGTAAAATACATAGCCCTGTTGTGATCGCATACCCTTAATGACAATAAAAGTGTAAACATTTGGGAATTTCCTTGCTTTTGTACATTTAGTGTATATGAATTTTCATCTTAACCCTATTAAGGGCATACGATTTCAGTATACTGGAATTTATCATGGAATGTATTATAGATTCAATATTGCTGCGTAACGAATTATTTACAATCAGTTTGTCTTTTAATAAATGAATAGATTCGATTAATTAGAATGACAAAAATCATTGACTTTATTTGTCATTGATGACAAAGTCAGAATAAATTTAATAATTCTCACTAATTACGTTTTCATACTTTGATGTGTCATTCATTTCCACTCGAATAAAACATTCTGCGCTGATTTATATTTCAGTTTTTGCTCAAGTTAAACATGATAAAAGAAAGTTCTCATATTGGGAGATTTGTCTTTGCTATGATGTTCTTTTTCCCTGGTGGCAACAACAACACCAACAACAACACCAACAACAACAACAGCGTACAAAGTTTAAAGAAGCCGTAGAATGCCAAAGACAGGGCCGAGGGCTTTTCTCAAATGATATCATGATGTCAGTGCAGCTGTGAGGCTGAACACCGAACACTGGCCATATTAAATTCTCTATGAATTTAAACAAATACAACATAAGAAATAAAATGAAACAAACCTTTGAATTTCAAGATATGTCGATGTGAAAAATGTTATGACTGGTTTAACTATTTGAAAAATCGCTCGTTCAGATCGCCCATAAAATGTTTAAGCATTACGGCTGAAGAGCAGAAGAAGGCTTCCTGTCTAATAATATCTTTTCATATCGAGGAGCGGTGCGAAGGATTCGTGTCGAAAAATTACATATGAAAATGACGATGCTAATTAACTTAAACTCCCTCTGGCAGCAAAAATTATCAGCTTTTCGCAATGCCAGTATTTAAAGCTTTCATAAAGATTTGCATAATTCGACTGATCTAATATTTTGATTTGTTTTAAATTGCAAGCGAAAAATCTTCGATAAGATTTGATATCCATTCTTTGACTTTCACGATTTAGAAAATCCATATGCGAACAGAAAACTGCGATAATTCTATGTGCGTCCTCGCATCGACACAGGAAGCGCTGTTCGTTGGTGGTGGGTCGATCGGTTAGTCCGTCACATTTCACTTTCAAATAGAATTTAATTGCTAAACGCGCAGAATAAATGGGAAAATCCAATTTTAGCTGCGTCCAACAATCTAGAACATGCTTCGTCTGTCGGTTTGCCACGGTTCAGTTTTTAATAACGTGTTCGTTCATCTGTCAGAGTAGAGGTTTAAAATTACATTTCCGTCCATCTGACACGCTTAAGTTTGAAATAGTATTTTCTTCTATCTATTAAGCTTAAGTTTTAAATAGCATTTTCTTCAATCTATTAAGCTTAAGTTTGTGATAGTATTTTCTTCAATCTATTAAGCTTAAGTTTGAAATAGTATTTTCTTTTATCTATTAAGCTTACGTTTTAAATAGTATTTTCTTTTATCTATTAAGCTTAAGTTTTAAATAGTTTTTTCTTCTATCTATTAAGCTTAAGTTTGAAATAGTATTTTCTTCTATCTATTAAGCTTAAGTTTGAAATAGTATTTTCTTTTATCTATTAAGCTTACGTTTTAAATAGTATTTTCTTTTATCTATTAAGCTTAAGTTTGAAATAGTATTTTCGTCTATCTATTAAACTTAAGTTTTAAATAGAATTTTCTTCTATCTATTAAGCTTACGTTTTAAATAGTATTTTCTTTTATCTATTAAGCTTAAGTTTTTAATAGTATTTTCTTCTATCTATTAAGCTTAAGTTTTAAATAGTATTTTCTTTTATCTATTAAGCTTAAGTTTGAAATAGTATTTTAGTCTATCTATTAAGCTTAAGTTTTAAATAGTATTTTCGTCTATCTATTAAACTTAAGTTTTAAATAGCATTTTCTTCTATCTATTAAGCTTAAGTTTTAAATAGTATTTTCTTTTATCTATTAAGCTTAAGTTTGAAATAGTATTTTCTTTTATCTATTAAGCTTAAATTTGAAATAGTATTTTCTTTTATCTATTAAGCTTAAGTTTTATATAGTATTTCCTTCTATCTGTTAAGCTTAAGTTTGTAAATAGTATTTTCTTCTATCTATTAAGCTAAAGTTTGAAATAGTATTTTCTTCTATCTATTAAGCTTAAGTTTTTAATAGTATTTTCTTCTATCTATTAAGCTTAAGTTTGAAATAGCATTTTATTTTATCTATTAAGCTTAAGTTTGAAATAGTATTTTCTTTTATCTATTAAGCTTAAGTTTTAAATAGTATTTTCTTCTATCTATTAAACTTAAGTTTTAAATAGTATTTTCTTTTATCTATTAAGCTTAAGTTTGAAATAGCATTTTCTTCTATCTATTAAGCTTGAGTTTGAAATAGCATTTTCTTTTATCTATTAAGCTTAAGTTTTAAATAGTATTTCCTTTATCTATTAAGCTTACGTTTTAAATATTATTTTCTTTTATCTATTAAGCTTAAGTTTTTAATAGTATTTTCTTCTATCTATTAAGCTTAAGTTTTTAATAGTATTTTCTTCTATCTATTAAGCTTAAGTTTGAAATAGCATTTTATTTTATCTATTAAGCTTAAGTTTGAAATAGTATTTTCTTTTATCTATTAAGCTTAAGTTTTAAATAGTATTTTCTTCTATCTATTAAGCTTAAGTTTGAAATAGCATTTCCTTTTATCTATAAAGCTTAAGTTTTTAATAGCATTTTCTTCTATCTATTAAGCTTAAGTTTGAAATAGTATTTTCTTCTATCTATTAAGCTTAAGTTTTAAATAGCATTTTCGTCTATCTATTAAGCTTAAGTTTGATATAGTATTTTCTTCTATCTATTAAGCTTAAGTTTTAAATAGTATTTTCTTCTATCTATTAAGCTTAAGTTTTAAATAGCATTTTCTTTTATCTATTAAGCTTAAGTTTAAAATCAAAATGTTCTTATATCTATGAGGCTTTAGTTTTAATTAAAAAAATATCCCGTACTAAAAGGAAGCATCTTAATAATTCTTGATGTTGAAGTGAATATCGACGTGGACTGATGATCCGGTTCTGTCAAGTTCGAATCTAATCGGGTCCATAACAACACTTCTAATAGGAATGTTGACAACTGTCGCATGGACTCCCGCTGAATACCTTATTCTACAAAGAACAGAGAGAAACCAATGTGAATAGCGGAATCGAGCTGATCCCAAACCTCGTACTTTGCTTATTAATATGAGTTTACTTTCATTTACAACCTTGCTTTGTTGATATAAGTAAATAATTAAGGAAACTATATTAATAATTACGTAAGTTTTTTCAAAGATCTTTTTTCACGAGGTGAAAGTTTCAGAAATTGTTTTTGTCGCTTGTGATAGAAAGAATGCCAGTTTTTCCAATTAATATCGATAGCGAATCAACATAAAATGACAAGATCTCAAGGGATGATAAAACTGAATTTTATTATTTTTCGCGATCATTTAATGTAGACGTTAAAGGTCTGAACGCAATGCTAATGACTTCGTGGATGTATTAGATGTGCGTGTATTAATCTAACAAATTCAATGATTTTGCAAATACGTAAAAAGAAAAATAATGTCTTAAAGAACAGTGACGCTACTGTTATTTTAACAGTAAGAATGCAATATCCCTTTGTGTATTTTGACCCGGAGCGGAATATTAAGAAATAACAGAAAAAGGGGTGCAATTTTGTAAATAGGGAAACCATGCAAAGAAGATAATCTGGTACTACTCCAGATGAAGCGCCTAATTTCCGTGACTGCTCGGCGGCAACGATCTAGCAGGTCGCCGAAGCGCCCGAATGCTGCCGAGACGAAAACGAGGCTGAAGCAAAACTGAAAGTCGTAAAATGGAAGAGTGGCAGACGACATTATAAGACGAAGAATACAAAAGAAAAAAATACATATATTTGAAAAAAAATGAAAAAAAACAAAAAAAACAAACCATAGCTGAAGAACTATAAATGAACGTGGGCCAAATGAACCATTTTCATTTTTTTGTTGTTTTTTTTTACATAAATCAAAGAAGTAAATGCTATTTCTTTTACGATATTTAGGCAACTTTTTTTTCGTCTTTTTTTTTTACATAAAACAAGGAAATCTGTTATATTTCTTAGGATATTTAGGCAAGTTTTTTTTTGTATTTTTTTTGAAAGAGGGCGGAATTTCATATATTTTCTCGTCGAGGGTCAGGGTTTACGGATACGTTTGCGGCCGGTTCGAAAATTCTTCCTACCGCTTCTTTTGTTGTGCTGAGCGCAGATGAGTGGCAGTAACTTGATTGGTCAGCTTCTGCTTGGTCGGGGAGCCAATGACCCGAGTGGTACACCTGTCTATCTGCATCAAATAGAAGTAGTACACAAAACGATTTGAATATGTGACTGTTACAATATAAATATTGCCTTTAAGCCACCAACATTTAAAGAAAATATTATTAATCAATAATAATTTCATTACTATTTTAAAAAAATACATCATCTCAAATAATTAATAAAGTATATGCTTCATATAAAAATATATTAACACTAGGTATTAAATATATACATATATAAGTATGTAATTAAAAAGCGAGACATATTTTCGTACTAATGAATCATTTCACAAAACTTTGAGATCAAATATAAACGTTACAGTCCTTTTCATATATCATCATTTAAATTTACATATTTATAAATGAAATTTTAACGAAAACGTACAGTCATTAAATATGAATATTGCGAATTCGGAAGTTATGATCTAACAATTCATATTTAAGTATATCTATGCACAATTTCAGTAATTGGGTTAGTGACTAAGCCCATTATCACGACAACTACTGAATTTAAAAACCAACTACTCCAATAGAACAGTTCTGGTTTTGAGTTTTTTTTCGATATATTAACATATTAAACATTTATTAATTTCGTTTGTATTCACTTCCAAAGTTACACCTGAAACTGAAGTAAAACTGAGTCTTTTATCTAACTGGTAATATATATATATATATATATATATATATATATATATATATATATATATATATATATATATATATATATATATATATATATATATATAGTATATGCATTTTATCAAATAAATATATATTATATACAGTGTATTTATTTTAATTATTTTTATTATTACTAGCAAATAAATGCTTCCTCCGATCGCGTATTTTTGCTAGCCTGGGAAGATGGTATAATGAGGAACGCACATATACGCAGCTGCCCCGCACCCCAAAGGAAGAATACATGCCTGGGAGGATGATATTATGACAAAAGAACAGATACTACACAATTTCCTGAATTGAGCCTAAAAGATAGAAAAAAAGTACAATAATAGAAGTAATAGTGTCGTTTCCGCTTCAAATTGCCATGAAGGCTCAAAGAGAATCAGTTCTAATTACTTGTGTTAATCAGTAATTATGATATGTGTTAATCAGTAATAATGACTTGTGTTAATCAGTAATAAAGACTTGTGTTAATCAGTAATAATGACTTGTGTAAATCAGTAATAATGACTTGGGTTAATCAGTAATTATGACTTATGTTAATCAGTAATAATGACTTGTGTTAATCAGTATAGATGACTTGTGTAAATCAGTAATTATGACTTGTGTTTATCAGTAATAATTACTTGTGTTAATCAGTAATAATTACTTTCTTTAATCAGTAATTATGACTAGTGTTAATCAGTAAAAATGACTTGTGTTAATCAGTAATGATTACTTTCTTTAATCAGTAATTATGACTAGTGTTAATCAGTAAAAATGACTTGTGTTAATCAGTAATAATGACTAGTTTTAAATCAGTAATAATTACTTGCGTTAATCAGTAATAATGCCCTGTGTTAATGAGTAATATTGACTTGTGTTTATAAGTAATAATGTATTGTGTCAATCAGTAATAATGACTTGTGTCAATCAGTAATAATTCCCTTTTTTAATCAGTAATAATGACTTGTGTCAATCAGTAATAATTCCTTTTTTTAATCAGTAATAATGACTTGTGTCAATCAGTAATAATTCCTTTTTTTAATCAGTAATTATGACTTGTGTCAATCAGTAATAATGACTTGTTATAATCAGTACTAATTAATTGTGTTAATCAGTTATATAAGTAATTAACACATTTGAAATATATAAATCGATCTTCGGCACAAGAAAATGTAAGAAATTTAAGTCAGAAATCAAATTATTAAAAAAATAGAAAGATCATTTTTTAAATAAAATCTACGATTGCTATGAAATATAAATATTCACGCTGAATGCCAACAAAACAAATGAATGTGTCATTTGTTGTTTATATCTCAGTAAACAGTTTTCGCTCACGATATAACTTGTGTATTGTGATCCGATTTTGTATGCTAAAATGTGCAAACATTATTTAAAACTGAGTATTTTTGAAAATATAAAAATATATTGTAGTAATTTTGAAGATATAAAAATATATTGTAGTATTTCTACAAAGTTAAATGTCCCTTACATTTTTGAATATAATTTTATTTGCTGACATCAAAATACATGCGAAAACGATGAACCGATTCCAGAAAGAAATACTTGTCATTATTCTTGTATTTGGTGATCAATATCAGTCGGCTCACCCTGGTACGAAACCTTCTGATTCAGTTTTTGTTAATGTACAGTTTTTTTTTTAACCATATTGGTGTACAATTCAGTAAAATGTCAGAACGAGAGAAGAAAACAGACCCATTATTCAGAGGAAGGAAACCCCATTAACTCAATTTTCGGTCATTATTGCGTTTCCATGACGACGGAATACTTTCCTTGAGGGGCTATAGCACCATTTCTTTGAAAGTGCGCGAGGAGTGGTTGACCAACTGGAAACACCAAGACAGCAGTTGGCGTTCCGATTCTAGAAAGCAGCTTTATGCACTCCATAATGAAATGATTTGACGGGAGAAGCGAATAAACTATTTTAGCTTGGAACTGCAGGCTCGATCCATTGACTATTTAACACCATAAGTGTTCTTGCTACATTGCCCCCCAAAATAAGAAATATGGAAAATAAAACAAGGAAAACTATATGTAAATATATTTGATCCGTACATTGAACTAAAGTCATAATAAACGGTCATCATCTATTACTGTATACATTTATTTACCGCTTTTGTCATCGCTTGTCTAATATGATGGGACATCATTCTAGCTAATCTCCTCGAGCGATTTTCGGTTAAGAGAGCAAGCACACAGCTTAATCGTCTTTGTTTCACGAAGAGAAAAATAGATTCGCTTTTCGGAATTGAAATGTTTTTCTAATTATTGCTAAGTCCATATTATTCCAATTTAACTATGTAGGAAACATCAGTTTGTAAAATGCACAAATAAGCAACAAATAATCACATCGAAATACGAATGATCACCGTAAATTAAAACCAGAAGGCACATCGGCTGAAACGCAATCCATTATTATTATTATTATTATTATTATTATTATTATTATTATTATTATTATTATTATTATTATTATTATTATTATAAAGCTGAGTTAATCAACGTTTGTTTTATTATGTATATTTTAATCAGATAAAATACATACATTTAAAATATTCTTTAGTGTTGGGATTGAGTTATGTTTTAAAAAATCCATTTTAATTGTTTTAATTGGCCGTCGTTTTCAATTTATTCACCAAGTCAGACATCTCTTACGAAGTTTCTGTCTATCACGCTCATCCTCTCTAACCTGATGTTGTTTGAGTAACCCCCACACTTATTTCAGACAGTCTTCATCACTACGGCTTCTACCATCTCCCTGTTTATTAACAGTGAAAGATAATAAAACTAACTACAAGACAAAAGATTGGAAGAGTCCACTATTAACAATAGGGAATATCATCACAAGCGTTTATACTATTTAACTAATAGCTGGAAAGAGAGAAAAGAGATCAGAGAGAGAGAGAGATCAGAGAGAGAGAGAGAGAGAGAGAGAGAGAGAGTAAGACAGAGTTAATGTTTTATAGGTGTCGTTAAGGGCGAATGAAAGAAAAGAGAGGGTGTGTGCTTGAGTTGATTTTATTCTATCTGTTTGTGTATTTGGTTTTATTATTTATTTGTTATTTTATTAATTCTTATTATTACTATTGTTTATTTATTTGGCGAATGGGTATAACAGGGGTATAAGCTGGCTTCCGGTGGAAAAGGGTTGAAGAAAGTGTCTACGGATACCTGAAAGTGATGCAACATTTTTTTTTTCATATTAATTTCAGACTTTTCTTTTTTTCATATTAATTTCAGACTTTTCTTTCATCATATTATAATAATTGACATAATACAGACTATTTGAAAAATAATTTATTTGATTGAAAATAATAAATAAAATAGACTAATCTTTTTTTTTCAAGAAATAATGTTTTTGAGCAACGGAATGTGATTTTTTTTCCATGTTGCTTTGGAAATATTTAGTGAAAATAATGTTTTTTGCCAAATCTATATAATACTAAAACTCTATTGTTCTTGTATGTTTGCAATCAGCTTTCAGCTTTCCGGTTTTCAACATACGGTTGCGCATGCGTAAATAGCATCGTCTTCAATCTGTTATTCCAATTCCGTTATTCTCTATTATGATTAACGAACGCATGAAATTTTTCATTCTGGAAATTTTTAAACAATTTCATTTAATTTCATCAAATAGTTTATTTGTTTTCTTCACGGCTAAAAACATTCAACGGGAGGACTTCGTAAAGTCTGTCGCAGTTTCAAAAAAACTCCTCCCTTTTAAAAAACAAAAACAAACAAACAAAAAAACAACACTCATTATTAATATCAGCCATACTAGCGGTCGGTGAACGAAACCACCTCCCACTTTCCCTCTCATAGATTTCACCACTCCTACTACCTCTGTTTTCGTTACGTACGCGAGAAAGCCTGCTGTTCCCCCTTCCTTTCTCAAATCGCCCTAACCAACCACTTATAATTCAGTAACTGTAATTAAAAAAAAAAAACAATTATAATAAACAGAACGACTCATAGAAATCTATCTATATTCTTTTTTCATTTTAATATACTTTCATAGAAATGCTTCTATTATGTAAAAAAAAACTATTTTCTTTATGCCACAAGTGTCACGCTCATACATGAATGCGATAGCTAATATAACAAACTGACCCAACGGGTCACGGGTGGTCTAGTATTTTATTAAACGTCATAATAATATCGTATCCAATACAGTATATTGCCGAAGAAATTTGTTTTCATTCGGCGCCGTCACAGAAATTCCTGTAGGTGACCATTGAAGTTTTCCGGGCTAGTCCCGCTCATCACTTTGAATTTTAACTTGCAATGAGCCCAGCTTCCTTCCACATGGTTTGTGTGGATTGTAGGGTCGTCCGGATCCACAAAGTTGTATTTGTGGTTGACCACAAAATGATTCTGTAGGGCATGATAGGCTCGCCAGCCATCCGTTATGATGCGGGTACCTGGGCGAACATATCGCCGAATTATGGGTAAAAGAGTTTCTGCATCTCTCTTGTCGACAGGTCCGGAAGTTAATTCCATTTCCAAGAAAAAAGGTCCGGAAGTTAATTCCATTTCCAAGAAAAAAGGTTTTCACTATTATTAAGAAAAATGTTTTGAAAACAATCGAATAAAAACAAATCAATTATTAGTCTGTATTATGTTAATTATTAGAAAAGTCTGAAATTAATCTGAAAAAAAAAATGTTGTATCACTTTCAGGCATCCGTAGACACTGTCTTCAACCCTTTTCCACCGGAAGCCAGCTTATACCCCTGTTATGCCCGTTCGCCATTTATTTATTATTATTTATTCTTATTATAACTATTATTACTACTATTTATTTATTCGTTTATTTTTATTTTTATTTTCATTTTTAAATTTTTTTCTTACTCTACTTTCATTTAATTATAGAATACTTTTAATATGTTAGTACCTGTGTTGAAAGTTATTTTGTTAATATTAGTCTGTTTAGTTTTAATGAATATTGCTTCTAGTATTTTGAGTATATATATATATATATATATATATATATATATATATATATATATATATAGGGAATAAAATAATAGACACAATTAGAATTACATATGTTCTTTTCATGTTTTGGGCCTTTTTTCCTTTTCTTTTTCATTCTGAAAATTTCCTATTAGCCATTTTTTAAAACTATTCTGTTTTTGCATTTGACTCTTCTGTTTTGAATTTCCGAGTTACTCTGCTAGTATCAACATGTTTTTATTGCTTTAAAGTGTTTTAAAATCTGATGACTTGTAATTCTCTCTATATCAAATGAAGTTGGTTATTCCCCTCCAAAATTAGTTGGAGTTGAGAATAAAATTATGCATCAAAGTTTGATGCATTATTTTTATTGTTTTATTTTTATTATTTTTATAGTTTGATTCAAACGCATCGAAACTGATCATTTCATTCGACTACTATCTTCGACCGAGTTTCAAGAAAATGAAACTCATTTTTACAACCTAGAAAATACTTTATTTTTAGTTCCCCCCTCTAAGCCTCTCCAAAATAAGTACACCAAAGAGAAGCCCACAAATAACATTCCCGCTAACAATTAAGTCCTCCCACAAAACTCAAGATACCGCTTAGCGTAGCCGACCTATTATTTTACAAAAAACAAAATACGTACACACTGGTTTCAGAATTCGCAAACTAGCCAATCATATATCACTAAACAACATTCATAATACCGCGGAACGCTTTGATATTGTCATAACTTTGACTTTTTAAAAATAAAATATACATTACCCGTAAGTAATTACATATTATTTTCAAACCTCATTTATACACGTAAAACGATTCCGTTTAAAACGCGAATTAAAAAAGACACTTCTTGGATGTTGCCGCCAGCCAAAAGACTCCTACTACTCTTCCTACACCTCTCGCATCCGTAATTATTACAAGGTAGGTTAATTTTACGGATTCATTACTTTTGATATCAATTTCACTTTTATTTAAATAAACTTATATTTACAATAAAAATTTAAAACAAGACTTAAGATTAAAAATATAAAAATAATTGTACGTTTTCTTTATTTACAAAAAATATATTGTGGTACTTCTACAAAATGTGTACTAATCTGTGTTTTGGATTTTTTTTTAGAACACAAAACTATCCCTAAACTAATCCTAATCTAAGTTTAAAGTTTAGTTCGGCAAAAGCCTGTTTGCTTCGGTTTGGTTCAAATTCTGTAGAAGCACCTAAATCTTTTTACCCCGGGATAAAACAAAATAACAGTAAAAATGCACCAACGTTTATTATATTTTCTAAAGTAACAACGTAAATAAAAATTGGCGCCGTCTACAAGAATTTGCTTTCGATGACCGAGCAGAGAATAGATAACAGATCGAACAAATCGAACAAATATGCCGGCCCGACAGAACTGCACTTCTCCATAATCGGTCATTGGATGAGATATCCTTCCACACCCTGCTAATTTCTATTATTGTTCAACTTTGAGGTAAACATTTTCGTGGGTACATAGATTTTCCACAATTCACAAGCGACATTTTTTCTTTACATCAAAACTATCCGTTGTGACCTATTTGCTTTATGTTGGCTGTTTATACATTTTATTTTATGATTTTACATTTCTCCCGGGCAACGCCTGGCGACGGGAACCCACTAGTAATATCTAAATAATTAATATTACAAGTCTGTCTCTTTATTATAAACCCCGTTTAGTTAAACGTTAATTTTCAAAGTTAATAATAATTGTTTTTACAAATATGTCATAATTTGAAGGAGATCCGACATTTTCTTTTATAATGATCATGTATGTGTTTGCATTCGCTTCTACAACAATTAACTGAGAACTATGAATTTACTAGAAACAATATTCGAAAGCAAATATTTAGCTTACGTTACTAAACATTAAATGTATTATTTGAATTATTCGAACTATTATTCTCATTAAGGTTGTTATAAATGTGTAGCATTACAATGTACTACTAAAGAATTACTATTATTTTATGGTAAAAATGAAAAATGATAATACATTTTGTAATAAGTTGTAATGCTTCACATGTAGACACATTCACACCAGAATTGTGCACATGGACCGATAGCTTAATATTAATGGCGTGGGTTACAATTATTCCGAGGCAATTCTGTCGTACAATACGTTATTTTTATTTTTGTTTATGAATCAGTCACACCGTTTTTTTTCTCCGTTTTTTTTTTAACATAGTTCACTCCAAACAAGGCAGGCCGCCACTGTAGACGTAAGGGGCTACTGAGAAAAAATAAAAGGGAAGAAGTTTGGGGGGGGGTCAACCTAAATTCGGATCTGCGCAGCGAGATGTCTGTTTACATTAGTTTTAAATTTATGCATGTCAGTACTGTCGGAGAAACAGGGGACAGGGAGTGAGTTCCAGAGGCCAGCAGCACGAGGAAAGAAGCTATTTGTGTAGAAAGATCTCCGGCATCTGGGAACCTCCACAGTGAATGAATGGGATTTAGTTGATTGTTGAGTTCGTCTAGTGAATTGACGTCGAGGGGGCACCAGAGTAGCCCAATTCATCGGAGCATAATCCATTGAAGTATTTGTAAAACAAGCACAAGGATGCTACATTGCGGCAATGGGACAGGGACTGGAGCTTGGTTGACAGTGAGGGACCTCACCTGCATTATAATTGTTTCATAATATTTGAATGCAAAAATTGAATCTCAAATGATGTCAAATATTGTTTTTCTCATGTCGAGAGACTGCAAGACGTCAATCTGTAAAATTCTAGCGAAACACCTCATGAAATAAATCTGCAATCCAACATGGTTGATATATAATAAATGTAAAGAATAGAATAAAGTAAAACGTACTCAATTCTTAAAGGAAATCAAATATTTGCTTTTCGCAATGAAATAACAGTCGCGAAAAAAAAACTATTCGTATTTACTCAATCAGGAAACTTTGCCTAGTTTTGGACAAAAATAAAAGTATGTATATTTTCAATACGAGCCGCTTATATCATCACTTTAAAATTTTAGTAATTGTTCTAAATGAAATATTTTAACTACAAGTAATAAAATTAAATAATTTTAAGGAATAAGTAATATTTATTGTAAACTTGTTTATATTAAAGCTGCCATAGAAAACTGTAAAAGTTATTTTATTAAGAACGTAAGTGGCTGAATTTGTGAGGATTGCTAATGATAAATGGCTCTATGTTAGAAAATTTCTGAACCGAAATAAGTATTATTTGAAGGAAATTGCTGCGAAATACATTTTTTGTCTAATGGAAGGAAGAATAAATGACTTATCCGAATCCAATATAGATTTATCAGATTAATTGATATCGATGTCAAACTCCCGAAAATTAGGAAATATACTTTTATATATTAAAAATAAAACAGTGTTCATTACAAACGCAGGGCTTAAATAAAAGTGAATTATTCAAATGAGTTTGCTACCGAGGTTTCGCTACGTTGGATCGTTAGCGGAACTCTGTTTACTGAACAGAACAAGAGGAAAGATTATATTTAAAACGAATATAATTCGTTTTAAATAAAAAAAAAACAACATTTTTTTATTTAAAAATATATTTCTCGTGTTCGGTTTAGTAGCGCATCTATTTTCTTTACGATCATCGCGGGGTGAAACCCGTTTCGCAAACTCACGTTTCTCATTCGTTTATATACTCATATTTACAGATAGGTATATTTACATTTCATACTAGACTGGAACTATGTTCTTTACTAAGTACTTTTCGTGTTACTCATGTACATTGTCATTCATTTCCTTTCTTTAGATCTATATCTACATGAATAACAATAAAAAAAACATTCCTTCTTCACTTGTCATATGTGGCTTTGACTTATTATTCATTGATGTCTCATTAATTTGTCTCTATTTCTTCCGTATTCTTTGCATTTATCTTTGTATTTATATGTCTTCATATTTTTCAGTATATTTTCTATAAACATTAAGCTATTCATACTACTGCTCCTCCTCCTCCTACTACTATTACTGCTAATAATAATAATACAACTACTACTACTCCGACTACAACAACTACTACTACTACTACTACTACTACTGCTACTACTACTACGAATCATAATAATACATAACCAGGTGACAGCGACCAACCAGAAGAAAGTTGAAAATAAAATCGCACAACTCTAAATATAGAAAGACAATTTAAGACGAATCCAAAGGAACTAGAACTGTCAGGGTGGATATAAAAGAAAAATCTGATGATGTTATTTCCACTTAAATGCCACCCCCTAAAAACGCAATGGGACCAACATCTTTTGATACCACACATAATAGTCGTGAGGGCTCTAGAATGATTGTGAGACCGAGGAGGGTGAACGCCACTGTAATACTGGAATCCAAGGGTGAACAGTCACTCGTAGATAATGGTTAATGAGATGAATAGAAAATCGATTGAATGATGAAGACTATTATGAGAGGATTTAAAACGATTAATAGAATGAAGTAAGTTTGATTACTTATGGAGACGCTTTATCATATGCATTTGTTGTCATTGGATTTGAAGAACACTATGTAAGTAAACGCAGTCACATGGTAATGTGACCCACAGATGGGAAGCGTTTGGAAAAACATTCTATGAATAGAAATTTCGCGTGGCGCCAGGCACATGAAGGGAGAAAGGTGTAGTGTTTTCCCTTCTGGTAACAAGATGAGTTCTTGCTGCGAATGTATTATAAGGGGGAACCAAAGATTGGAACTCAGTCGAGCATCTTCGATTAAAGTAATAAAAGAGTAGAGAAAGACTAGTAATTTCTCTTCTATGGAAAAATGACTATAAATATCAGAAAAGATATTTCCCTACAAGATTTCGAATTCGATTCAGTATTCTAGTGGAACCTCTCTAGATGTGACAGCAGTACTTCATCATAGATAGTATTTGACTCTTATATAGGTAGAGGATTGCATCACGAGTCAGGTACATTTTGAAGCGGTTGAATAATCCAACCATTTTTCAGCAAACTTAACAAAATAATGAATATATGTCTTCCATTGTAGATCTAGAGTGAAAGTTAGTCCTAGGAACTTATTAAACAAAAAGCATTTCTCAAAGACGAAGCCAGTTATTTGTGTTGGGGTAAAACAAGGATTCGGGCGTCGGCCGTGAAAGGAAATAATCTTGGTCTTAGAAGTTTTAAAAGTAACACGAAACTGTGTTTTACATTGCGACGTGTATTTCAGATAAGATAAGAGAGAATCAGCAAGATCTTGATCAACTATGCCCTTCGAGTTGATTCCTCAATTGATCTCGTAGAGAGCAAGACTCAGAATAGATCATTTAGGCACGCCAGCATTGATACTATGTTCTTCAGACTTTTGCACACCAACAATTGCATTTACATACCTATCAGAGTAGATTGATTTGATTGTTCAAAGACATTGTCAGATATCCAATAGATAGCAGGTTTTTGAAGCAAACATTTATGCCAGACCGTGTCAAAGACCTCTGATATGTCAAGAACTATCGCAGTAGAGACAAAGTCCGTATCGGTAGATTCACTGATCCTATACGATGATACAGTCAGCATAGGGGCAGTTTATATTGTAGAATGAAATACATATTGCTTATCACTAAGTAGATTGCTTTTGTTGAGGTAGGTGCCATTTTGATTTATCAAAGATTCAAACAACATACTTCTGATCGGTCTTAACTGGGGTGAAGAAAACTGATCGCAAGTAATTTCTAAATACTGCGCAAACCAATGATGTTTGCCAAAGAGATGGAAAGCTTTTATCATATGAACAAGGTTTAAGTAAAATCCTAAAGTGCGGTAACCACCAACCGAATGACACTGATCAGCTATGGATAAGTTCAAATACAATTGCACTGAGGCGAAAACAGCCAGAATGATAGATGGGGCTTATTAAGATGTGCGCAAGAGACTTAGATTATCGGACAATGTCTAACGATATACAAAGAGAATATTACAATTTGACGTCCATTTAAAATAAAGTGAAATCGTCTCCCCACAGACTGGAACCAAGAAAATAGGCCAGGAAAGGGCCTGCGTCGATGGAAAGTTCAAGGAGGAATCACAATGATCTGAAAGAGGCTGAAGAGTAGAATAAATTTGACCTAGCTTATTGTCACTCATATTCCAGGAATAAAAACCGGCTGTGATCCGTGAGACATAACCGATAACAGAAGATGTGAGAATACCAAGTCAGTTACAATAATACGGTAATAGAACGGAGAGTTCTGATAATCAGGGGAGACTTCTTATCACTCAAACTCCAGGGAAATCAATAGTAACGACTGGTATGATAACTGATACTCACTACTATTGTCTCAATGTGAATGTTCACATCCCATCATTGTATAAACACAAACACACACTAATACATATACACATGGACAATGAAAAAGGAAAACACAAAATTATTTATATATTCATCTACGTTTTGTGTTCATTTCCAGACTTTCTCAAGATTATTGATTTGAAGAAAATTTTAAAATATTTGGTGCGTTTGTGACGTGAAAGGAAGGTATTTTCTTCCAAACCTAACATAGTAGTCATGATTAAATAAAATGTGGTGCGATTATGATGTGAATAGAATGTTTTTGCTCTTTTTTGTACGTACGATAGCCATTAGAATTTAAAATTTGTGATGCGTTTATGAAATGAAAATACTGTCTTTTTTGTGTTTTTTCTGTTTGTTTGTTTTGTTTTTGAATATTGATGTTATGTACAATGTTTATTGGGTAAGTAGTGTGAAATAGCTAGCTTGGATATCAATTTAAGTTATGTCTGGTTAATATAAGTTTTCAGATTAAAGGACTTATATTGTAGAATTGGTTACGTAGTAGAATTTATAATGAGTGCTGATTCAAGAAGTCTTATCCGAGATTTATTTAAAATAGATTTAATGAGTCTAGCTTATTTCCAGTTAAAAGAATTATCAGGTTGTAATGCATGAGAGAATAGTGAATTTAGGGAATTGTTACTTTTTATATCTCTTTTATGTTAATCAAGCCTTTTCTTTCGTTCCCGTTGAGTTTCACCAACGTATCTCTGATGACAATTATAGGCATCGGACAGTATATATACCTACATTATATGCACTCATGAACACTTCATTTATGTTATTAACACAACGAAACATTTTATTCACTGTTTAAACATTTCTTCTCACTTTTATCATCTCTACTTTTTATATCTATCAGTATTTTTATTTTTTCACTCTAAATTTCCTTTGCTTTTCAAAATCCTTTGATTTCATGATATAAGTTGTGATAGCTTGTAGAATGTGTAAATGATTCCTGAGTAGTAAGGCCATGCGATTGGGTTGATACACCACTTTGACCCGCGAGAAAAAAAAGAATACTTTAACAAAATCTAATTAATATAAACAGTTATAAAATATATTCTTCGTACATACATAAAGTGTGCTGCCTCGCAGTCGTTTAAAGGATAAGCCGAAAGAACACTAGTATCTATCACGAGAAAATCGCTTTGATTTCCGTACGGACCAACGCGCGAGTGTTTGTTGTGGGGGTCTTAGAAAGTTCTGACCATTTATCTTCAGGGGATTTGCATCCAATGGCTTTACTCACACGTGGCGTTAACATTCTCAGCGTTTGAACTTCTTAACTTCTCGTTTAGCAGGTGGTTGCTCGTTTTTATTTGTTTGATACAAACTAGACTCCAAGTTGCAGCCATATTTCAAGTTTGTTCTTGTCTATTTTAACATATTGTTCAATAATATAAAGCATAGAATCAAGTAGAATGACAAAATAGCGACTCACTTGTCCTCTTGGCTACTAGCAAAGTGTAGTATCTGTTATGGTACTTCGTCAGAGAACAAGAACTCCTTTTATATTGAGGCAATTATTGCCCCAATTAAGTGTGCTTATGATTGGGGACCTGCATTTTTTCCACATTAAAAATCGATTTTGTGTCGAACTCTTCTCTCATGGGTAAGCATGTACATAGAGAAAACATAGAGCTTCATCGACATATGGAATTAATACAAGGATGAGTTAAGATTTTCGCCATATTTTAGTGTAATTCGCCAGTTTTGTGGAGATCGTGAAGTGAAGCCCTACATTAACCTTTGAATATATTGGCCTGACGCTCTCTTTCTTTCTCGCTCTTTTTCTCTCTTTCTCTCTCTCCAAGGGATATTTTTGGGATTTGTCTCTACGACACTTGGAGAACGGACTCGGAATCCACGGTTTCAGGTCTACCAGATATTGCCTTACCGCCAACGTTCTTGTAACCTGACCCATCTGGTTAGTGTCTACTGATCAACGGCGCCTTCACCTTCGCACAATGTATGATATTGCTGCATCCGCGGCTGTGTTTATAAACCAGTGCAAACTTGTAAAGCTGAAGTTCTTGAATTAACTACGTTATACACTCAGTAAGTAAAGCAATGAACAACGCATCAGCGCACAAAATACGACGATACGTTCAACCACGGCGGGTACCTTCCACGAGTTGAATTATGTTGGGCACCTGCTATACGCGTCGTGAACGGGCACGTATACAATTATGTTTAAACTTTTGTCTCGTATCATTAGTCTATATCATTTAAATGAAGTCAAAATGATTATGAAAAACCGTTTTATCAACTATGCGAATTTACGGAAAAATAACAAGATATTTGTTGGTCCTCGATTTCACAAAAAATCTTAATCATTCGTAATCCTACAAATTGTATCTAAATATTCGAATTTAAAAATAAAAGTTTATTGCATTTTCCCACTGAATGGCTACTTCAGATTGAACTGCATAAAAATACTTAACAGTGAGCGATTTATTATTATTATTATTATTATTATTATTATTATTATTATTATTATTATTATGATGATGATGATGATGATGATGATGATGATGATGATGATGATGATGATAATGATGATGATGATGATGATGTACTCACAAGGAGTTCTCACACATTGCTCACTAGTGTTCTCTTGAGTTTGGATGACAACAAGCCTCCCCAGATTTCCATTACTCTCCACCTCTTTTCGATAACCATTGAAAATGACTTTGCAGTATCGCAGCAGCCGCTTACCAATGATTCTTTGTTGGTTACGACTATTGGTCTCCTCTGAGATCCGGGTGTCAATAAGCCTTCGCATGGTCTCAGCACTCTGCACTCTTCAAATGGAGTGCTGGTTAGTGCTTCCTTCCTCCATCTTCCCATCCTCCTCGACCTTTCATGACTATTTTGTAAGGTATCAACCGAGGCTGGTGCCATCACTATTTTTGGGGGAGGGGGGTAGTCAGTTTATTAAGTTTCTTACTATGGTTTTGTCTTCTTCCTGTGGCAAAATGCATGTGACTGGTTACCATTCGTAGCTTATGTGGGCTGGTTGCCGCATCTGAGGATTTTCCATAAGATTGCAGCTGTTTTTATCATTGCCGTCCTTTTTATGGTCTCAGTGATTCCTTTCGATTCCAATTTCTCCCTTTGTTCCAGTTTTTTGGGGACTGTTCGTAGTGCTCCTACGATTATTGGTATTATACTGACTTTCTTTATGCTCCATATCTCTTTCAATTCTTTGGTAAATGCCGTGTATTTGCTTCGTTTTTCCGTCTCCTTGATCTTACCTCTGTTGTCTTCGGAAACGGCAAAATATACGAATTCGCAGGTGTTTTCCTTCTTGTTCACTATTATGACATCCGGTCTCCTTGCTTGTACGAGTTTATCTGTTTGCACCTCCATGTACCAAAGGGTTTGTAATTTTAGTTTTACAAGACTGTCTCTGGTTTATATTTGTACCGTTGTCTGCGTGTTCGAAATGCAGTCGTTTTCATAGTTCGCAGTGTACAGCTTTCCCCACGTAGCTGTGTTTATTCTTGTATTCATTTGGGCTAGTTTGCTGCATCCACTTATATCATTTACTGTTTCGTATCTTTGTCGACATAATTTGCATTTACTGTTTTCCTGGGTTTTATCTATTTAAGCTTTAATGTAGTTAGTCCTAATCGCATTGATCTGTGCTGCTGTCAGTAGAGATTCCATTTCTCTGTTCAAGTGTCCCTTTCCTAGCCATGCCCAGGATTTTGGGGTCGGTCTCTTCTCTTGTCATTCTTATGAAACGTGCATGTAGCTGTTTTTCTTCCAATTTTTCTTTCCTCATCTTTTTGTTTCCGGTTTAGGTTCTTACCGGGTTTTCATTGGGATGATGTCTCTTGCTGCGGTGATCAGCCTTTCTGTGTTCTGAGTAATGTATTTCTCTAGCTCTTTTTTTGTGTCTTCAACCTAGTCTTTAATACTTACCAGTCCTCTTCCCCATTCGTTTCTTTTCACGTAGAGTCTGGATGTAGTACGTTGTGCATGGTCATTAATTTTCTAGTCTTCTGGTCAAGATGCCTGAATTATTCTATAGTCTAGCCTATGAATGACCACGAGTATCTTATTAGTTATGCTGCCCAGGTGTTTATTCCTTTTACTGGATTTCTGCTGTATAATTTCGTTTTAAAAACTTTCCTAGTTTTTCTCAGGTATTCTTTTCCATTCTTCTCTTTCATTTCTGTACATTTGATGGTGTCTTTTTGTAGAACCCCCAAATATGCATAGCTCTCCTGTTCGCTTATCGCCATCATCTCCTTTTGGTTGGACAGCTCCATGTTTTCTGCCGTCTCCAGATTTCACCTTTTCATCTTTAGTATTGCACACTTTTATATTCCAAATTCAATTTGAATGTTCTGGCTGAGATTTGGGTTGTATTTATCAACTGTTCAAGTTCCTTTTTGCTTCATTTTGCAAATAGTTTCAGGTCGTCCATGTACATGAGGTGCTTTATTCTTTGTTCTGTGTCTGTAAACTTGTATCCGGCATCACATTTTCTGAGTATGTAGTAGAGTGGCATCATAGCTATTATTAACAGTAGTGGTGATAAGGCGTCTCCTTGGAAAATACCTCTCTGTATTTTTATCTCAGTCAGGTGTTGTCCTCCCGCTGTCAGTTCTAGTCTCCATGTTCCCATTTTTTTCTTGATGAGATTAATAATAAACGTATATTTTTGAGCATTCAATTATGCATGCTTGAGGATTCTTTCATATGCTTTCTTGTAGCCAATCCATGCCATTGATATGTTCTATTTCCTGTTTTTTACCTATGTATACCAGATTATGCGTCCCTTTTTTCCTTTCCGGCATCCTTTTCGTTCCTCGGGGAGCAGTCCACGATTGTTCAGATTATTATTATTATTATTATTATTATTATTATTATTATTATTATTATTATTATTATTATTATTATTATTATTATTATTATTATTATTATTATTATTAGTTAAACATCTGAAAAAATTAATAAATATAATAATTGCAGTATCTGTGATTAACGATAACTTATGAAGTTATTAGAATTAAATCATTAGTTATGAATATTTCTGGTGATTATTGTTTGTTCTCTGTTTTCTCCTGGCAGATTTTATCGACAGTATTAACTCGGTTCCTGACGCTATTAAATTCCAATTAAAGTAGAAGTTGATATGTATTTTTGAGTGCTAGAATAGAAACCATAAAAATAGCCTGATTATAGCAGAGGCAGATTTGAGATGATGGCTATGTTTTAATATGAGAACGTTGCTGCGTTAAGAACAAGCTATTTCATATCAACTTAATTTCAAACAAGAAACAAAACGATTTTAAATAAATATTGATTGAATAAAGAGCAAACTTGTTTCAACGTGTTTCTACATTACATTTCTAGTAAACTAGAAGAATAACCCGCCCCAGGGCGAGTAAAACTAATTACCCGAACAGAACACTTTTGCAGCAATTTTATGTCCCATTACTAAGATTAAATGTTCTTGGCCTTTTGGCTAAGATCAAAGTGTAGTATCTGTTCCGATGGATACTGCACCCTATAGACTGGTATTGTCTTGGCCTTCGGGGCTTGATTTACGCCGGTCTATGGGTCTGTCCTGTGCAGTTCTAGGAGGTCCACCCTCCCAGGCTTCGCCTCCCCTCTTTGGGGAGGAGTAAGTTTATTGCTTACTGCCTGAGGCGCCCCTACCGGGGAATGCCGACGGGGTTGCCTAACTCCTGGAGAGGAGTAAATCAATACTAAGATTAAAATCAATATATAATGATACTAAACCTTATGTATAGAATCCTTATTCCAATTCTAATCAAAATCGATTACATGATTTTGATCTAGAAAACATCTCAAATTTAAGGATTAAGCTTAAGGGGTTTTAAGAAGAATTTGAAATCTAAGAATCCTGCTTAATTAGATCCATCATGAAAACCCCTTTAAAGTACTTCACAGAAACTTAAATTCATGGAATATTTATTAATTGATGTCTAATACCTATTATTAAAATCTCAACAAAAATCGAAAGGTATTTGCATTTTCACGAAGGGGTTCTATCCCCTTTTTGGCCCTTCACATAAAACTAAATTAAACTAAATATATTCTACATTACCAAACCTAACGCCTAATATCTGTGTGCCAAAATGTATCATGGTCTGTAAATTTGTGCCAGATGTGAATCATGTACACACAAATATATAAACATATACGCATAGATAACTTTAGATAAATAGAGATTAACGCCTGGCATATGAGTAATATAAGATAGCCCACATGCCCCAAGTTTGATCGTGACCTTTAATTTCATTGTTCTTAAATATTATGTTTCAATCTAAGATTCTGCAATGAAGCAGATCTGTGCCGAAGAAATTATTTTATTTTTAATAAAATAATTTCTTAAATAGTGCATATGTTCCCAGATGGAAACGTTAGAAGGTAAAGTGAATACATTTAACATGTTATATTTATGAATTAAAATCTGGTTGCTAGTTGGAATATAAAATTCTATAACTAAAATGTTATTTCAATTCTCTAAAACTAAACGTAAATATGAAGTATAAACGCTTAAAAAGTATCGCATAAAGTAATAGAAAATTCCTAATATTTATTGCCAAAACTAAAATATTAATATTAAAGAAGCAACAAGACTCAGTAACAATTACACTGTCGCTTGCTACATCTGATATTTTCTATTTAATTTTCTGTTGATGATAATATTTCTCTTCAAATAATACATTTCTGTCAGAGTAAGTCTCTTTCTTCTTTTGTAAAAATACTTACTATTGTCATCTTAATATTTTAAAATAAATACATTGATTCTTTCTCTTTTTTTATTTAATAAATTTATTTTATAAAAAAATGTAAGTCTTCTTACATTTTTTATTGTAACATTATTTGTTGACTATATACAGGGTGATTCATAAGTCACTTAGCTATTTTTTTTTTTAATTCTAAAGTTAAAAAATACGGTAATACAAAACAGAAAGTTATTCAACAAATTCATTCATGGGAGTTTAAAATTACAGCAAATTTTCAAAATTTCCACTTTCGTTCTGCATGCATAGATCCATTCTTTTTTGCAAGGAATTTACAACTCTTTGTAGCATAGTTGATTGATTATGAAATAAATATATATAGATACAAATATATAAACGAACAAATTTAAAATAACAAATAGCAGTAATTAGAGAATAAGATAACAATTATCAAAAGTTCATAGTATGTTTGTGCTTCATATGGTAATCATTTTAAATAGCTAAGTGAAGTGACTTATGAATCACCCTGTATGTTTTAAATAAATGAAACAAGCCTTATAACGTTTTTGTAACCATATAAATCGTTTTAATTAAATACATATTCTTTTTCTTCTTACAAGAAAAGTAATTGTCAAATGAATATTCTTTAAAAACATAAAATAAATGTCACTTTTAGAAATGTATTTATTTAAAAAAAACACAGAGGGATTTTTCTAAAGGCTGTTTAAGTAGAAGACCGTCACATAATTCTACTTATGACGTTATATTCGATCTTGCAAGAATTCATTTTGAAATAGTAAACATCTAAATTTTGGCAGCAAACAACATCAGATAATCATTATGCCATTTTTCATTTAATCTTTAGCGATCGGACGATCTAATTTGTCAAAAAGGTTATGGGAGGTGATAAGATACGTACACACGAAGGTACACACATTAGCATGGACACGAACAAAATATGCGACCAGAATTCGCTTACTTTTGCTAGTATATCACTAACCCTTACCCTATAAAGGAGAAGGTAATCCATAGTAAGATGGTATCATAATCACAAGGCACGTATCATACTATCCCACTAGCAAAAAAGTAGGCGGTAATGTAGGATGGTGTTAGGACAGACGGACATATACTACACTGCTTCCAAAGTGTCATGACAAACACACATATATTCCACTATCCTCTTAATTAAGAGGTAATACATGGTTATATTACAACAAGACAGATACTAAACTACCCCCCCCAAAAAAAAGAAAAAGAATTGAGCATTAAAACAGTATAAAATAGTACAGTAAAAGAAGTGATCGTTTAGTTTCGGCTTCAAATAGACAAACATCACATTTCCATTAGTAAAAGATATAGAGAATTATTCATAATACTACCACCACCACCACCACCAACACCACCACCACCACCACCATCATCACCCCCACCCCCACCCCCATCAAGCAGTGTAATACTTATGTAACCACTACTCGAGAACTAATTCCTTATGTATCTGTAAAAGATAATATTGCCAATTTTCAATTTCGCGTACATATCCCGAAACAGTTTTTCATGGTAAACAACTGATGATCCATTAAAATAGTGTTAGAAATAAACTAATATTATAACTGTAAAAAATAAATTGACTTACATGAGTGATTTTTCACTAGAAGACTTGGGACTATAAGTTTTTTTTGTTTTTTTTGTTTTTTTTTTTTAATTTTTTTTTTTAATATAGTTTTAATGGTTGAGAAACTTCCGAGACTATATATATATATATATATATATATATATATATATATATATATATATATATATATATATATATATATATATATATATATTGCACACTATTGTTCATGTATTTAATGCATTTCTTTATTATTAGACAGTAAATACTGTATTGTAATTCAGTAGTTTTTCTTTTGCTGTGGCATTTTTTTCCTTTCATTTCCTTTCGGTAAACAGAACATCTTACTACTAAATATCTTACATATCTATTTCTTATACACCTTATTTTAGCGGCATAATCACGTTGACACACCGGTTTCCGCCAGATCACCTAAGTTCAGCGACGTTGAGTCTGGTCAGTACTAGATAGGTGACTATTTGGGAATACCAGCTATGTGGACACCTAGCTATGGGCAAATAGCGTCGTCAACCCGCCGTGCCTAACGTGGCGACTATGGCAAAGCTGCCTAAATTTCTGTCACCAATAATGTGCCGGAATCCGTGATGGTGATGATTACACACAATGTTTTGTACTCTGATTTCATATTATCCTACAATCCGAACAACAGCGGATAACCCTGCTAGTTGTTATATAAAAGCTTAAAACAACGCCACCAACCTGAAATCACGAGTGTATTCGCACCCGGCAGCCAACAACTGCCACTACTTCCTATTGGTTAACTGATATTCGTAGGCATTACTTCCTGATATTTTGACCCAGTGACTTGGATTTGTTTGCAAATATGCTAAGAATCTGAAAGAAGACTGACAGAGACTCCAGAAGCCATGGCGTCATAGACTACACGCCGAACTGGTAGAATGTGCCTGCACACGCGCCTACACTACTTGTTCAGCAGGTGCGTTCAGCATTTCTCATTATTGACGCACCAAGGATGATTTCCCTGTGGTATCACATTTTCAACGCTTGTATTTTTGTTCTTCATCCTTGCTCTTTATTTTATCCCTTCATCTTTTAATGTCTGTCTTCCCTGTTTTTGGCTAATTCATCTCCCAAGAAAATTAACGCAATAAGCCCTACTTGCTCCACGCCATGCCTACCCACATCTTTCACACACTGTTTTTCTTTTTCTTTTCTTTTTCCTTTTCGAATTGCCAACATTTTTTGTCTGTTTACGTTGTCAGAACTTCCGCGATCGAAATATTCTTCTCCATTCTTCTGATGGACTATTTTTTTCACTTTTCAAATACTGATAAAATCATCCTAGAGTTTGCAATTCTATACCAATACTATTTTGCACTTTCCTTATGTATTAGACAACACTTTATTTGAATGTACGAACATTTACTCTTATAGAAGAATTGTTTCACCTACTAATAGTTTACTCACTATATTAAAGATATAGAAAAGTATAAAACATTATGAAAAGATTTCTTCGGGAAAAACCGTAAGCAAAACGATTATTCAATCAGTAATTACAACTTCTAAATATGCTGATCTAATACTTTATTTTAAACAGATTTAAATACAATGTTGCTCTCTATGTCTCTAAAAAATAGATACTAGTCCCTGCGCGACGACGAATGTATAGTGAAGCTAGGATTGAGCAATCACCAACCACAGTTTTCATCAATAAGCCATACTCAAATCTAATAACGAAGAAAAATCCAAAACGTTCGGAAGTAATGATGGGATAAAATCAAGCTTGCCAGAAAAAAAAGCTCTAATAACATTTTTCAGAAATACAAGTTTCATTAAAGGAGAAAGAGAAAATTCTTGATGCGATAAAAATATGACGTTGCTTTAGTAATTGGTGCGGATCAATTGCTAAGTTGATGTTTCAACCAACTCCACTGTAAATACATTTTGTACGCAAACAACGATTTTTATAGACACAATCGTCAGTCAGTGTTGTTTACTGTAACTGTTCAGCAATTTTACGCGAAAGAAAGCATCAGAATTAATTTAAATTCAAAAGATAAAGCGTGTAGATAAAATAAAGTTAGAGAATAAAACACGTATTCTTTTCTAGTCTCCAGACGAAACGATTTCAAATGTTGAAGGGAAGCAAGAAAACAAATAGCAAGAAAGACTTACCTCGTCATCTGAAATGAATTCGGATAGAAATCTTCTACTCGAAATAAAAAGTCAACGGTGGGTAGTTTTTCTCGGGTTTACACTTATATATTTTTTAATTTATAACATTAATTTACAACATTAAGCACTCTATGAGATAATGTTTAAATAAATAACATTTCATTAGTTAAAAAAAGTAAATTGCCCATTGTGAACCTTAAAAAAATTAATGACGGTCGTCTAAAGTTTAAAATCGCCGATTGTCGAAAAAAGATCGAGTGTCTACCTCAGCTCATAGCGCTTGCCTGTCGAACGACACTGAAGAGTTGAAATACCACAAAACAGTAGATCTTTGAATCAAGGGAGGCGCGAGAGTGCTCTATCCCTTAATAGACTCAAGAATGGCCTATGCTGGAAATCTCATTTTTTGATCAATCATAACTATAAAAAAAAATAAACCAAATTAGTTAAAACTTTGCACAACATTTTTATTTGATAGGTTCTATACGTGTGTTGAATTTTAGCATTATTAGTCAAGGCAACCCAGAAATTCAGAAAGTTTAATCATGAAATCATGTTATCTGTGTGTACGTACGTATGTGCCACCCTGTATCTCATTAACTATTTGATGGATTCAGCTGATTGTTGGCAGACATAGAGGTTCTAGGGTCTAGTTGATGGCATTTTAATTTCAGTTTACCATATTCCTTAGTTTTCCAGAAAATTCCCCAAAACCTTAAACATGACCATTGTATTGAGGCATAGCCTTTACAAAAGTAGTGACATTCCACGATAAATGCCAGTATACTGAAATCATATGCCCTTAATAGTGTTAAGATGAACATTCATATACACTAAATGTACAAAAGCATGGAAATTCCCAAATTTTTACTCTTTTATTGTCATTAAGGGTATGCGAGCACAACAGGGCTATGTATTTTACTGGTAGGGATTTTTCTTCAGCGCACCTCACACACTTCATCCACTCATGCATAGAAACTTATACTGTAGTGATGTGATAATAAAATGGTTTGGTTGATATGTAGTCATACCCTTAATGACAATAAAAGTGTAAACATTTGGGAATTTCCTTGCTTTTGTACATTTAGTGTATATGAATTTTTATCTTGACCCTATTAAGGGCATAAGATTTCAGTATACTGGCATTTATCATGGAATGACTATATATTTGCTATAAATGCGCTATCTATGTTTCTCTGGCTGATCCTAAATGGAATTAAAAAGAAAGGTTTATAACATGATTAAACAACTTTTCTCAGGTAAAATTTTATTAGGAACCTAGTGGTTGTATTAGTTATTTCGCAAAGAACATACATAAACAATAAATACGACATATTACTTTATTATATTGCTAACTGTTTTCTGAATCAAAATTAAACATACGTTTAACAACCATATATATATACTAGCAAAATACCGTCTCAGGACGGGTATACGCAACATGTACAACATTATTTTTTAATTTCGTTTTTTTACTGAAGTGGAGCGTGGTAAAGTTTACAAAAAATATACCCATGCTACTCACCATGTTGTTTTGAATACGTAACCCATAATTCATAATGATAAGTTTATTAGTTTAGGAGTTTATCATGCAGATATATATTATTGACACTCAGACGAATGCGCCGGTGGGTTAAAATGTTATATAAATGCGAAATATTTTTCCATCTATACTAACTATATTAACATTAAAACAGCTCCTGCTTATTTAATTATATTATACAACATAGACTTTTGAAATACCGTATATATAGGACACTCCAAATGCATAGCTCCCAGTGTACTGCTTTCCCCACGCAGTCATGCCTATTTTGTATTCTTTTTGCGCCAGTTTTGGGCATTCACTTATTATGTGATTAGCTGTTTCGTCTCTTTGTCCGCACAATCTGCATTTACTGTTTTCCTGGTTGTATCTATTTTAGCTTTAATGTAATCGCATTGTTTTGTGCAGCCGTCAGTAGGGATTCCGTTTCTCTGTTCGGGCGTCCTTTTCTCAGCCATGCCAAACTATTTTCGTGCGTCTCTTCTCTTGTTATTCTTATGAAACGCCCATGTAGTTGTTGTTCTCCAAAATGTTCTTTTCTTGTCTGTTTGTGTTGGTTTCGGTGCTTCCTACGTAGTTCGTTGGGACGGTGCCTCTTGCAGCAGTGATCAGCCTTTTTGTGTTCTGGTTTATGTATTTCACCAGCTCTTTTTTAGTGTCATTCACACAATCTTCTATACTTACCATCGTTTCTCTGCACGTAGAGTCTCTCTGTATCGTACACACACACACACACACACACACACACATATATATATAATGTATATTATTATCATCATTAACTGCATTCTCTCAAAATTGATTAGAACTTATAGATAACATTGTTTTTTTCTAATGTTTTGGGGATGGGTAGGTGATGTTACTACAAGATTTGGAGTCTGAAATTTCTTGTAGTAATAATTACACATGTTTCGGGCTATGAGTCGTCATCAGCATGGCTACTTTGGGAAAGGATCGTAAAGATACATATGGCAAATAAATAAAAATTGATGACGCGTTCAATTAAGGGCGACTGAATGCAGTACTCTGCATATTCTTGACCGCTTATGTAGCGAATAAAATACTAAAAAACACACCTGTGTTCTACCGCCAGTAAAAACAAAAACTAAAGCTGCGTAACATCATAGGCGATAAAAAATCGCACATATGTCTGGCAGAGCGTCCTGGTCTTGTGGTAAAGCACCAGACTATGGACATTTACATGGAGGATCCAATCCTTTCCTAGGATAACCATGCTGGTGACGGCCCATAACCAGAAACACGTATCCATGGATTTATTTTACGTACGTAAAAATAAATATGTAAAAAATAATAATTAAATATATATATATATATATATATATATATATATATATATATATATATATATATATATAAATAAAACAATTAATGACACGTTTGATTAAGGGCGACTGAATGCAGTAATCTTCATTTCTTTAACCGTTTAGGTAGCGGATAAAATACTAAAACAACACACCGGTGGTCTATCGCCAGTAAAACAACAACAAAAGCAACGCAATATATATATATATATATATATATATATATATATATATATATATATATATATATATATATATATATATATATATATATATATATATCGGTGTACAATATTTTAAAGACTTTTTCATCTAATCAAAAGTTTGGTTGCATTTGATTGCAATAGGTTAATGTAGTTAGTTATTATGCTAACTATTATTATTATTAGTTGTATTTTTTAAGTTTCGAATCATCAATCTGATTTCTACGATATAATTTAGGAATTCCTCATTCATAACGATTGTTTTATTTTTTTATTCAATGAATACTTTTTTGTGTGTAGGTGATAATTAGTAGTTTTTTTGAACAATGGCTATTTTGTGATTTCAGACAGATTTTAATTAGCAACACGAAAATATTACTTTCCAAAAGTATTAATTAAAAAAAACTTCAAGCTATCTTTATTAAAACCCAGCAACCTACATTAAAAATCAACATTACATACAAAACCAGTAACAATATTCTAAAATATTTAAAGTAAATACAATTTATCTTGTGACGCTAATTCTCGAATTCCGGTAGTTGTTTTTTTAACAATGGGTATTTTGAAGCGATGAGTGAATACTTTTTGTAACTTTAAAGATTAAAGTTTACGCTGGAAGTTTTTTTTATGAAGATTAGCGTTAAAAGTGTCAATGATAACATAAAAGAATGGGATTTTATTATTTATGTTTAGTTATTTATGGTGATTTTAAGAACAGAGTTTATTTTAAAACGGTTCTTGAGTTTTTGAATTTTGTCATTATTGTCGACTAAAATGAGAATATAAACATAGCGTAGGTAAATAAAAAGTTTTATAATGTTATTAAATGTTTTGTTTTCTATGTTTGCCATATAAGTATTGTTACAATCGGTGCGAGAACCGAGCCCATCGAAACCCTGTCAATATGAGTTTAAATGTTTTCTTTTAAAGTCAAGAAAAGAAACTTCAGTGGTGCCAATTAATAACAACTTTTTAGTACTTTTATTGATTTTTAGTGGAGGTAGAGACGAGTCATTGTATATATTTATGATAATTATATCAATTGTTCCTTTGTACATCAAGGGATATTATTGTCCGGTTGTTTGAATTGTGAGATTTGTAATAGTTCTTGTGTAGACTTTTGAGTAGCTACCTGCTGATAAGTTCATGTACGTTCTTTGGTAATTAATTTATGTGGGTGGTTATTTGAGATATGATGTGCTGGAGAGGAGAATTGGGTTTATATATTAATAACAACGTTTGTTAACCCCGATTAGTTTGGGAAGTCTGTAACTATCTATTAGTGCGATGTTATCAGTGATAAGTATGTTTACTTCTCTTCAATATATTAGTTGGATTATTGTGATCTTTTAAAAATTAAGTGCCGTCATGAAACATGTTTGTAATTTTGTGTGGTAGTCGGATTTATTAAGTACTACAAACATGTTTGTTTTGTTCGCTTTACACACACACACACACACACATATATATATATATATATATATATATATATATATATATATATATATATATATATATATATATATATATATATATATATATATATAGACCGTGGTGAATTAATTCAAAAGCGTGCATTGTCATTAGTTTTAACAAATTCTTTATTTCTGCACTTCGATGAGTTTTTTTACATTCCTCATTTTACACACAAAAGTAATTTATTACAATTTAATATTTATTCCAATCCCTTACGCGCGTTTTACGGCAAAATTCGGATATGTGTATTTTATCAATTAGACAATTTTGTCAATCTTCAGAGGGTTGCAGTATATGTTTTTAGTAGTGAAAAAAACATATCAAAGCACAAACATTGGAGGGAAATACGGTCAAAATCCAAGTTGATTTGTGATAAAAATTCGGCAAACTGAATATATAAAGGCAAAACACTCATATATATATATATATATATATATATATATATATATATATATATATATGTATATATATATAGGGTTTAGGTCTGAGCTGGAAAGCGGCCATGAACATGATTTCCAAAAATTGTTAAAGTTGGAAATGCAAAAAATCTGGTATTTTTCTAGCTGTGTTGGATGAAGTACTATCCAATATTCATACATTATTACTATCTGGTTAGTTATTCATTAAGTCATGGACATACGTTTTTCAGAGTTTAGTAGTAAGTCTAAACATTGAAAAGTTTGATGAGTTTGTTGAATTTTATCAGCATTTTCTTTCCATCTGAAGCCACAACACCAACATCGATAACTTGGGTAGTATGCTTTTTTCTTAATTTCCACTTTTACCTCAGTTGTCGATTTTGCAATAAATCTGTTATTTCAGTGGTTCAAAACAGATTCAACAGATCTTTACATCTAAAAAGATCGCTACAATAGAGGAGTTTTTCTTGAACCATGTAATAATTTTCATGCATCTTTTCAATCTCTTTTTCTTTCAAAGCTGTTATCAACAAGTGTTTGGGTGTTCCTGTGTACGATTTCTACTTCAAATCATATTTTACTGCATTTCTAATGGTTCTATTTTCTACTTCAAGTTAAATTGCCATTTTTCTCATGGATAAGTTTGGATCCTTTAAGATTTTAGATTTAAGAACTTTAATAAAAGCTTTGGTATTTTTTTATTCATCCACTTGCAGACTTCGTCGTGATAGGTTTGCTCACATCCATTCTATTCTTTACATTATAAACAGTCTTTATTGACACTTCAACTATTCACGAAATCTTCTATGGTGTGACGATTGCATTCAGCAAATAACACACTCTTTGACGTTTGCTTTCCTGTTTACTTATATGAGAAAATGTTTTTTAAAAGTAAGGATAATAGTGTTAGGTATGATTATGACATCAGTTTATGCTAGGTTCCAATACAATTGACTTAGTGTCTGACAAGAAAATACGACTTGAAGTTCATTGTATATTTTAAAGTGATTTTGTCTAAAATAAATGCATTTAAAAAACGTAAAAGCCTAAAAATCGAACACAAATATTTATATTTGTAAATAAGACAAATGTGCGGGAGTATTAGTAATGGATCGAACGTATTACGTTGAGAAGATAATACATAATACATAATACAAGGTATTTTGAAATATTTTATTAAATGTTTCGAAATATTTTTCTTTTTCTTTGATTTAATTACTCGCATCTAATACATGGTTTTTGAAGGCTTGTTTGCCTCTATATTTATATTAACTTACAAAAGATGCTTTATAAAATGAACTTTCCTAATTTATAACTCGCAGCGACCATGCGCATTCAAGTTCTATTCTATTTAAAACAGACATTTTCAACAATAGTCCACAACACCGGACGTGACACTTCACCAACACCAGGAAGTAAATTATGGAAAAAAAAGGTTTTACCTTTATTTGTCTTGGCTCTGATGAAGCTTGTTTTTGTCAAGCGAAATATTAGCTAAAAAAAAAAATCAAGATGAAGAAAAAAAAACGGAAGGTATTTTGAAATATTTTATTAAATGTTTCGAAATATTTTTATTTTTCTTTTGATTTAATTACTCGCATCTAATACATGGTTTTTGAAGGCTTGTTTGCCTCTCTCTCTCTCTCTCTCTCTCTCTATATATATATATATATATATATATATATATATATATATATATATATATATATATATATATATATATATATAAATTTTATAGACTTGGCCCGGTTGAGTTAGCGGATAATACGAACAAAAATGAGGCTAAAATTCAGAAACCTTTACTGGCTTTATTTAAAAAGAAGCTATTTTCTAAGGAAGTCTATGATATGACTAGACCCTTTGGGTCAATTTGTCCTAGATTATATAGTCTTCCGAATATCCACAACCAGGGTCTACCACCAAGACCCATATTATCTATGATTGGGTCTGTCAGCATTCTTTGGCTCAGTGGCTTATAGAAATCTTACAACCTGTGCGTGAGTTATAAACTACGTGTAACGGATTTCTATCGGTTTTTGACCGTGTACGTGGGTTAATTCGGGTTCTGAGACATCTTTTATGCGTTCCTTTGATTTTCCCAGTCTCTTTACTAACATACCATTAGATGAGACTGTGCGTATTCGTACTGACGCACTCTACCGTGGTCGCCTTACAGCTCCTTGTTTTTCAAAGGAGATACTTGTTGAATTAATATTTTTTGGTACAGAATCAGTGGAGTTTAACTTCGCTGATATTATGTATAGTCAGGTCGATGGGGTCTCAATGAGAAGTAAATTGGTTGATATTAGCTGATATTTCCGTCGGATACTACGAATCCGTCCTTTTTAGCTGTGTAAACACACCCACAACGTATGTTAGATATGCTGACCACACTTTTGTTACGTTTGAATCGCAAAGTGAAGCGCTTAAACATTTTAATAATTTGAATTTGAATTCCCATTTATGGGGCTCTACAGTTCACTTTGGAAAGTGAGAAAGATAACTGTCTTCTCTCCTGGGGTATCCTTGTGGAACGTTCAAGAGGTGATTTTCTCACTTCCATTTTTAGGAAGCCTACTTTCACGTGCCTGTATGTGAACTGGTCTTCTTTTGTACCGAAATCTAGAAAGATTGGCCTTATTTATATCTTGGTACATAAAGCCCTGATGATCTGTTCTCCCAGCAGAGTAGATTCTGAACTGAATAAGATCAGGGTAATATATATTAATAATGGTTACCCGGAATACCTTATTAATGATTGTATCAATAAAAAGATTGCGGATTTCAAATCCCTGAACATTTGTGGTCCTTTGAAATACCCTATTTATTTAAAATTACCATAGATAGAAAAAATAGTAATATACTGGGTAAGCAGATTGTTGGAAGCATTATCGATCGCTTCTACTTAGTTTACCTGTGCTTGGTTTTTGTTACAATACCTGCTTGCCCTTCTTTTCATAAGGATAGTGCACCTTTTATTGATTATAGTAATGTTGTTTATCGTTTTAAATGCCAGTGTGATTCTGGTTATATTGCGCGCACTTCATTGCATTTGCAGACCCGCATAAACCAGCATGTTCCATCTAAGATAAGACAGGGAAGGGAAGGATGTATTTGTCACTCTTTCTCTGCGACTTTGGACTCTGTTATTGGCCAACATTTAGTTGGAAATAGAGCGTTTTGAGGTGCTGCATAGAGCGGATTAAACAAATGTTTTAGAATTTTGGAATCTCTCTCTCTATCGCTCTACGTACACCTTATTTGCGCCGACAGAAAGAGTTCGTAAAAGCGTTTACTCTCTTTGGGGACTCCCATTTTATTGTTTTCTAATCCCCCGCTGTGGCATTTTTAAACGACTAATTACAATTTATTTTAATCGCGTACAATATATATATATATATATATATATATATATATATATATATATATATATATATATATATATATATATATTATTAATGACAATATATGTATTACCATATACTATCAGTTCCTTTTACTTTGTAGTCTCCTTAGAAGATTCAGCTCAATGCTTGTCAATTATTGATAACAGAGCAAAATATAAGTCAGTTTATATTATATTCCAATAACCATGGTTTTATTTTATTATTTTTATTACTTCACATTTCCATTTGCTCTTTTTGTTTGTTTTTACCCTAAAAAGAAACTACTGTATAGTGTAGGTGTTTTCAAGACACTTTAATCCAATAACATTTTACTCTATGTGAATTTTTTCTGATGATTTTGTAATGTTACAGAGACGATGTTAACATAAAAATGTTGTTTGGCAGAAGACAAATGAAGCGGACCGTAAAAATATATCTCACAGAAATTTTATATTTTTTGGAAATGTGAAAAAATAAAAATAATAAAATAAAACCATGGTTATTGGAATATAATATAAACTGACTTATATATATATATATATATATATATATATATATATATATATATATATATATATATATATATATATATATATATATATATATATATAAGATAAATGAAATAAGAGGGATAAACATGTACGAATGACAAATCTATTTCAACTTCGATTGTTCAATACAATGTGTACTCGGTAAAAATATGTTTATTATTCTTTCCTTAAGCCAATGCTTTTCAAAGATTAAAATCTTATCATCAGAGGAATTACATAGATAGATAAGTTGGCAGTGGAAAAACCAAAATTCAAAATTTGAAAAAATATTAAGTCATACAGAGTGAGTGTGCGTGTGAAAAAATATTAGGTCTGTCCAGTTGGTAAATGTCCGTTGATAAAGTGTCCATATGTAACTCAGCCCGACAGCAACAAAGGCAACGTCGGGCTGATTTGTATCATAATTCTCCACTCTATGGTGAAAACCAATATATATTTATTTGTATACAAATAAATATCAATTCGTCTTGGCACATGAGTAAAAAACGTGCATTTTCTAGCCCCGAACTAAAGAATTTGAAGCAGAGAGAAAGCAAATAGCAAGTCAGACAATCATCACCGCCTGAAACTCGGAAGTAAATGTGTGTGTGTTTGTATATATATATATATATATATATATATATATATATATATATATATATATATATATATATATATATATATATATATATATATATGTTCTTTTTGCCACCAATTTTCTAAACGTCCCATGGTTTTATTAGACGGGCTAATAATAATTTGCTTCCTTACAAATAGTTATATTTTTTGGTTTAGGAGTAAAAAAAATACAGTGATAAATTAGGTTTGTAAACATGTTTTATATATACTCCTATTCAGTAAAAAATCGATTAGACATTGATGGGTGCCGGTGAAATGGTTTAATCCGTCTGGGTTTAGAATACCTTATTAGTCAGTAGCCCAATGACGAATACCTAGGACAGTGGAACTCTTCATGAAATTGAGAGTAAAAAGGTAAAAATAATAAAATATATATAAGAATAAAAAATTTTAGAATAAAAATAAAATAAAATAAAAATAAATCACAATTAAAAATTAAAATTACGAAATGTATAATAAAATTAATAAACAAGTAAATAAGTAAATAAATAAAAAAGTAATATAAACACATTAAATCAATAAACAAATTATATCTGTCAGTGGGGAAAGAACTAAAGGGCCTAGAAGGCTTTAAGTGCGCGTCGCGGAGATGTGATGTGATGTGCTGTATTTTAGTAACAATTACGAATGTTGAAATGAAAATAAATTTTATATCAGATAAGTATTTGGTTACTATCTTAGTTTTTCGGATGCCCCATAGCATTGTTAAAATTATTTGTTAAAATTTAGTTTTATGAATATAAATATAACTAAATAAGTGAATTAATAAAGTAAAATAATATTGAAATGAATAAAATAAAAATAATAATTTAGTAAAATAAAATTAAAGTAGCGATGAACATTGGATCAATATTTTAAAGAGTACTAAAATAATATTACATAAAAGGTTATACTAAAATAAAGCCGAAAGAAAACTTAAAGAAATAAAAAATTAAAAAATGTGTTAACATGAAGTAAAATTTGATTTAAATGAACTTAAAAGTGGGTAACATTACAAAATTGATGAAGTTAAATGTTAAACATTACATTAAATGCTATGTAAAAGATTTCAAATTTAAAAGTTAAGATTTAAAAAAGGATCAACTGAATTAAAAAAGTACACATTAAAAGAATTGCCGGATAGAAAAAATACAAGGATAAAGATTTATAAATAAATAAATAATTTAAATAAAATAATTTAAATTCATTAAAAATTACTTAAAATTAAATAAATATTGAGATTAAAACAAAAATTACAACTGAATTAAAAATGTACACATTAAAAGAATTGCTGGATCCTAGAAATAAAAAGATAAAGATGTATAAATAAATAAATAAATAAATAATTTAAATAAAATAAAATAACTAAAATTTATTAAAATTAGTAAAGATAAAATAAATGTTGAGATTAAAACAAAAATTACAACTGAATTAAAAAAAGTACACATTAAAAGAATTGCTGGATCCAAAAATACAAGGATAAAAGTTTATAAATAAATAAATAATTTAAATAAAATAAAATAACTTAAATTTATTAAAATTAGTTAAGATAAAATAAATGTTGAGATTAGAATGAAAATTACAACTGAATTAAAAAAGTACACATTAAAAGAATTGCTGGATCCAAAAAATACAAGGATAAAGATTCATAAATAAATCAATACTTTAAATACAATAAAACAACTTAAATTTATTAAAATTAATTAAAATAAAATAAATTTTGAGATTAAAATAAAAATTACAAATGAATTAAAATAAATTAAATGTTAACAACGAAAGGAAATATTAAATGTTGGACAATGTAGGCACATTAAATTATAGTAAGCTCCAAGTGTTGGAGGTTGGGGTGTGTTTTTGAAGTTGGCGTTGGATGTGGGTTGGAAAGTGGCAATGGTCAGTTACATTTTGTCCTGTTTAGTAGTAGTAGTAATAGTGGTAGTAGTAGTAGTAGTAGTAGTAGTAGTAGTAGTAGCAGTAGTGGTAGTAGGTGAGGAGACGTTTTCACCCTTCTTATAAACTGCATGGTTTATTCTAAGGTGATGCAATTCTCTCGGATTTCTTTTGGAACCTATGTGTCTAACTGACAGACAAAACAGCTGAATTATAACATAAATTAATATTTAGTGAATCATATTCCACCCGTAAAGTTTAGCAAACTTATAATTAAACGAAGGAATAAAAGGAACTATTTTTGAAAATATAATGTGCCTTTCAAAATGTGCGCTTGTATGCATATTCATATGCGTAATCTATTTATTGTAAATACATATAATAAGGCACATGGCGATTACATCAGGGAAGACGAAACCTGTTCATGTTCTACTGATTATCTTATTCGTAACTGGACGTATTCTGACGCATGAATACCGACAATACCATCCATCAAATTTATATTTGGAGTCACCACAATACCGCATTCACTCTATGGGCGTCCCAAATAAAAATGTATCCCCGTTTTTTTTAGAATTCATTCATGTGTATATCTATTTACACTTTCATTACAGGTGAGGTGGCTTGAAGAAAATCCCGAAAAGAAAATTTGTTTAAAAGAAAATAAGGTTGGGGAGGTTAATAAGAACCTCCCAAGCGCCTGTAGGGGAAGAACACTCACTGGTCTCCGACTAAGACCGACAAAAAGCAGGTCGATCTCTAAAGGGGATGGTGTTCTTAAGTGGGAGTAAAATATATTAGGGCTTTTGTTAGGTCGTTTTATAGTTCTTCCAAGATTAAAACAAAATACAAAGCCATAGTGTTACAAAATGCAGAGAGTTATAAGCTGGTAAGAGAGCTAGACACAATGAAAATCACGTGGACGGTACTTTTTTCATATTACTTGTTAAGAGCCTATTTTATCTCAACCTGGGCGGAATCCCCGGGAAACGAACTGTATGTGTCATGTTTAAACACTTGGATCCTTTACTGACAACAACACTTGTTACTTGTATCTGTTGCCAACATGTATGAATGCCATCTTTTTTTATAACATCTGATCTTAACCTAAAGCTGATGCTTAAAGAATAAAATCAGCATCTCAATAGAATTTCTACTGTCACGCTGTCCATACCACCTACCCTGCTACGAAAAGGATCGCAGGAAGCACGGTTCGTTTCACCCTAGACTACGGTGGGTTGACGTTGTTCACTACGTATACTACATCCAGCAGTAGCAACTGCTCAGGAGCGATACGCGCAGTCAGAAAAACGCAACATTTGAAAGTGGAAGAAATGGTGATCGGCCTGTTTTTTTTAGCACTGTTAAAACGTAGATAATTGGATATTTCGCTAACAAATTTACCCGAAGATAGAGCGCTCGCGTTTGAATTTCGAAATTCCCATTTATTCGGAAGTTGCCCCCACTTAAATAATGCCAGTCAGGAAACGTGCGGTCACATATGGTGCAACGTATCCTTTGCTATAGTTTGCCCAGCGCCAAAATATCCGATCAGAAAGTACCTCTACCCTCTTTCTCTCTCTCTCTCTCTCTCTCTCCCTCTCTCTCTCTCTCTCGAAAGATATATAGAGAGAAAGATGGAGCTGTCACTAAATACTTATACCCGTACAGTTATGATATACATATCATTGCATATTCCGTTCTATCGAAAGGTGATTTATTTGCGCGTGCGTGTTTACTCTTGTATAACCTAGCATATGCATCCGACAAGCAAGTTATGACTAACCTCGATAGATAATGGGCATTCTGTGACAGTTTACGCGTGTGACGATGAGTTTATAGTTCAACAAAATTCGGGCAATCCTTTACTTCGTCTTACTTGTCATTGCTTAAAATGGCAAAACTAAATCCCAGATGAAGCCAAGACGAGCGAAGGAACCCTTGGATAAATGGTGAAAGACTAGTGCTATCTTGGAGTTTACCTTCTTCTATACTAGTTGCCCAACTATGGTTTGAGGGTGTTGTTTATTGCATCATTTCACTCATAGCTAGGGGTAAAAAGATGGATATTGGAGAAAATCAGTTTACATCCACATCAATTCTCGCTTCCTAATTTATTACGTGCGGTATCCCCAAATGGTTACCCATCTAAGTAATAACCAGTTTGAACATTGCTTAACTTCGGTGATCCGACGAGAGTCTGTATTTCAGCGTGGTGTGGGCCTAACTCGCTGTGCTTTATTAAATCTGAAATTTATATTGTTTAAATGCTCAGGTGACCCAACCATTTTGTCTACGTAATTATCTCCTACTTATATATATATTAGAATCAGAATTTTACCAATTTCTTTGACCGGAATAACTCTTACAGCAAAACGGAGATAAAGACAGTTGTTTAGACAGGGTGTTAGGCCAATTATTCTTTCGTGTGTTAATAAACAAACGTTTTATTTTCCCTCGCTTTTATCGCTTTTTATATTTAGTCCTGCTCGATATTTATAATAGGTAGTCAGACATAAGCGAAGCCGGAGGAATTTTAACTCTCGCACTAACATCTACTACTACTGCCACCTAGATATATCGAGGAAATCTTTTGTAAATCAAAATTTTTGTAGCTCAGTCATATTTCAATATTGAAATTGTGCGTTAGATACACTACATTTTCAAACTAAATAATGGACACTTTCTCTACCTTCACTTTATTTTCTAAAACACGATTTGGTTTGATAATCAAGATCCTCTATTTTAGATTTGCTTAATGTCTGCGTTTGCAAATCTCGCTTACAAGAATAAAAGAATAACAGAATTATCAATAAAAACTGACTCATATCACGATTTCTTTAGCCAAACACAATACACCTAACTATGCTAAGTTCCATTATTTACACAAAAACTATAAGTTCCTTTAAAATTGAATCTATATAAAATAATATTTTTATTATTTTTATACGAATTATATGCAATGCCATTTTATACCTGCAGTTTGACTGTTTCATTTTCAACTGATCTTTTGAGTTTACTAAAACCGACCAACTTTGGCTTGGTATTCTCGAATACGAGTCATTCCCATATTCTGTCATTCGCTCGCTTCAACCAAAATCGACATGTCCGCGAAAAAATACTATCTTCATTTTCATTAATGCATGTTGGGCGAATACACTTAATTAATAAAAACCTCATTAATAATAACTAGTTTATTGGGGATTTAATATATAGAGATATTTAAAGAAAAGTGTAGTTAAAGTATTAAAATGTTGCTCTATCTGTAGGAGTTACATAACACAAATATTTTATAAAATGTATAACTAGATACTGCAGATAAGATTCAGCTGCTGATATATATATATATATATATATATATATATATACATACATATATATATATAGTGTTTGAATTCTTGGAACTATATTCAAATTTTATTGATCTCAACTAACTTTATATATATATATATATATATATACATATATATATATCGAAATCTGAACTAAGACTGATTTTGTAAACATAAACTACAGAACTAATTTGAATTTTAAACCTTAGGATAATATTTTTATTATGGAATTTAAATGTGCATAAAAGTTAAGATAAAATAAAATTAATATACACTACAATTATAATCTCCTGTTAATTAAAATAGTCAATTGCCAATATTATTTAGATAATAAACAGGGGTAAACTATCAGTCGGCTTTAAGCATATGTTTCAATGAAAGCCTCATGTTTAAATACACATATACACAAACGAACACACACCACACAGACACAAAGAAACACGCATACACACACATGTATATATATATATATATATATATATATATATATATATATATATACTAGAAAAATGTGACCCGTTCAGTCACACTTTGAGCTCAGGTTACATTGTTTGAATCAGGAAAAAAGGCGACTGGCGATAAATAAACCATACTTCCGAAAGAGAAAGTAATGCCTAGTTTTATAGTTTATAGTCTTATAGTTCGGGTGCGAACTATACCTACGGTAATCCAAAAAAGGGGTGGGGCCAGACACCAGAATTATAATTTTGTCGGTAGTAAGATGTGACACAAGGTAAGTTTAATGTTGAGAAAACCAGATCCCCCTGTAAGAGTATAAAAATAACCATGGAAGCTTCTGTTGATATTCCCTTTTAGGGACGATATCAGGTGACAGACAATAGACAACCCCATCTCTCGTAGGAGGAGATAATACATGAGAGGATGTGCTCCTAGGTTCAAATCAAACCATACCTCATTCCGCCTAAGAAGGGTTAGGGTTAGAGACAAGACATTTCCTAGGTTGCTAAAATGATGCCAAGAATCTCCCTCCCTGGCTCGTATGAAAAAAACCTGAGTTTGTAAAGCCAGTAAAATATTTAAAAAAATAAAAAGACAAAATCAAAGTTTAGTTACTTTCTATTTATTATATCTCCCACCTTTTTATTTCGCTCTCTCTTTATCTCTTCAGCTCTGGGTTAAATGATATTAATACTTGCATTGATATTCCCTGTTGTTTATAATCGACTATTCCAACTTTCTGTTTCATAGTTAGTTTTATTATCTTGACTGTTAATCAATATAAAAAGAGATAGAGTGAATGGAGGGAGAGTTAGAGAAACTGTATAAAATAAGGGCAGGGGATCAGACACATACAAAACGAGAGACTGAGAGTAATAGACAGACATTTAGTAAGAGATTAGTGACTTAATCAATGAATTGCAAATTAAAACTAAAATATAACTTAGTTTTGGCATCGAGTAATGTTTGGAAAACACTCCGTTTTATGTGTTCTAATTTGCAATAATTTATAATTCACTGAACAGGACAGCGATTTCTCTCTTCGCTATCTCTCTAGTTCTCTCGCTTCCTTTCACTCTATGTTGATTCAATCACTCTCTAATATTTATTAATGTCCCCGTGAGCATATAAAGAAAGCGTGACTCTGGCAATCTACTTTAAATAGGTGTGTCAGTACACACCACAAACACGTATGTAAATTCGATGGCAAAATAATATCTCGTTACTTCAATATTAGACTGAAAAAACTAATAATACTTCTACATAATAATAGTAATAATAATTATTATTATTATTATCATGATAATAATAATTATAATTATGAGAAGAATAAGAAAAAGAAGAAGAAGAAGCAGTATATAGAAGTGAAGAGACTTATTGCTTTAGTTGTACAAGAAGAATGTCTTAACAGATATATAACAGTTTGTGAATTTTCGAATGAAATTAAAGTAGAATAAATAGCTGTAGTGGTTGTGAGGTTAGACTTTAGTATATTATAATAATAATTAAAAAAAAAAAAAATCATAAGAATAATAATCATGATAATAATACAACAGAAGAGTAAGGAGCATTCTTAAATCACACCTCCACAGTCGAAATACAATCTATGCTATCAATGCCAGAGCACTAGCTATAATTCGATATACTGCCGGTATACTTGACTGGAATGTAGATTACCTAAAATGTTTGGATACCAAAACACGAAAATGCTTACAATTTATGGAGCTTTCGAAAAGAAATTAGATGCAGATCGATTGTATCTATATAGAAAGGACGGTGGTCGAGGTCTACTTAGTGTTGAAGATGTTGTAAATATAGACTAAGTTTGTTTATATAAATATATTTCTGGAATTAATGAGATCCGTTTTTGTGAAGTGAAAAGAGATGAAACGCTAAGAACTGAGGTGAAAAAGAATCAAAGGTTACAAGAGAGAGGGTTAAAAATATTTAGAGAGAAACTACACAGTGCATTCTGTTAAAATACTGCATTTATAGATAATGACAACTGGAATTGGTTGGTCAGAGGTGATCTTAAACGATCTACTGAGAGAACCTTAATGGCAGTCCAGGAACAAGTCACCCGCACTAGATCCATCAAACATTACATTTACAAAACTGCAGAATCATCGATATGCCGATTGTGTAATAGAAGGGAATGAACCTTAGCGTATATTGTATCTGAATGCCCAATGCTAGCACAGCACCAATATACAAAATGGAGACACGAAAACGTCGCTCAGGTATTACACTGGAATATATGCAAACTTTATGAATTGGACCACAATGGAAAATGGTATGAGCATACGCCAGAAGTAGTAAAGGAGAACGACAATGTGGAACTTCTTTGGGACAGGCGCATACAGACTGATAAGGTTCTTGAACATTCAAAACCCGACTTAATCTTTCTAAACAAAAACAAGAGAACTTGCTTAATCATTGATATAGCCTGCCCATTCGACATCAAAGTGCAGGACAAAGTACACGCAACAAAATGAATATCAAGAACTAAAATAAAATTAATATTAATATGGAAATGTAAAGAAGTAAAGGTGATCCCTGTTGTAATTGGAATGCTTGGAACCATAGCGAAAAACCACCATCAATTGCTTGAACAGATTGACGAGACAATTTTTTTCCAAGTCTGCAAAAGACCTTCCTGTTAGGAACAGCGAAAGTGTTAAGGTACAGTTTGAATGTCCAAGGTCAAGGGAATTGACTTGATATTGAAAAAAGAAAACTCCAACTAAAACATCCAAAAGTTGAGACTACTATAAAATAATAATAATCACTAGCGGGACCCGCGTAAATTACACGAAATATTGTTTTCAATACTAATTATCTTATTCCTAACCTATACATGTTTGAATAAAATATGATAAGATTTGACTTGTATATTTATTTAGAAAAATGAACAATACATGAAACAATTTACAAAACTTCTTAATATGCAATATTTCTAGTGAAGGTAATATTTCGACGACTAAACCTTACTTTGTAAATGTTTTGGATTAAATTACATTTTGCTCCAATTCATGAGTAGCATACAAAGATTCGCAAGGTCGTTGCTTTTGATGTAAGCGTGACACACAAAATAACACACACGCTATCGTGTCTTCCCGGTCGTTCCCTACCTACCTACTCCCCCCCCCTTCGATGTAGAAAAAAATCTTAGAGGTTGGATGGGATCGAACTATAAAAAACCTACGTCAAAATCTTACGTCGCTTACCGTTGCACCAAAGGGAAATACTGGAAATGTCACGAAAATTAGGTAACTTGAATGCTTTTCCAAATCTAGGTTCGGCACGCATGCGCCGAGCTTTTGATGTAAGCGTGACACACAAACACACACGCTATCGCATTAATATATAGAATGATGACAATTATAATGAATTTGGCATATCTTAATATTTTAATACAGTCTCACAGGTGATCCGTTCGTTAGTCCTAAAGTTTTGTATGCATTACTGACTAGTAAAACAAATTCTGACCTACCTAACGGTTTTTACATGTGTCGCTACGCCGGTTCTTGAAATTGCAATCATTTCATGTTTTAAATTACAATCATAATCCTCGTATTCTAAACACCCTCACGAATATTACACGATGGCTAAGTAGTAAACGAAACGTGTGGGATACCCGGGTTCGAATCCAGTTAGTTCCACAGAAACACTTTAATCAAAACCCACACCTGAATTTGTGTCTAACCTCCTGGAGAGGAGATAAATAAAGTATTTAATATATTTTACTAGAAGTTAAATATAGTATATATTTATTTGCTAATAATTGACAAGTTAATAATAGAACGATTGAAAGGTAAATCAAGCTAGTATATAATAAATTGCATAATTGCATATATTTGTTTAATTAATTAAGTGCTGATGAAGTAGTTGACAAATATTCGTTTTTATTATAACACAATATAACTAATTAGTGTCACATTAATGTAATTATATTGTCATTGAAATTTAAATGCTAGATAATCAAAGAACATGCGAAACAAGTGGGGTAAAGTGATTGACATTTTACGGCTTCCAAAATCTTTTCGTAAGCTATAAAGAGACGGACATTGAGGGAAACTTTGTCCCCGTATTTGAAACAACGAGTAATTCTACCAAAGGACAACAAAGCCTGCGTGAAAGGGGGTGGTGGGAGTGGTGGTTTAAGATATAGTATAAAGAAAACAGAATCCTATCTACATGGACGTACGTGGAAGAGACGGCCGCTGGCAAAGTAGGCTTCTTCATTAATCTTCAGAAATGAGCAAGTGGAAGCAAGAGAGAATCCAAGAACTCAGTACACAAGTAGTTTGTCATGTATCCTCGGGCAACACGAAGACACTAGATTAGAGAACTTTGTGAGCAGTAAGAGATTAGAAATTGTTCTTAGTGTTGTGTTTGGAATTAGTAATAACCCGCGGCTGTCATCGGACTCGCTGCCGTTTGGCCCGCTATCTTTGCCAATTGCGATTTCTTTTATCTTGTTTTCCGAGCAAATAGATAATTCCGGAAAGAAACAAATTGACCGAAGCGAATCTGCATTCGATAAAAAGACATACGTCTGCATTAGTATCAACCGGAAAGCGAATTTTACCAAACATCCTCTTTTTAATTTTGGGTAAACCTGCGTCAAGAAATGAAATGGAATATGCAACCGATTGGATATCTGGATAATGCTGGCACGGGAAATACCAAAATAAAGAAAACAATTGGCTGTGCACGTGACTCGTCTTGTTAACTCAAAGTCAATGAAATGTAAACAATCGTCTGATTATGCTCACTTCCATCGTCTGATCTATATGTGTTTCTCATAGGTTTGGTTCGTCAGTTTAACAACACATCACCCTATTCTCTGTTATTTAATGTCGAACAACAATATGGATTGTAAATTATTCATTGTATACCATTGATTGAACACAAGTTGCTAATTTACCTATAGCTTCCGGGAAAGTGTTAGTCCGTACATTTTCTAACTGTATTAGTACGTTAACTAACACGATAGATCCGATTGGATTTGAACTAGGCATAACTAATGACGGTATCCACCAGACTAATCGCGTACCTTTTTTTCTGCTTATTGGTACGCATTAAAATGTGTTCCTTTTTCCTAGAGATTGGTCGAATTTACCTACAAGATAAACTTGTAAATGTAGACACACGTTTATACATACAGAGAACAGCCAATAATCGTTTATTTTTAGTACTAATGCGATTGTTTTTATCGTCAATAAAAATCAAATTCAGGTCATAATGTTTTATCATTCATATCTATCTATCTATCTATCTATCTATCTATCTATCTATCTACCTATCTAGCTATCTATCTATCTATATATATATCGAATACGTTCGTCGAACACTCTCGACTAGTCTTCTATCTGTGGCCACTTCTATGTACATATAGATATTAATTTCCCTTAATTACGTGACAGTTTCCGAGTGGATATGGCGACTGCTTGCAGATTCTAGGCTGACTCTGTGAACCAGGTTCGCGCCTCCTGACCGTCTGAAATTGTTACTTTCCTGCACTGATGAGAGCAATAAGCTTGAAACGCTAGGTATTAATAATTTAATATTTATTTATAAATATCATACTAAGCCCCTTTAAGAAATTAAAGTATGAGCACTCTCGGGGATGTTAAAAATAGACTGTCAAAAAGCTCTAATGCAAAGTTCCGAATACGTTGGTCGAACACTCTCGACTAGTCTTATATCTGTGCCCGCTTCTAGGTACATATAGATCTTAATTTCCCTTAATTACGTGACAGTTTCCGTTGGCCGAGTGACTCTGTGAACCGGGTTCGCGCCTCCCGATCGTCTGAAATTGTTACTTTCCTGGACTGATGAGAGCAATAAGCGTCTGTAGGTATTAATAATTTAATATTATTTATATATATATATATATATATATATATATATATATATATATATATATATACACACACATATATATATATATATATATATATATATATACACACACATATATATATATATATATATATATATATATATATATATATATATATATATATATATATATATATATTTATTTACTCCTCTGCAGGAGTTAGGCACAAGGCCAGTTTTATCTTACTCCCACAAGTAAGATGTGACCACAGCTTGGGTCGAGTAAGTGGGGTTAAAAGCCAGCGCTCGAGAGGTGAGCACTCTGGCCATTTAAAAATTGCCTGGGCAGCCCCGTCGGCATTCCCCGGTAGGGGCGCCTCAAGCAGTAAGCAATAAACTTACTCCTCCCCAAAGAGGGGAGGCGAAGCCTGGGAGGGTGGACCTCCTAGAACTGCACAGGACAGGGTGCAGTATCCATCGGAACAGATACTACACTTACTTCCTAGCGTGTGCCAGGTAAATAAACTACAAAAATCTGTTCTTTGTTATCTTATTTGTCTCCGTGCACACTTCATGATCTAACAAAGGGATGCTCTAATAAAAGATGATGTATCTAAAGGATGACATAATTTATTAAAACTGACGTTATCTATCCAATCATATATATATATATATATATATATAGAGAGAGAGAGAGAGAGAGAGTGAGAGAGAGAGGGGGAGGAGAGAGAGGAAGGAGCTCCTTTATCTAGACGACCGGTGAACGAAGGAGAAAGTCTAGACGCATGTAGAATAGTATACTTCTAAACCTCTATGGATATTATTTGTTTGTTATCGTGCTTGCTTGTTTGTTCCTGTGCACACTGGATAACGTCAGCTTTTAGTGACGGCATCCATTAAAAGGGACAGAGAGGAGATAACTGTGCACAGTGGAAATATTCCACGAAAGGATGACGTCATTCATTAAAAAGAGAGTGAAAGTGTGTGTGTGTGTGCGTGCGTGTGTGTGTGGAACAGGTCCGTCATGGCGTTTCATCGAGACGACCCATGACTCGAGGACCTGGTATACTACTAAAATAGTGAAGTTTACTTGCTGGTTTCTGTGTACATTGCATGATATCACTAAAAGAAGACGCCATCTATTAAAACAGATAAGAGGGATAACTGTGCGCAGTGGATGGCGTCACAAAACGATGCATGATGAGCTACGTTCATTTATCCTATATGACATCATGTACAGAATCTCATTCCATCTCTCTTTGTTTTAATCGATGAATTGTTAACTACGTTCATTTATCCTACATTACTTTTTTATTTATTTATTTATCATAGATATTTACAATGGCAAAAGAAAAAAAAAGTGGTTAGATCAAAATAGAAACAACAAGAAAATACATCATATTAAAGAAAAAACAAAAAACAGGACTGGAAAGAACTATATCACCTGGTCCAGTTCTGCTACCACATGCCACTAGGGAAATGTTCGTCAATGCTGCAATTTTACATTTAGGTTTAGAAAAAAAAGAATATTAAGAAAAAAAAGAAAAAAAAAGAAAAAAAAAAGAATGACAAATGTTTGGGGGAAAAATGTGTACGACATAAATGCATGTCAAGAGGGAAAAAGCGAGAGAAAGAGAGAGAGAGAGAGAGAGAGAGAGAGGCTGGCCACTGCAACATGACGGTTGAGGAAGTGAAAGGGTGAGACTGGATCAGTTTTTATCATTAGAGTAGGCTTCACTATATTTAAAGCGCTCTGTTTTATTTAAAAAAGATATTGTTTCCAATAGAATATTATGGTTTTAGGCGTGGCTAAATCTAGGGTCTCCGTAAAGTAGTGTTGAGGTTAGCTCGGTATCGTTAAGTTGGGTGTTTATTACTTCATAAAGGCTGTCTCTCCGTTTTCATGAATGACGTCATCCTTCTGTGACGGCGTCTACTGTGTACAATGACAGTAACTAAATATCGGAAGCCAAATGTAGTGCTAAAACTTTGATGATGTTGTTATCTTGCTTGCTGCTTGTCACCGTGCACACTTTTTGCCTGTACATGAATATGTTTGATGGTGGCAAGAAAGAGAAAATGGTGTAAATAACGTGTGAATGATGGGAAGTGATGAGACGTAATAGAATGATGTAAATAGCTCAAAGAGATAGATAGATAGATATATATATATATATATATATATAGAGAGAGAGAGAGAGAGAGAGAGAGAGAAAGATGAGAAAAAATGAATAGAGAGGTGAAGAACGAGACAGAGATAGGGGAGAAGACAAAAGAAAGAGAGCGAGGATAATGAGAGAGAGAGCGAGAGAGAGAGAGAGAGAGTGGGGGTCTGACATCATAACGTAAACATTTGTCTCAAAACGGTCAGTTATATGTTGCGCTAAGCAGAGCGAAACGGAATATAGAATGTTAAAACATTTATAAGTACAAAAGTAAAGTAGTCGATCGTAGGCTCGAAGGCTCCATTTTCATTGGCGACTACACCGAGATGTAGGGGATGTCGCCACTCTTTTCCCAGGGCTACTTAACTTACCCTTGCTTCTTACCTTATAATGTTAAGTGTTTAGCAAGTAGTAATCAAGTTGTTGGTATGACTCAGTTAAGGATTAAACATCGGTCTCCCAGCCCATTAGCGAATACTAACCAATATAAATGTACAAACCATATTGTAAATAAAACTCTTTTGAATAAATAGTATTTTAGTTCCAAATTGTTTTCATAAATATTTTGAAATTCAAAAAGGTTTTCATAAATATTGAATAATATGTATGACAAATGTTAACCCACACTCAGTAGTGCGTATGTATACAAATATAACATTATTACCTCACTTACTTTGAAGGGAAGGTAATAATGTAAGGGAAAGACGCCCCGACTTCTGAGTAAACAGTCGGGTTTCGAATATCAGCTTGAAACAATCGCCAAGTCTAGCCACTCACACTGAAGTGTCGTGATACAATATAACAGCTGTCTATGTATGACCTAATATATATATATATATATATATATATATATATATATATATATATATATATGCAAACATTGTTAGAAATAACAAAATTCGCCTGTTTAATTATACTTTTTTTTATTTTTTCAATTTTTCTGATGATTTATTATTGAAAGAAAAATAATGAATAAATGTTCCATAGGTTTCACGAACATTTTCGATTCTTTGTTCAATCATCCTCAAGTGTCAAAAGCAAATTAACAAAATAGCTGGAGAAAGAAGAGAATTTTTTTAAAAACGACGGAGCAACGTGCCGAGAACGTTTTTCGCATTGTTCCAGGAAAGTCGTTGACGATTTAAATTCAGAGACGCTGGAATGGAACTACAGAACAAAATCGCATTACGTTTAGCATTTTAAAATGTTACCACTTGTTTCACATGTGATGTTATTAATTTTAGGTTGCTGTGTTTTTATGTAGATAGCTTCCAGTATTTTTCATTTTTATAAATTGGTTTCGGAATGTATTATTTTAGTTTTGTTTACTAGAATTTGTCTTAAATCAGAGGGAGGACAGTTATTTTATGTAGATATTGGTAAATTGGGCTAGAGTTTACAAGATGCATGGTGAAGCGACGGAATAGGGTGGTGCTTGTAAAACCTCTGCAGCTATTAGCATTATTATTATTATGAAAGTTTCATTCTCGTAAAGGGCATTTAAACTTATAAATAACATTGGTTATTTCTAGTGGTTTTGGGGTTGGGGAGGAGTTGTTTTTAACTACAAAATTTTGGGGTTTAAATTTCTTATAGTAAATTTTCTTCTTATCTGAATTTGCTTGCATTTGATCACAATAGTATATGTTAATATTCTTTGCGTTGTGATGTTGAATATTATTACTATTTTTACTGGTGTTTTTTAAGTTTCGAATCATTAATTTTATTTGTTTATCAACGATATAATTAGGGAATTCGTTGTTAATAAGTACTTGTTTTATATTTTTTAATTCAATGAATAGTATTTTTATAGGAGGATATTAATTTGGCATGTTTTAATAGATTTTTAACAATAGGTATTTTGTAACGATAGGGACACTCGCTCTTGAAATTTAAAGGACTAGAATTTAAGCTGGTTGTTATTTTTATAAGTGGAAGTGTTAAACGATTTATTAGAAATATCTAAAAGTTCGTGCATTTGTTCATTGTGATCACCTAAAATAAGAATATCGTCTACATAGCGTACGTAAATAGAGGGTATTTTTTTAAAATTTATCTACCTCCCACAAGGTAAGATGTGACACAAGGTCGGGAAAGTGGGATTAGATAAGCCAGCGCTCGAGAGGTGAGCACTCTGGCCATTTAAAAATTGCCTGGGTAGTCCCGTCGGCATTTCCCGATAGGGGCGCCTCAGACAGTAAGCAATAAACTTACTCCTCCCCAAAGAGAGAAGGCAAAGCCTGGGAGGGTGCACCTCCCAGAAGTGCACAGGACCAGCAGCCCCCAATAGACCGGCGTAAATCCAGACCCAAAGGCCCGGACGATACCAGTTTATTAGGTGGGGTACAAACCCCGGCTGAATGCTATTAAATAGCGTTTTTTAGGTTTGACATATAAAATTCGCGAATAATCAGACCGAGAACCGAACCAATTAAAACTTCGTCAATTTGAGTGTAAATGTAACCCTTGAAGTCATAAAAAGGTACTTCGTTGGTGCAGATTAATAGTAACTTTTTCAGTATTTTTAAAATCAATTTGAAGTGGAGGGCGAGACGGGTTATTGTATATATTATTGATGATTATGTGTATTGTTTCTTTTACAGGTACATTGGTGAATAGGCTTTCTACGTCTAGGGAGACGATGATTTTATTATCCGGTTGTTTGCTTTGTAAAATTTGTAATAGTTCTTGTGTTTACTTAACACTATATTTGTTAGGTAGATACGGGCTGATATGTTCATTTAAGGTCTTTATTAAGAAATATATAGGAGTAGGAATTTGGTATATGATAGGTCAGATAGGGGATTAAGTGTATGTGTTGTATTACCCGTTCTTTCGGGGTACCCGGTAAGATCCAACAAGAATGACAAAGAACAAAACGTATATGGAAACACTTTGTTTTTTTTTTATTTCCCATCACCGGATGGTTTACGCCGGCTGCGCACACACATATAAAAAATCTTTTGACATACTTTTGTCTCATGAACGTCTTTTTCTTGTTTAGATCACAGACGTGGTTTCCGCTAGAAACTCGTTGATATATACATCCGATTGGAAAGCAATTTGCTCTGCATTGTCTATTCGAGCGTGAACTAACGCAATTGTTCCACAAGCACTTCCAATTGTCTGCTTGATGAAATACAATCAGGGGATTCCTTCACCGTACCAACTTGCTTATTAGTCGCGTTTTTAGTTAGCGGACACGCCAATGAAACTTCATCGGTGCCATAAACATTGGTAAACTCCCATTCTTCCGGTAGTTCGATACTCCGATCACCAAGCGCTCCGGCTCTTTGCGTTTCTGAAACCGCCGCCTTTCAAGGCTCGCTTGCACTGCGGAACTTTGTCCGTTTTAACAGTTATCAAGTCGTTTTCTTTCTTTCTCGACGTCCCACACACAATGGACTCGTCCACGATTCATTTTTGCAACTTTTCATTATCTTACATATGTATCTTAATTGTTCCGTATAAATATCCAGGTTTGTAATCGCCAATTATTTTGGGAAGTTGATAATTATCAATTTGTGCATTGTTGTCAGTGATAAGTCTGTTAACTTGTGTCTTTAATATGTTGGTAGGATTGTTGTTAATTCTTTTGAATCTAGTGCGGTCATCAAGAATTGTTTGAAGTTTAGTGTAATAATCTGATTTATTAAGTACTTCAAATATGTTTGTTTAGTTTGCTTTTTTTATAATGATATTTGAATGATTGAAGAGTTCATTAGCGGTTTTTTTAGATTGGGATTGAATAATAAATTGGATTGTTTTTTATCATGTCGATTTTTTTTATAGCTTCTGCTTTTAGGGGATCACGTAAGCCGGAATGTGATGTAATTTTATTTTATTTTCTGTTTCTTAATATTAAAAATACTGGAAGCTATCTACATAAAAACACAACAACCTAAACCAGTGGTAACATTTTAAAATGCTAAACGTAATGCGATTTTTTCTGCGATGCCATTCCAGCATCATTGAATTTAAGTGATCCACGACTTTCCTGGAACAATACTGAAAACGCACTCTGTCCGTTTCTCCGTCGTCTTTTCAAAAATTCTCTTCTTTCTCCAGCTTTTTTGTTCCTTTGCTTTTGACACTTGAGGATTATTCGACGAAGAATCGAAAACGTTCGTGAAAGTTATGGAACATTTATTAATTTTTTATTTTAATAATTTTTGTATTAAAATAAAAAAAAAATAAATCAGAAAAATTGAAAAAATAAAAAAGGTATAATAAAACAAACGAATTCTGTTATTGTTCACAATGTTTGCCAAAAAAGACACACTATATATATATATATATATATATATATATATATATATATATATATATATATATATATTGCAAATAAATGGATAAAATAAATCCGACGGAATGAGATAAAACAGAAAATGGAAGATCTAAACCTCAAAGATACATCTTAAATTACAGGTCTTCTTGTATTTTACCACTTTTTGAGGTGCTACTCCTGATAAAGTTCTCGTAACAGTTGAGCGAAACGTTGAGATGCATTCTTGAGTTTTAAATTTTCTTTCTTGCCATTTTATCTCTCTCTCTCTCTCTCTCTCTCTCTATATATATATATATATATATATATATATATATATATATATATATATATATATAGTAGCATTTATGATAAGTCAGCTACATGTGTATGTATCATTCCCGTGGGAAATCATCAGGCTATATAAACACTCACAAGAAAGAGAAGAATGAACTGATAGCGTATAATATCAGACAAGTGAATTGTCACTTGTCGAAGATTGCTTCACTAATTCTTTCCTCAGGAGAAAATCAAAGTGAGAGACTAATATAAGTCATAGTATCCAGTTAGAGATATTTTCCCAAATCAATATAATCTTGAATCATTAATACCTATATCTTCAACATCAGCCACTAACATTTATAGTAACGAGTTACGTCTCAGTATGCGAGAATATGAACGAGTTATTACCGGAACCAAATAGTTTTCTCTCTTCAAATTATAAATTTCTTTGGGTTACCTAACTCTAAAACTAATTGCTAAAGAAATGGTGCAAAAAATCTGATTTTCGGTCATAGTATTCACCAGTGACCAATATCCAACTTTCTCTTGAGAGTTAGGTTATAATTAGTTAAGGATTTACATTTAAAAGCAAAAAAGGTACTCCTCTAGATAAAATTGAATTTCTTAAATTAAACATCTATTGGATTGTTTTCCGTAAATGTTGATGAGTTCTAATTTTTCACCATCACAAGTAAGTATTTCCTAGTGCTACAGCATCGCCCCGATTGACGGCGGAAAGATGAGGAAATGACGGCTTAGATGGTTTAGAAATCTGCTGAGGGACGAACACGACAGCGTCGTTAGCCTGATGATTTCCCTCGAAGATTAAACACAAACGTTTCTCTGTAGCTTACTTGCCATACACATATTTAAAGCTACAACTACTAAGTTCTACTCGAGTATTGAACACTGTTGAAATACACACTGACAACTATGTACATGCTATAGTATTTTATAACATAAGTGTATGTATATATGAAATAATATAACTTCGGGTACTCAAGCTAAGATTGATATAGTGAGTTGTTTATTGTTGTACTCCATATCGGGATACGCTTGTTTTTCTACGAGTCACCGGTATAAGTGATTTACATTGTAATGTGGTTGTTTTATTTTCTTATCACCCGAGCAAAGTCAGGTACTTCCACTAGTGCATTATAAAACAACAAATACAAACAAAAAACGATTTCTGTTTTGCTGAATTTAATGAAACAAAAATGAACGCCTATTTTATTTACTCCTCCCCAGGAGTTAGGCACACGGCCAGTTTTATCTTACTCCCACAAGTAAGATGTGACCCAAGATCGGGTCGAGAAAGTGGGGTTTAAAAAGCCAGCGCTCGAGAGGTGAGCACTCTAGCCATTTAAAAATTGCCTGGGCAGCCCCGTCGGCATTCCCCGGTAGGGGCGCCTCAGACAGTAAGCAATAAACTTACTCCTCCCCAAAGAGGGGAGGCAAAGCCTGGGAGGGTGGACCTCCCAGAACTGCACAGGACAGGCGTGCAGTATCCATCGGAACAGATACTACACTTTGATCTTAGCCAAAAGGCCAAGAAGACGCCTATTTTCAAAGAATTAAACATCATTTGCTAAGTGTATTTCATTCCTTAGACTATTGCCTTCGAACGAATTTCACATCTGTCAGACAATCGATGTAGTCATTTAGAGTATCATGAATCTAACGACCACAAAACAAGTCTTTCAAAAATTCAAAACATTTTCAAAATATTTTCAAAATATTTATTTTAATGAAAAACAAACCCCATAAATGGTACTGCTTCCTTACATATTTAGACATTTAAATCATATTAACATCTTTTGAAAGATAGCGAAGGAAGCTAGGCATAATGGAAACTCTGATTAGTCGATGAAAAGTGTGTACAAGAAGAGAGGGTATTGTGGCATTGTCAACAGGTAAGTCAATTGAAGAGTGACACCTGTGGTCTGTCTAGTGTATAAAGGTCAAATGTCATTTTAAGCGAGTAAAACGTTGATATAAAAACTGAATCATAGAAGTGCTTAAAGGTATTTTAAAATATACTGATTTGATGAAAACTGGAGGCGACGATTAGGGGGCACGCTCATAAATAATCACACAAATAGAAACGTTCAAAAACAAGCAATGACAAAATAGGGGATAAAAGTTGAGAAACATCGTAGGTATAATTTAGTAGATCATTCCCGTACTTCCCTAAGACACAAATTAGACATATGTAATACTGTTACCAATTAAAATCTCGTCATATTTACTGGAAGACTATTCCCTATATCAAAGAGGTACATAGTTCATATGCACAACTATTATCGATGGTATGGACAAGTCAGAAGTGATAAAGGTCTTTGGTAATAATTAATTGTCGCTGACAGTGTCTATACGTAAAGGTTCAATCTTCACTACAAGTGTTATTAAATTAGAATAAAATAAAAAATACTTAAGGCTTCTACACAGTCATGGCTGACGGAACGAGAACAATCTACCTTCGTGGATTAAAGAAAAGGGTTCAGTTAAAAATTCCGTATACGTTCCCGAGTTGTATATTAAGATTCTCGAGTTCGAGAAGACGCACCTGAACGAAGTTAGATATTACATCGTTGTGGGAATAACATCAAAAATGAAAACAGTAGTCCAAATAAATTCAAAAATTACCGAAACATATAAAGTATATCCGCCTGATTTCAATGAAACTGAAACTAAAAGCACGATGCATAAAATTATGAGGTGCTTCTGCATTTTGCAACGAAACAAATTTCCTTCCTCATTTCTAGAAGAGTGAATCGAAACGGGAGATAATTTGATTTTTTTACAGGGACTGATAACGGGGCGGTTATATTCGATTTATTTTTTAACGGGAAACCGTAACACAGATAGAGAAAGAAGAGATTTTGTAAGAAGATACATTAAAAAACAATATATTTGTAATAAAATACATTAAAAACGGTATTAAAATGGAAATAAATTAGATTTATTTAACTAACTTTAACATAACATAAAATATAAAAATATAAAGTTCATATTTGAAAAAAGTTTTACACTGAATACAATTCAACTATCTGGGAGAGAATGACTCTCATATAAAGTACATATTTGTAAGAAATCTACTAACTTTGCCTTATCTCTAGTTAGGTATAGAATGTCTTGAAGATTTAACGCATTGACATCCATTTTCGGAAAATTAAGAAAATAATTAAGACGCATTTTGAATTATCTCCCCTTCCGAAAAAGTTTAAATTATCCCCCTTTCCGATTCACTCTTCTAGAAATAAGGAAATTTGGTTCGTTGCGATAATGCAGAAGCACTAATGAGAGAAAGTACGTAACAGTTCAAAGTGCAATTGCCCGGGGAAAAGAAAAAACATGGCAACTTGAGGCATATCGCTAAATTTGCAGAATATGTTAAGGTCGAAGAGGTGAGGTTAGTCGTAGGTACGACATTTCCTGTGTAAAATATGATTGCTGGAATATTAAGTATTAAGTGTGTAGAGAGATCGGCTTACGTATAGACGGTGGGTTTAAAAGGAAGTAAAATGAATGTAATAACTGATCGTACATAACAAGGGGAAAAGAAATAAAGTGATGAGACAAAGAAAGAAGAAAAAGACAACCGACAGAAAAAAGGCATAGTTGATGAGAGTGGAAAGTAATAAGGGTGAGCAAAGGGTGAAGAAGATTTTAAGAAATCAACGATGGATAAAAGTAAGTGGAGTGTGGAATTGGGGCACACGACTTGGATCCAAAATTAAAGTGTATATTTTGTTATCTTAGGATATTTTTTAGCTATGCACGACGCTGTTGTAAAGACTCCCGGTCTTTGGTCTATGTGCTTTTTTTTTAATGCGATAGGGTGCTGGCTTCAATACGTCGTCTTGGTGTGGTTTGCTTGTTCTGCATGCTTGTTTTGTCAAGAGTAATAAAACAATAACAAATACAATAGCACATTTTATTGAATCGATGATGTTGTGACATTATTTTCTGTCTTCATTCGATAATTATCTAATAGTCACGAACATGAAATCACTTTGGTACTGACCTGGAACCATGAACTAATTTTCGATATTTCCTGAAGCAAGGCTTAATAAACACAAATGAATTTGCACACGTCTAAACAAACGACAATATGTTTACACGATATTCAGAGAATATGCGTAATTTCTCAAACATAGTTTTCTAGATATTTGCTATTTTGTGCACAATGTCTGCTTTAGCGTCACCCCCATCTAAATAACGCTAGATACTAAACAGCAGGTGTATATATGGTGATTGTCACTTCTTACATAAACGACAATCCATACAAAATAGCAATGTTCGGTTGTGGACACGCAAATGACTCACATTTAATAGTCTTGCAGAAAATAGGAAATTTAACATCACTGTCTTCTATAAGGTACATCCATATAGTTTTATCTATTGGTCGTTTGTGTAATTAGGTGCTGCTATGGGATCTCGTGTGATTTCTATCGACAATAAGGTTTTGTCACAATCCCCACACACATTGTCAGACTGAAATGTTTCTGGAACGCATGTCACATGTCGTTTTCAAAAATCACGTTTAAAAGTGGTGTAACCTCGTCGCCTTGCTTCAAATCTCCTACACCCATCATAGATGTGCTTCCGCCAAACGGATCGCTTCAAAGCCTTGCTCTCATTCAGTCCTACACATGCATGCTTAGGGGCTTATTGTTATCTCTGACATAATTCTGGAAGCATATTTTTCGTCTGTATTCCGGCCGTTTACCGTGATACAGTGCCCAATACAAACGTTGTTTACGGAGCCCAGCCCACTGCATATCTATAGTAGTCTTAAAATATATTTATCGCAAGTAATCTATACACAACCATTGATGTTTCATTTCCAAGAGAAATCTCCCGATAATTAAACATAACATTTTCTGTGTAGTTTAATTGCCATAAATGTATTTTCAAACCACTGCTAAGTTCTACTTATGTACTGAGCACTGTTACAGTAGGTATTATACACTTCAATGCCCGGTGCTGTTGGCCCCAATTATACTCTTTCTTATATTACACTCCTATTTCCTTATTATTCCTGTTTCTTTCCTCCATAAGAGTTTTTTTATAAGTTTCTTTTCTTCCTCAAAAATTATCCTTCTCCATATCCTCCTCTATACTCTTCCACCTACCCTCTTACACTGCACATCCTCTTGCAAGATGTTTCCTTAAAAAAGTTTCTGCAAAGAAAACCGGATCCTCTTCAGCCCATATTTTCTACTTTTATTTTATTTCTATTTTTATTTTAATTTTATTTTGTTTTTATTTTTTATTTTTATTTTTATTTCATTTCTTTATTTTTATTTTATTCTTAATTTTTAATTTTTAACTCTTTTATTTTATATTTTTATTTTTTTTTATTTTTTTTTATTTTTATAACTATTTTTATTTTTATTGTCTCTGCTACTCCTCTGACAAAAGAATTTTTAGTTTTAATTAATTTTTACGGAAATTCGAAAGGGTAAATCTTTGTTCATAGGTATCATTATGTGTTTTCCCCTCCTATGCTAGAAAAATATCCACTAGTGATTCTTTCTGTCAGTGGATGTTTTTCTAGAACGTTTTTTAAAATTTTCTGTGAGACGTGTTGCTATAAGCGTTGAGGAAAAGTCGTTTTGGACTAATTCATCAAATTATAAAATAAAATAAAGTATTTCCAAACTGTTGTGGAAACGATCGTACGCCATAATGGACTTGATGTTCTAATTCTTGGAAAAATAGTAATGTTTTAATCATTAAATGTTTATATATATATATATATATATATATATATATATATATATATATATATATATATATAAGCGTGATGTATTATATTGCTTTATAATATTATATGAATATATGCATGAAATAGTAAAGTAAATTTCAACTTCCACGAATTTTCTCAATCTAATAAATTATCTGGATCTATTTGTATTATATCTTGGGATAATTTACTAATAAGCAATTTAACATCATCGGCTAATGACAAACACATCCACACACACACAGAGGCATATATATATATATATATATATATATATATATATATATATATATATATATATATATATATTATGTATATATATATATTATGTATATATATATTATGTATATATATATATATATATATATATATATATATATATATATATATATATATATAGCAATCCAGTGACAAACTGTTTCGCAGTATCACGTCTCTTCTGTGTGGCTAGACATGCAAGGTTTTCAGATTGAGATTGACACCTGATGGATTTATTATAGTCTGATAGCGCCAACCGTACAAACGAGGAAGGGGAATCTTATTGTAGTGCTACTCCAGGGTCTGTGCGTCCGAGACCTGCCGAGTCGAAAACGAAGCCGTAAACAAAACTGGAAAAAGATACTGACCAATTAGGATGCTGCAAGGCAGTTTGTAGCAAGCAGCCGATAAAAATTGGAAGGAGACGCTAAGCCAAACTAAAAAAAATGAATTTTCAGCAATTGTGTCAGAGCCTAGAATCTCCGGAGCAGGTTATGAATTTCTGCCATCAGAAATCTCAACTGCCCACCAGCATGCGGTGTAGGCGATGCGCACGACTTTGCCAGTTGACGGCAAGACAAACAATATCGGACAAATATGCATGGAGATGCCCCACCCAGGAATGCAGGGCTTGGGGTGTCTTTGCGATCGGGGACATTTTTTTCGCGGTCAAATCTGGAGATAGCGACCATACTGAAGATGTCTACCTGTGGTCCCAGGATATGGCTCCTTTCACATCCTCAACGTACCCCTCCTCCTCCTCTTCAGCCTGTCTTTCGCTAAGCCCCCCCCCCCAAAAAAAAAACAAGTGCTACCTCTCCGGGAAAAGATACAGAATTTTCCCCCCCATAAAAAATCTATAAAAAACAAAAAGACTTGCCTAATTTGAAAAAAAAAAGACTTGCCTAATTGAAAATAAAACTTTTAAAAAATGGTTCAAAAATAAATTTAAAAAAAAAGTTTATTTATTTCAGCTATGGGTTTGTTCATTTCTTTCATTTTTTTATAAAAAATATGTGCATTTCTTTCTTTCCGTATTCATCGTCTTATATTGTCGTCTGCCAACCTTCCATTTTTTTTTCACGCATTTTGCGGTTTTGTTTATACAGCCTCGTTTTCGTATCGACAGCCTCGTTTTCGACTCGGCAGATCTCGGACGCTTCCGTGACCGTCCGCTCGATGCGGCCGAGCAGTCACGGAAATTAGGCGTACACCCTGGAGTAGTACTCTTATTGTTTATATAAACCATATCATCAGCAGAAGAATGATCTATTCGTTTTTACGAATATAATAAATATGTATGCATTTAAACAAACACACTCAGATATATGGGCATGCTTGTATGTGCCTGTGTGTACGCGTCCATGTGTGTGTATGAGAAGATGTCTAAAATTCATGACCATGGAATAGCCGACTTGCTCTAAGAACTAATTTGCCATGCCTTCTTTTAAATGAGCATTTTTATTCAACAAGAACAGCAGTGAAGGTTCGTACTATATTAAAGTCACACCGCTGTTCAGATCACTTCAACTTTGGTGCAACGAATTGCGATACACACGCACGCTAACACACATAAATACACATATCCGTATACTCAAAATGGGTATATTTCCTTCTGTATATATCTACTCCCATCTCTGAATCACATATTACCATTTTAATCTTAATTTGGATAATTTTCAATTTTCAAATTATAATTTTAAAAGAGATAAAATTAAAATGTAATCTGTTCTGTTTAAAAACGTTTTAATTGCAAGTTATAAATAAAATGAAATAAAGTAAAATATCATATTCGCTGTTTATCGATGCCTCGTGCGAAGTAAACGTCACGATGTTTTTGTAAAAATCCCTTTTCAATTTTGAAATCATAAATAAAATAAAATGGCGTGTTTCACTTTTTTTAGAATGTCTGACGCAAACGTTGTGTCCAAGATATTATTGTAGAAACCATAAATTATAAAGTTATGAATTAAATAAAATGAAACAAAATAAATCGTCGCGTTTTCTGTTGAATGTTGCAATTAAACCATGTGTTATTATGTCTTTTTGACAATCGGCTCCATAAATGTCTCACTGGTCTTAACAGGAAGTGATAAGAAAACTGATACATGAGCAGATACTTTATAGTTACTATTATCACGAAGAACAGCAAACTAAAACCATTCTTTCCTCTCAAGATTAACAATACATCAGTTTAAAATATACAAAATAGTATTATTATTTTTTAATTTTAATTGCAAATTACAATAGATCGTTGCTGTCAAGTACAGAACAAAATACATATCAATGCGTGGCTTTGACACACAGACAAATTACATTTTCTTATGTAAAGCTCATGACTGAGGCAATATATATATATATATATATATATATATATATATATATATATATATATATATATATATATATAAATATATATATATATATATATATATTATATGTGACATTCACAAATATATAGACCTCACAATAAGCCCGACCTTATGCCACACCCGTCACTTATAGGAAGGGGGTAAATAACAATAACATTTTTATAAATACAAGACGTTTTAAAGTAATTCCCCGAACAGAACAGTTTTGCACCACTTTTATGTCCCTCTCTGAAGATTAAAATCAAGATATTATTATATTAAACATAATGTCTGGAATCCTTATTTCAATTTTTATCAAATTTCATTACATTATTTTGATTATAGAAAGTGCTTAAAATTTAAGGCTTGTGTCTAGCAGCTGTATTAAAAAAATTCATGATGATCGGTTAATTATTACGATCAGAGTACAGTAGCTTTATATAATTGGGATATAAATACAATTCAGTATCGACTGCTTTTCAACAATTAGTATATTTTAAAAGTTACTTTAAATCATTTAATCGTTTTTTTTTTAAATTGTATGTCTGAGGTTTTCTTTTTTAACCGTGATACATATTTCGAGACTGTGTGCGAATATGTGTGCGTGGCTGTTCTGTGTCTCCAGTCCGTACGTATTTATGGATGGAGGAACGGATTGACGTAGTGAATGCTCTCAGCTATGTTAAATCAGTAATGATGCGTTAGCATCCACCCACTTCGTTTCTATCAACACATATTAGAGAAATGCGTTGCAGCATCCAATAGAGCATAAACTTCATCGCTTAGCTAACAATACGATGAGCAGAATTGAACTTTATTTTATTTGAACATTTTTTAACTTGATGGTGTAAAGGAAATGGGAGCCCCCCTCCCCCTCACTTTAATGCTATTAGATGCTCTTTTAGTAGAAACAAATCCTAGATGCCTTAAGCTTCAGGCAGGTAAATGGGCGTTCATAATGAGAGTAATTAATATATGACAATATATTAGGGATTACAAGCAAGTCAGCATGTGAGTGTCATTGTTATTTTTAAAGGCTGGATTTATTTATTCCAAGTGTATGTTTATACGTGACATTTCTTGGTATTGTTTTTGCAAGGAAGTATCACGGATCCGATATATAGAAAAGCACGTTCTGTAGTTAAACACGGGATCCATATTTCTCGCGATATATATATATATATATATATATATATATATATATATATATATATATGTTCAAATGGTCACGTAAAAGAGCGGTGTGAGTGGTGAAGTCGGTACTGTTAGGGGATAACCACTCGGCGTGTCGGCTTTAAGTCAAATGCAATACTTCACTATGGTTCCTACTATGGTTAACAAATTCTAAAAGATCACTCATGACGCAAAAGACTCATAATTTTCTAATGAACACAAATAACTTTCTTTTAAGTAAAATGAGGAAAATCAAATATTTTTCTTTGTTTTAGTTTTGATTAAAGAATATTAGTCATAAACAATAACAAAAACATTATAACAAATAACTATTAATGTTTTAACAAAATTAACATATAAAAGTTTAAAAATTCGGAAAAAAGTTAAAAACAAAGTAGTTGCATTTTATTTTCATATGAATAAATACCAGTTTTCTAATGAAGAATAAACTATTTTTAAAAGGTCTTGGAAAGGATCGTACGCCGAATGCTAGTTGGTTTTGAATTCTTGGAACAATGACCAACTTATATTGATCTCAACTAACATCATATATATATATATATATATATATATATATATATATATATATATATATATATATATATATATATACATATATATATATATATATATGTGTGTGTGTGTGTGTGTGTGTGTGTGTGTGTGTACTAGGACGAACACATTACTTGGTTGAACATAATTGTTATACACCACTATTATCCCCCTTTTACGAAAATTAAAATCAATATATAATGCTAATAAATCTTATGTCTACAATCATTATTCGAATGTTGATCAAACCCACTACATAATATTGATTTTACGAAAATGTCTAAACTGTAATGATTAAGCTTAACTGGTCTTAAAATGAAATTGAAATTCAGGGAGTCTTGCTTAATTGTTGTCTAATGATTATTGATCAAATTTAATGCAAATCTGAAATATCTGAGTTTTCAAATCATAGCTTATGCCCAAGTTATGCACTCTAGAATATATTTAAAATACCTCCAAAAAACTTATATTTGTGGAATATTTATTAATTGATGCCATATACCTATGGTTAAAATATCATAGAGATTGAGGGTATATTAGTTTTAACGAAAAGCATCCACCCATTGTTTACCCTCACTTGCATCAAACTAAATTGAACTATATATATATATATATATATATATATATATATATATATATATATATATATATATAGCCTACATTAAGATTCCTAGCAGCTGATTTTCAAAATTCATAATGATCATGCGTCGGAGTGAATTCTTACATACAGATATATAAACATATACCCGCACCTGACTTTATATAGATCGACATATATTAGTGAAAATCAATATGGGTGTTGCGCTTCTTCTGTGTGTTATGTTTATTCGTTTCCAATGCAAATGCAATTTTTGTTCTTTCCTTATGAACAACCATAATTTTTATTTGCTTTATTAATTAATTTTCCACTTATTTTTAATTCGTCCCTATTTCATTAAAATATTATCATATTATAATGTTAGTGCAAAAATATGTCAAATTAATGATTGTTTGATTATGAGTTATAGGTTTGGTTTGGTAGTTTTGTTTTACGGCATATCAACCCTTTTTGGGTTATTTAATGCCGAATCTGGTCTTGTTTTCTTCTCTTTTTTGTTTCTTTCCCCTTTTAATATCTGTTTCTATTTAACCCATAGTTGGGACCCTAACAGGTACTACCACTCCGGGTCAGGGTGGACCTGGGAACAATGGTAATTAAGAGGAGGCTCCACATTCCCCAAAGTCCGTAAGCCGGATCTCACCATCGGATGTAGTTTAAGGTCATATCCAGGACCGGGAGTAGGGTAGGAAAAATAAAAATAAAAAAGGGGAGGGAGAAAGGGAGAGGGGCTGTTGTTTTTGTTTTTGGTTTTGTAGAACATAATTAAGTTTTACAAACAAAAAAACAAAACAAAAAAAAACGTCAATGTAGGTGAATTTCGTCTCAGGGAGCCACAGGGCAGCCTGATCTGGTATCACCAGGGTTATGAGTTATAAATGAACGAAGTGGGAAACAGAAGCTCTTACCTTTTGGACGTAATCAAGTAAATTTAAATATAAATGTTCTATAAATTTGAACGTTAGTATTTCCATAAGTACGAAGGAGTATCCTCGCAGAAACATATTTAGTAGAGTCGATACTTTTATTGGTGCAGGTTTAAGTAAGTAAATCTTTATATATGGAGGGAAACTCATTGAATTGTCGAACACATTCAGCAGTCGGTTGTTAGGTGTAAAATTTAATCGTCATAAGCGTAGATTCAATGCACAAATTGTAACCATTTTCTTACTTGTGACAACTGCTGATTTTAACCCTATCAACGAACTTTTAGTATGAGTCACGTAAAATAAGGGAGACGCAATAGCTAGCAAATAAAAATTTACAGGTTGTTTACTTTTAGTTAAAACTCCTACGTTACAACGTGATGATTCTAATCTATTTGAGAATCGGCCCTGGAGTCAAAAGTTTATTACATAATTTATATTTTGCGAAAATTATTTATTAGAATAAACATAAAATAAATTCAGTTCATGCAAAGATAGTCATCCGAGCAGGAAGTCGGAGGAATTTTCCCTCTGAAGCTCAGATCTACTACCACTGCTACTCATGAACACAGAGATGCCTTTTTCATAGAGCAATTGTTTCTCTTCATCAATATCCCATCAATTAGGTTGTTTTTAAAATTCATTTATTTAACAAAGGGCAAGTATATACCAACATTTAGTTAATATTGTAATTTGTTTCAATAAAACAATCGAGACAGTGAGACATGAATCTGTAATCATTTAAACAATTCAAGAACGAATCAAGTGAATTTACGATATCAACATCAAGTCATTTAAAATATTAACGTTTGAAGATTTTCTGATTCATATCTCTTGATTGCCATAGAAAGAAGGGTGTAGGTGTGAAATCATGTTTGCAATCAGCCATTATAATTTAGTGAAAGTATTTATTAGGTGGAAATCCCCTTCTGCTTGCGATGTTTCCTGCATATGTTCATTCAAATCTTGCATCGCTGTATCTCCATTGTTTTTGTCGTGTTAGAATGGGTAGGCTTGACTCCCTTTGGACTCAGAAGAGAGTGGATACCCTCTGAAAGTGTATCTATGCGATAATGAGTTTACAGTAAAGCGAGTGTTGCGCAATCCGCAACCACGCTTCTCCTGGCAAGACATTGTTTAAATCTATTGACAAGGATATAAATCTAGTCCCTAATTTCACATTAGTTACCCCCTTACGTCTCAGTGAAGATCTGCTTCGTTTCAGAGTGAATAGAGGTAGAACAAACAAAAATAAAAACACATCTTTTTACGAAATAAAACATTGATTAAATAAAATAGATAACTTTTTCTTGTTGCCTCTAATTACCAAACAAATGATTTATTTACCAAGCTAAAAAGAACAATATCCAAACGGGTATTTTTGTTTGTATATTTATATTGGTATATTGATATTGGTATATTGATTTTGGTATACTGAAATTCCTTATTTACCGAATTAAACAGTGAGCAATATATAGAATTATTTTCTCAAATCTGTACCGTACATCTGTACGCAGTTTTATATAACAATTGTTATAATACAATTGTTAGACAAGCATCGACTGTTTGTGGCAATTGCCTAAAAACATAACTTTTTAAATTAACTTTAAAAAATATGTTATTTGAAACATTTTATTCAATTAATGTAAATATCAAACTATACTGGAACTGTAAAAGTACCCCACTCTCTTCCTGGTGACGGCATCATTTGTAAAGGTACCCCACACGCTTCTTTCTGACCCCATGAGTATCGTTGTCGGCCACTCACGCACAGGTGGTTGATATCCCGGTCGCGGTGCCGAGTAAAACAGATACCTCACTCCGATCCGGTGTCACTGAACCACTTGTAACATAGGTGGTCCACTCGTGTCTCTATCTCCGTGCTCACACGTCTGGTTCTCTGTGCAGAAATCTTTCCAGACTGTGAACACCCTCTTTGGACCGATGATCGTCAATAGTGGCAGTAAAGAAAAAGATGTCGGTCGAATCTCATCTAGGTCGGGATGATGGCGATGATGATGATTTTGTAATTCTGTGAAGGCAAGGTTACACAACCAGAACACATCGACAATAGGAATAATTCAAACAACTCAGCGGTTTCTTTTTGTATCAAATAATTATTAACAAGATAAAAAAACTGTTTTTAAAATGTCAAACTAAAGTCTATTGGTTTGGTAAAATGTCTTTGTTTACTAAACTATTTCGCCGTTGTTCTCTCTAATCTGTGTGTGTGTGTGTGTGAATTTATTTACGACTGCTGGACTTAATTGATATATTAATCTCTGTTGGAAAACGATGGCTGAGCACGGAGGGGGTCCTGCCAACATGAGCAGGATTGCGACCTACACGGGTCGAATCCCAACTCCGACTGCCTTCTCTGCCAGCCGCTGGGGAACTCTCTTTGTCTCAACTCTCTCTACCCTTTTATTGAGAATGCGCCGACCTCTACGGGGAGGAGGGGCAAATTCTTGTCAGCATCCAATAAGATCACGCCACGGGAACAACAATGAGAGCAACGTGTCATAAGCGAGAAAAAATGATAATATTTTTTAACAAAAAGTGTATATTTCATTTGGGCCGAAAAACGATATGACCTAAATTGCAATTAACATTCGAGGGCAGAAAAGTCAATACGAAAACAATTAAAACCAAAATACGATTTCGAATTGTTTGAAATTGAGATGAGGAGTTCATTTACCAGGGCGATCAACTATGCTTTGTAACCCTGTTCTTTGTTTATACTGGAAACCTGATATGATGCTTGACTTTGAATAAGCTCGTGGATAATTCATACTAGCGCTGTATTCTAGGCCCGGCCTTTCGCAGGGCCGCTTAATATTGTCGCATCTGCTTAATATTGTCACAGAACTAATCCAATTAAACTCTACAAATATTCCATGAAAAAGCGTTGACGGACAGCTTTGCAACTGTTGCTCACAATGTTCCACGCTTATTTAGTTGTTTAAAAACGAACGTAGTTATTGAAATGTCGATTTTAGCATTTCATCAGGTGTCCGACTAATCTAAACGCTATACTTAAAAAATATTTGCAGATTTTAACTTTAACGACTTTTAATCTGTTTTGACATTTTTATTTCATTTTTAGATGTTTTCAAGATGATTTCTGGTAGAATTGAAAGTACTCAGTGTGTGATAATTCTTTCTGTTAACAATTTTAATTTCGATATAAAAAAATATCAAAAGAATTGTAAAATATGAAAACAGTATTAATTGGCAAAATATGTGTATTTTGTTTATTTAAATTTGTCTAACAGTACGCATTTTAAATAAGATATATCTACTATCATTTTCTTCATTAAATGGAGCAATGGAAACAGATGTTATCATAAATTTGTCTTTAACAAAGTTTATATAAGAACACACAAGTAAAATTTTAAAAATTTTGTAGTTAAACAAAGGTTGATTGAAACATCAATTATTGGATTCATAATATATAAAATAAATTACACTGTGTTATCTGATTTAATTTACAGAAAAATACAAAACTATCACTTTTAAACTTTAGAGTACACCAGCATATCACCTAGACAAAGTAGCGATTGAACCCACGAGTAAATCAATAATTGTGATAATCGTCACAATATTTTCCTATATTTTTTATAAAGATTTCACAATTCCATTTCAAAATCATGTGAATAAAATGCTTTCACTTGGATATTGTCGCGTTGAAAACAAATACTAACATTTGTATTATTTGAATTATCTAAACTACTGTTCTCATCGTAATATAATTATCACAACGTTTCGGCCGATATAATCTCCGACCTTCTTCAGGCGGCGTTACAGATAAACTGTTAAGTAATAATCAGTTCTAAGTGACAATCTTCTGGAGGTTGAAGGTTCAATTCTCAGTGCGGGCGATAGTAAAATGATACATACGAATTATTAAAGACTGCTACCTAGTCATCGCAGACGAACCACAAGCAAGCTACCCTCGTGGATTAAAAAAAAGGGTTCAGGTCAAAATTTCGTACAGATTCTGAGTTTGATAGAAATATTCCCGAGTTTGACAAGATACACCTAAAGAAGGTCGGAAGTTACATCGACCGAAACGTGATGAGAAGAATATCCTAGATGATTACACTAGTCTGAATTATCCAAATTATACAAATTACACAATGTAACACATGTTTTGTTTATTTGTATGTTTGAATGATTTATATGTATTTTTGTTACTGAATTCAAAAATCACATTCGTTTTGGCATAACATCGATAGTTTTCTTTAGTTTTTCCTTATTTAATATTTTCGCGTTTTATACACAATCTTTCTCTACAGCAGTATGTTGTAAAGATAATTACCCAGCTTGTAGTACTTTTTTTTATATACTAAATGGTATTTAGTAAATACAATGTTAGTTAGAACAACACAAACCATACAACTTTGCAATGTAAATGATTGGATAACTTTTTTTTAAAGATTAGAAGTGCTTTGACGATCGAGATTTTCTAAAGTGCACACTCTCATCTTTTCTGACAAAAGACCATATATAATCTCCCATCATAGCAATATCCCATCGTCTTTGATAATTGATATCTTCTTTCCATTGTTGTGATGTCCTGATGGAATCTCTCACCATGTTCTTCACTGACATCACCCAAGTTTTCGGGGAAGAAATCTAGATGAGAATGCAAAAAATGAACCGTTAAGGACATACAGCAACCCAGTTTCCTGAAGTTCTCAATAAGCTTTTATGCCAGTTGTTTGTAATTAAGATCCCTGTGATTTCCTAAAAATCCACGAACTACATCACAAAGTGCGCACCAAGCTTCTTTTTCAACTTTTGTCATCGCTCTTTCCAGTTTCCCCGACTTCAACATTGCATTTACCTGGGGTCCAACAAATATACCAACTTTGATCTTAGCCTCTGATAGCTTTGGAAACATGAGACAAATTTCTTGAAAAGCTTGTCCTCCAAAATCTAAAGTCTTCACAAACTGTTTTATTAATCCTAGTTTAATATGAAGTGGGGGTAATAATACTTTGTTAGAATCTACTGGCGGCTGTCTGAGAACATTTTTCATTCCTGGCTGCAGTTCCACTCGTTGGGGCCAATGCACTTTCTTGTAATGATCATCACTAGCTGTGCTATGCCATAAGCAAAGGAAACATGGGTACTTTGTGTATCCCCCTTGCAAGCCAAGCAAAAAGACAAGCATCTTGAAATCACCACAAACATCAAACTTGAATTCAGCATAATTTATTTTGTCAAGAAATTGTTTGACATTATCATAGTTTTCTTTCTTCTATACGGAGTGTGCAAGAGGCAAAGATGGGTACTTATTTCCATTGTGGAGCAATACTGCTTTTAGACCTCGTGTTGAGCTATCTATGAACAGTCGCCATTCTGCAGAATCATGCGTGAGTCCAAGAGCAGTAAACAAACCAGTAACATCATTACAATAAAAGATCATTCCTAATGTCCTAGTAAATTTAAAATTCTTCATGGCGTTTTCGGTACTAGATTCCATTCCTTCAGCCTTAATGTAAGAAGTTCAGCTCCTGACTTAGTGAGATCTAAATCCCTGATTAAATCATCTATCTCACTCTGATTTGGAAATTGAGGCTCCGAAGTCGTTCTTGGTAAAAAAGCTTCCTCTATTTCTTGCCTGCTGCTACTTGCTGAATCTTCAGATGAAATATCCATTGCATCTTCCGTCTGTAATGAAAAATAAGTACATATAGCAACTTAGACAAAAACTTGAATAACATTAGTATTCATAAATCTGTAGGAAAATGAATGCATTGAAAATACTTAATATTCAAATTAATTCAAAGTAAAACTTTTGGAGAGTACGATGAGAAGTAAACTTACATTTTCTGATGGTTGTGATACTGGCATTCTATCATCATGTGGAACAAGTGCTCTACATGATGGTATTATTGGATACTGAAGAGTTTGTCTTCCTTTAACTTTTCTGTACTTTGTTACATCAATCATACAAACGTAACAGTCGTCATGATGGTTCCTCGGCTCTCTCCATACTCTGGGAATGACAAAAGGCATTGTCCCTCCTGTACCTCTTAGCCATAATTCTAGAGTAGATCGACAGCTTCCACCCATCTCATGACGGGCCCATGATTTGTCCTTTAAATTCAAGTTGTTTCCGATTTGTATTAGTGTATTAAAAGAAGCTGTAACATTGTTTAATGTTGTTAGAGTTTATACTGTATGGCTTTTTTCTTTATATTGGATGTGAAATATGTGGGGTATTGCAATAATTTTAATGAATTTGTTATGTGTTTGAATTATTCTTCTAGATATTGTGACTACAAATTATGAATGCACGTAGAAAGATACCAATTATCAGGGCTGTTTAGATTTGGTAGAAATGTATGTAATCATTTTGTGTGTATTTTAGCTATGAACTTTGAAGGTTACATTATTGTTGGATTTTATTATAAGTATGTCCAGAAATATTATCGAGTTTTTGTTCTCTGTTACATAGGTAAACTTTATGGGGGGTTCCATTGTGTTCAATTTGTTTTTAAGGTTTGCTATTTTTGTGTTTTCAGGAAGAAAATTAAAATTTCGTCATTATATCTAACGTATTTGGGAGTGATCTAAATTTGAATGGACCAGATTCTAGGAATCTAAAAATAAGAACACTCCACTAAAAACGTTACCCATAGGGACTCCGAAATTTTGTTTATAGAAATTATTGTTAAATTGAGAGTAAATCATGTCAGTGGTAAGTCTGATTATTTCTATTAGGGTGTTGAGAGGAAACGGTAAGTTAATGTTCATCTTTTTCTGATGTTTATGTGGTAAATGTAAACATTTGTTAACGGGGACCCTAGTATATAAAAAAATAAAGTCTAAGCTGTGTATACATTTGTTTTGTTTTTTTACATTTATGTTTTTTAATTTGGTTTAATAGTCTCCGGATTTGATGTGAAAAGTGCTGATTGTTCCCATTAGTTAGATTAAAATATTAGTTATGCTCGCTTCTACAATTTATCTCGTTTAATCTGCAAACAAATACTAACCGAACAGAAGTTGAATTGAAATACAGGCTGGTTCTTTTACACCACATTTTTAAAAAGACTTTGCACATAACATCGATATTAAACACGCACTAATTCCACTTCATAAACGCACCACATATTTGGTCGTGTGGAGACATACTACCGAGTTGAACCGATTCGTTAAATACAATTAAATCATTTGATTTTTTTGTTGATAGGGATTTTAAAAAATGTCCTTAATTAAAATTGTGCGATTGTGCCGCATAGTAAATGAATATACAACAAATAATCGTTACCAAACGCAAGAAAATTGACTTTTCTACTTATCTATATAAGTTTCGCTTGTCTTTACGTATATGTTACATTCGAAAACAAAATCTTTTTACTCCGTAGACGTACAAGATATTTTAAATTCTAACGTCTATGTTTCGTTCGAAATCTCTATCTATCTATCTATCTATCTATCTATCTATCTATCTATCTATCTATCTATCAATATATCTATCTATCTATCTATCTATCTATCTATCTATCTATCAATATATCTATCTATCTATTTATCTATCTATATATCTATCTGTTTGTCTGTCTTTCTGTCTTTATCTCTCTCTCCCTCCCTCTCTCTCTCTCTCCAATCATTGAATGGGGCCATGTTATATTATGAGGCATTTTCACATTTTTATTTGCTGTATCTATTTGTTCATATCATGACGAAGAGACAAGTAAATAATATTGTTATTAATACATTGAATACATTTAAATGTCAGCCCAACATAGTGGATTTCATAAATATTATAACTTAACTTACAATAGTTTTGCACATGAAACTCAGTCTTGCCACACGTATGGTGGTTTTCATATTATGCATACTAACAACTAGAGAAAAACTGAAATTTGGGGACAATTTATAACTTGATGTATAATACCAATGATAAAAATGTCATTAAATTGGAAGTAGCCAGATTTTCCAGTTACCTTGCTTCTTTTCCTTGTTCCTTTGCATAAAACCAAATTAAAATACGTATAGCCCACATTACATAACCTTTACGCCTCGCAGCGGTGCTCCAAAATTAATAATTGCGTGCGTATGTGAGTATAAAAATATCCAACAGTATCGTATAAAAATAGCTTGAGATTTTTTAAGTGAAAAAAATTCCCTATTCAATCCTTATGACGTTTCGACATTATGTAATTTCGTCAGCTATTCAAAATCCAAGAGATCGCCGATGTGAAAGCATATTTTCTTCTCTTGGCGTTTGAATATCTAAAGTAGTTATAAAGATGCTTCCCACAATATTGCTAACAATAAATTACAATTATGAAAAAGGATAATTCTTTCGATGATAATAATTTGTGTAAAAGAAATATATTATAGACGGCATAATTATGTTGAAACGCAGGTTCTCGTTAGATCACCGAAGTTAAGCAGCGTTACGTCTGGTCAGAACCAGATGGGTGACCATTTGGAAATACCAGGCGCTGTATGTAGGAGGACGTCGACACCTCACTGTAATACGTGCTAAAACCTAACGATGTCATCTCCCCTAACTGAGATAAACATGCGATTGGGGACCGCTTGTGAATTTAATATTTTCTAGAAACTTCCCCTTTCGGAGGAAGCCGGTTCAACCCACCTTGGTTGCATCCCGCTTCATTCGTTTGTATAAAACATAAAAAATGGAGATTCTTCATCCTATTTCAAAATTAGTTATGTCTTTTGTTTAATGGCATTCAATAAATATAATTTTTCATATAATTTGATAATGGGTGAATTTTGATATCCACCTGGAGCTTTATTATAAAGAAGACTAGATATAATCCCTGTACTAGTAAGGCTAAATAATCATGTGACACCTTTTCATAAGTGTAATGGGTTAGACTCCAATATAGTCGAAAGAACATTTTAGACGGAGAAACAGTGTGTGAAATTAGAGATTATATAATTGAAGTTTAGTATTAATTAGCGAATTTTTTTCTTGAAATAATTACTAAAAAAGAGTAAATGACTCGAAATTCAATTACTTTTTTTAGTGATTATTTCAATCTCTTCAAAATCAGAGTAAAAAAATTCAGTGGGAGAGGGTTATACAGCTATGGGAAAAAGGTTACACAAAGGTTTAAATTTGTGAAATGAAGTTCCCATGATGGGGTCTTATAATGATTAAATTTTGCTAAAATTTTGAGAATCTATTTAATTATTTCGCGTAATGTAAACATAATCAATTTTAAAAGCAAAGTTTAATGCTCCCCGAGGGGTCTTCAAAATAATATAAATATTTTCCCCTTAGGATAATCTGAAGTTAGGGGCTAATTCCTACCAAATTTCAAGTTCCTATGTCTAATAACCCATAAGTACTTAACAAAACAGGCGAACAGACAATTTTCGTCTTTTATTTATGTTCTAGCAGGAAGACACCGCGTTTCTCGGAATTGAACGAGGAACCCTCTCATTTTGTGTCCAGCTCATAACACCGCATTACCTTTTTTTATTCTGATGTTGTACATTTTATAATATTAAATGTACTCAGCATTGATTGGGTGGGATGGGATGTCAGTAAAGTGACATTAATTGAAATACATTTCAGTAAATTCATAGTCTTTAACACCCGCGAGGCACACGCGGCGTTTCAGCGTAATTAATGAGGACCCCACTGCACTCCATATCCTAAACCCCATATAAGCATTTTTATTCTTATTTTTTAATGTCTATCATTTTCATACTATAAATAAAATTAAAATAAATGTGAAACGTTGCATTTTCTATTTATAGATACAAGGCGCCACGCAGACTCCACGATAATGTTGTGGTCCCTTTGATCAAAATGAAATATACTTATCCAAGAGCTCTAGGTAATATAGTGTTAGATTATATATGGTTATAAGAGTCTAACTCAAGGACTCTAGGAGGAATACATGACACGCACGCACAAACAAACAGACAAGAACTACAATATCATATAGAGAAAGTGGAGAGTAACACTCAATTGTGTGTTAGATCACCCATCAACTGAAGAACCGATATACTTGATTACTCTAGCCCTGGAGGCTGGGTTTCCAGTCTTCCGTGAAACCGAAAGTATCGATGGACGCTCACACTAATATATAGTATTTTTTAGAATGCAAATATATGTCCTTACTTAAGTAATTCAGCACTCTGACCATTTCTTCTATACTAAAAACACACCATTACACTATATTTATAGACATATAGAATATGTCGCTATTTACTTGCCTCCCCACAAGGAGAGAGTTAGACACAAGATCGGTGTTGAATGTGGAGAACATCCAGCTTTCCAAAAAGTGGGACTCTGGATTGATACAAAAAAAATAAAATTATCTCAGTCTAGAAGGATTTCTCCTTCACTGACCGAAACCATAATAGATAAAGTGTAATATCAGAACATATACGACACTTTGATCCTAGCCAGCATGCTAATGTCAGTTTAGTAACTACATTTTAAATGTAAGACATGACAGGTCTTCTGAAGGATGACTACACTGTCGTTTACTCACTCTTATAATGAGAAAACCTATTTTTTAAATTCCAAAATGTTGTTCTATTTTCTGCATGCCAATCTCTTCCTCTATTGGTTCTTTTTCGAAATCCTTTTTTATCATTCTAAGAGCGTTATCATATTTACCGATTCTTCCGAACCGATTTTCATTTGCATCTCTTCTCGTTTTTTTCTTCCTTCTTTTCTGTGCCTATCTCTTGTTTTATTCTTATTCCTGAGTGTAGGCAACTCATTATAGACCATTAGCCAACCATCGCCATGACGCGGCAAAAGAAAGAACACGAAAAATAAGCGACGGATGATGAAACTAGCTGCCACTGCAATCAGTATGATGAGGTTTTCTGCACCTTCCCAGTGGGATCCATGCGGCACCGCCCCTAGCCGATGCAGCCGTGTTACACAACTTATTTTGATTACTTTCCCCAATCTTAATTGGATTTTGTGTGGCCCAAACTTTTACCAATATATTGTTAGTGTTTCATCACGCCATTAGTAATTATTGTACATTCTGCATCCTCCGGCGCACACTTACTCTCTCTCTTTTTTTTTTCTCTCTCTCTCTCCTTCTCTCTCTCTCTCTCTCTCTTTCTCTCTCTCTCTCTCTCTCTCTCATACACACACCCGCACGATTTGGCAGGTACATCTACACACCAAAAGTTAAACTGAACTCGTCTTTGTCGTCAACTAATAGCATCTACAGCAATTTGACACTTTCACCCTCGTATTCCTACCTTAAAACGATACCAACGACGCTTTTGTCTCTTTTTTCTTTTCTTTTTCTTTAAATATTTCTTTTCCTTTTTCAGGGGAATACGTATCTCACCTGATTTCCGCCTGACTCATCAAACAAGTCGGCCAAGGAGAAAGGATAAAAAAACCCGAAACAAAATGAAGTATTGCCAGTTACCGAGAAAAAGGCGAGAAGATTATACGTTTTTCTCATCTCGTAATCTCTTTATTACTTATCTTCAGAGTTCTACAGAATCAAATACCTCATTTGTCTTTTGCCCCCAAATTATTACCATTCGTTTATTAAGCACATGATGATACATATATAGACATTTTCGATTTTCAATGAATTAAAATTAAATTACGTTTGAAATGACTACATTATATTTTAAACTACGACCTGGTTATGATCACCATCGTCGTCGTTATTATTTCCTTTGGCCTCCGCTGTATATTCTTTTCCACGCGGGTCTCTACCAAAGGCCAAGGGGTAAAAAAATGTCACCATAATATTTCAGCAGTGCAATTATGAACGCAGACGTACGCATGCACATACATGGACACCCGAGAAAGAAAGAATGCAAACAGAGACTACTGACAAAAAACACTGATACGCATTGTACATAGACAAAGCTTTTTAGAAAGGAGTGAACTATGCTTTTATAAAGATGATTCGTTTCCTTAAGGAATAAACTACTTGAAACATATTTAAATAACCTGTGTGAAATTTTCCCAACGGAACTCTGTGCCGGGCTAACACTGGACTTATACATGTTATTATATGCTACATCTTTCAACTTTCTATTTGATATTATTTTGGTGAACTTGAAAACAACATGAAAGTACGCAGGAACAGACATGCCAATGAGAAAGCAGATTCTGTTTTTGTTGATGCTTCTGCTGCTGCTGTTGCTTCTGTTGCTACTGCTGATGATGAATGTACGAAGGAACATCATTCTGTTTTTGATGATGATGATGATGATGATGATGATGATGATGACTGGTAATGGCGTGAGAGAACTAGTGAATAATAAATAAAATGATGATGCTGTTGCTGCTGATGATAATTTTATTTCTAATTCACTAGGAGTTCTCACACACCATTACCAGTGAACGCACACTAGTAAAACCAGGTGGTGTTCTCTGGAATCTGACAACAATCTCCACAAATTTTCAGTACTTTCCGCTTCTTTCGGACACCATATTAACTCACTTTGCGTTCTCGCACCAGTCGTTTACCGTTCAGTTTTCGCTGATAGCAGCCGATGGCGTTCTGTGAACTTTAAGTGACATTAATCTTCCTAAGGTGACCGGCACTTTCCATTGATTCAAGATCTGGTTGGTGCTATCCTTCCTCAGTTTTGTCATCTTCCTAGACCGATTGCAATATTTTTTTGTTGCGCGAGGAGGGGGCTATATCAGATTATATATATATATATATATATATATATATATATATATATATATATATATATATATATATGGGAAATGAAAAAGGAAAAACCAAGAGATATATATTTTTTTAATATATATTCATCACCGTTTCGTCTTTATTTTAAGACTTCCTCAGGATGATAATTTGAAGAAAAATGTCATGCAAGTACATCGAAATTTTGGGTTGACATGATAGAGTGATAAAGGAAAAGTAGTAGCCGTAGCTACTGTGAGCGCTGGGGGAGAGTCCAGGCTGCGAGAAGTCAGTGGTGGCGAAGAATGAAATGAAAATGGAAAGCTTTGAGTGGGTACCATTAAGGTAGCAGTGAATCAGGAAGGGTGAGAATATGTGTGAATTTCTCTTAGGATGGGAGAGATGAAAAGAGGGGTTGAGATTTTTGTTGTGGTGAGGTATGGCAGTGATTTTTAGAAGCTGGGGAAAGGGGGAAATTATGGGGAAACTCTGTGTGTTTAGCATGTAGGTGATATCATAGTTTTAGAAAAAGATTTGAAGAAATGAAGTAACTTGAAAACAGGCGGGGGTGGGTAAGAGTGTGAAGGAAATAGTCAAAAGGGTGGGAGAGGGGAGAAGGGAGATTTTTGTTGTGGTCAGGTGTGATTTTTTTAGGCTGGAGGGAAGGGGGAAGGGAGGAGTATAGACCCGGTGGCTATGTCAGGAATGTGTGAGTATAAGTGTGTTCGAAACAATGTGTAGATGTGTAGAAGTGAGCTGTGAGCATGACAAGAAAGAAAAAAAAATGATTTTAATTTTGGGGGAGAGATAAGTAAAATGTTCTTTCGTTCAGGATGTGTTGATGGTTTGAGAGTAAATTACGAGCAACAAGGGTTTAAATATATAAATATTTGTAAGGATGTGTAAATTGTGTTAATTTGTAAGGCTGGTGTTTGTGGTTAAGTGGTTTTATTCGCAATAGGTGATTCATGAGTATGTGAATGAATATATATGTGAGAAAGGAGTCAGTGCGTAAGTGTGTATGCGGGAATTTTTATATAAGTGCAAGTGAGAACGATTAGAAGAAGGGTTAGCCATGATCTAGGTTTAGTTTTTGTTCAGTCAGGATAATTTTGCTTATTAAGGTGATAGATTGTAGAACCTATTTCGTTGTCTAATCGTGTTAGAGTCTGTGATAGGTGCTGTTTCAAGTACTCTTCGCCCAGCTTTGTGATGAATGTGTTTGATAATTTTGGCCTGTTCAAACTTGAAAGTATGATCGTGCTCTAATACGTGGGAAAAAGTGCACTGAGAGAGTTATTGTTTTTATGTTCCTTTGTGTTCGCTCAATCTTTTTTTCAATTCACCTAGCTAATAAAAATAACATAAAAATATCTCTTGTTTTTTTTCCTTTTCTATTTCCCATTACGTCGGATTACTTTCATCCTTCCTTTCTAATATATATATATATATATATATATATATATATATATATATATATATATATATATTGTTTTAAATTTATTTATTTTATACGTACATAAAAGTTAGCCATGGACACGTATTTCTGGCTCACAGCCGTTATCAGCATGGCTAACTTCGACAGAGATCGAACCTTCGATATTGATGTCTATAGTCCAGCGTTCTACCACTGGACCAAGACGCTTTCCCTAGAAATATGTACGATTTTATCACCTAAATATTTAATGTATTTTTATGTCCATGTTCGTCAATTCACAAACGTTGTCGATACATCTTTTCTTTTGTCTACTTTTCGAGCGGCTTCGTTGTATTATGTCTTAAGTACCTATTTACATTTGATGACAGAGTATATTGATAGGATGCTAGTGAGTTTTCGCAACTCTGCAATACTGTTGTGATCAGATAGTTTATGATCAGTAATGAAGCCCCTTATGTTGCTTTGGAAAGCTTTTATTTTCTTATGTAATTTTACAGTCCAGTTGACACATTCAAGTCCGCATAAGATTACACGAAGAAGATATGCGTTGTATATTTTCGCTTGTATTGCGTATGGTATACGTTTAGAAATTATGGCGATTTTGTTTCTTGTGAAAGCGGCTACACCTTATCTGATTCTGTGATTTACAGCTGTTTGCCTGCTGTTAGATGAAAACAGCTTGGTCCCAAGGTAAACAAACTCTGTAACTTGTTGATGTTGATGTTGATGTTAAGAAGAGTTTCTTTTTTGATCAGTGTCATGCTTTTAGTCTTAGGTATGTTAATAGAAAGATCAATTTCTTTCGACTACTTCACAAGATTATCCAGAGCTGGAGTTACTTGTTGAAGCTATGTCATCTGCATAGCTCAGATTAGACAAAATATGGCCACCTATTGAAAAACCATAGCTATATTGTTGTTCTGTTTTCTAAATAACTGATGCCATAATAATGCAGAATAGAAACTCTGAAAGGACATTATCTTGTTTTACACCTTTGAGGATTCGGATTAGGCGTAATGTGCCTATATCAGTTTTAATTGCAGTAGTCAAATTAGCATGGACCATTTTCAAGAGGTATATATACTGTTTATTTAGATTTGTGTTTTTTTTAAAGTTTTCAAAGAGATGGAAGATTGATGCTATCAAAGTCTTTAGTGAAAGCAATAAAAACAATGAACACAATTATTGCATTCTATTATCTGTTCTATGGCGATCATTTGCTCTGTACAACCTGCCCCTGGTCGGTATGCAGCTTGAGAAGTTAAGAATGATGCACACATCTCTTTTAATACGTTCTCTCACTATTGTTGAAAGTATCATGTTGAACAATTTAAAAAGAATATTTAGAAGTTCTTGTCCACCATCTTTGATGAATTCAATGTGAATATTATCAAGCTCGGGACTTTTTCCCTCTTTCAAAGATAGACTAGCATACTCTATTTCGGCTTTTCAAAATAGATGGTAGTGTGTCTTCCGCATCCTCATCAAGTTGAGTGGTGTCAGTTGAGTTTTCTATGAATAGCTCTTAATAAAATTTCGCCCACCGTTTCAAAAATCTTATCTTAGCCATATAACACTTAGCTATATTTATCCTTAATTCAACAGCTTATGTTTCTTGACTTTGCTTTTAGTGTTTTAAAGCAGCATAGTATTGTTTGTGAGGGAGTAGTGTACTGATTAAGTCTGCCTATTTATCTATTTCAAATATTTTCTCATTCTTTAATGATCTTCTTCGACTCAGCTTTTGCTATCTGGTATTCTTTGGAAAAATATCCTTTCTTTTTTCTTTTCTTATGTCTGTTCTCAATAGCTTTTTTGGTATTGTTTGACATCCAGTTAGGAGATAAAGGCTTAGCTGCAAGAAACAACTTCATTTGAAAAATCTTTGATGCTTTCCTGTTTTCTCCTACGTTCTTCTTTTTTTCAGTTTATGTATGGTTCAGTGTATATTAGCATGGACTGCCCAAGTGTATATTCGTTTTATTAGGTTCCTACTATATAAATTATTATATTACTCATTAGGAGTTCTCATACGAAACATCGCGAGTGGTTGGTCATTAGTAACAGCATTTCAACCGTGCTATATGCATTAGTTGTTGTATGAAAATATACTTTTGGCAAGCTAGGCCCAACTTAAAATAACTCTCCGAAAAAAGAAGAAAAAACGCAAAACTAACTATGCCCGATTCTATCTCGAAATATCATTGGGAATTATACTAATAACTATTATCATCTAGGTTATTGTATTTTAGATTATCTTATTGGAATGTACTGTCTTTTCACATGGAGTATGAGGAGTTGATAAATAAAAATTGTGTATGGAAAAATGAAGGCCAGAATAATGGTTAAAATAAAGGATCATGTCTGAAAAACTTATAAATGATAATAATTAAAGGTGAAATATAAATAAACACTAATTTTAAATTATGAAAATTAAGGAAACTAAAAACAAGAACGAAAGATGCTTATCGCAAAGAGAAGGGATGCCTATTGACCTTAGTCTTTAAAAGACTAATGCTTTATGTAGAATGACCACAGTCAGCAGGAGGAGAGTTACACAAGCCTGCAGAAAAGAAGCTACTGAAATAGGAAACTGTATAACAATGACCTATCAAAACAGTGAATTGAGGAAGACCACTAGACCAACGAGTTAAACGAGCTGGAACACACGAAGAAGTAAATAGATACGACAATTCTGAAGAACACGTGCCATAATACTATTCATAGAAAAGACTGAGACTAGCAACATCACGTCTGTTATAGAGAAGCTGCAGAGAAGAAATGGTAGGTCAAATCAATTCTATCTACAGATATGACAAGACGGGTGTTATCTCGTTTGGTAAAAATTATGACAGCTCTTAGCATGACACAGTCAAGAAATAAACAAAGGAATATATTTAATCTGACAAAATTCTAACTTGTATGGCAATATATGAAACTAATGTAGCGTGGAGCAAAATAATAAGTTTTATTAAGATCTATTTAGAATTTGTTATAATCTCAAAGCGGTATTTCTGATAAAAAAAATCTTATACACTAAAGCAAAAAGATGTAAACTTGCATTAATGTATCATTTTGATTACACCATCTGGTTTTGTGCCATCTTGTTAGACGCGATCTCGTACTACGCCATTTTGTTTTGGCGTTGGATAAGGCGAAATAGCCCGTTATGATGGCGTGGACGTTCACCAGACTATGCGCCTACTGATAATTCCTTGTCGGGTTTCTAAAAAGATGAAGTTTTAAGAAGTAAGCATCCAAATTCCATTAATTAAAGTCATTTATTGAAGTAAAATCTTTTAGAATAACTCCGACATTTTAAAAAAAATGTAATACAATTATTTGTAACCGTTTGCAAAAATGTGTTGCAAGATATAACGGTTTGATGAAACACGAAACAACACAAAAGGTCTGGCTGTCTGGAAGATAGATTTATGAATGTTTTCATTTGATTAAATGCGAGCAGAAATCTTCACTTTTTGGCTTACATTTTGTTATTTTTTATTTTGAGAAAGATCTGTGCGTTGGATAATGGCCCTATGGGAATGGGCGTATCTGTTTGTTTGACTTGCGCGAATTAACGCGGGGTGGACCCGGCAGTCGAGTGCAGAATAGGGCCTGTTCTCACAGTCGGAAATCACAGACGTGACAAGGTTACCGCGTGACGAGATCCCAGATCAAGGGTCAATGTGCACCTGCGTGAGGCTCTGTGACGTCACAGGCCTTTGCGTGGGAAACAGAGAGATCTGTGTCGTCACTTGTTCTTCATGAGAAGCGAGTTTTAGTCAGTTTGGGTTTTGGAGGCGAACCTATGAGACGGAATTTTACCGTGTAGTCAAGCAACTGACATAGGGGGATTATTCCCTAAGAAAATACAAGCGAATATCTCTTTCCCCCCTCCACGAATGGTTAAAACTTATTTGATAAGTAACTACGATAAAGTAGTAATATGCTCGCTCTCTCTCTCTCGACGTAATGAATTTCTCCCAGCGTATTTGATAACTAACGCTTGAAATAAAAACTGGAGCTTTTGTTGCAGCGGCGTGGTTCACGGCAGGTTCAACCACTAGACGACATCGAGACGGCGACCCTCTACACGGCGAGGGAGAAATCTAAAGGTATGCAAACAATATATGAACTATGTGATTTATTATCTTTTAAAAATGACGAGTATTAAATGTGAACTGCCACGGCCCTTTCAGGGACGAGTATACAAAACGAGAAAAGCCGCGGCCCCAAGTAGAGGGCTATGCAACATGTGTGATTTCAGACTGGATGAAACATTTCAAAGTACTTATCTTGGCGACACGATAATAATGGATACTTTCTGAAAGGGCGATCGGATCGTTACTCATAAAGATTTTCATTCTCACATGCCATAGTATTTCACCAATCAGAGTTCATAGAGTAGTTAAGTAAAATACCAATTGCTACGTAGCGTCGTCGCTTCTCTCCCGGAATATATTTCTTTTAAGCGCTTCGTTGACCAAATGTTATTTTACTCATCAAAAATTTTTTTCTTCTTTAGTTTAAAGTTGTTTTCTCTCCCCCAATCTGCATCTTCTTCCTCCGTATATGTATTAATGTCATACTATATATTTGTATACCTATCTCTATATGTATACATATGTAAAACAAATAAGCAATAAAATACAAAAAAATATACCATATATATATATTTTACATTAATTCGTTATGCATACATACACATATATATATATATATATATGTGTGTGTGTGTTAATTAATTAAGTTCAAATATTAACTAAATGAACAAAACCATTACTTTTCAAAAGTGCTCAATATATATTAGAGCTTTAATATTAAAATAAACATAGTTTGAACATCCAACAATTGTTCCAGAACCTTCTCGGCTCCTCCTCAGGGATATACTGATGAGCAAATCGGGTATAATCTTTGCTCATTAGTATATCCCTGAGGAGGAGCCGAGAAGGTTCTGAAACAATTGTCGGATACTCAAACTCTGTTTATTTTAATATATAACGTTTTCATATGTAAATACACACCTTATATTTTATTATAATATATTACGTATATACTTTCGTTTCACAGTTCTCAATACATGAGTACACTAGTAGTAGCAGTAGTAGTAGTAGTAGTAGTAGTAGTAGTAGTAGTAGTAGTAGTAAAAACTATACTCATGGCAATTGAGCTACACAGAAACGGTTGTGTTTCATTCCATGCTTCCGCCTTGAAAAATCATAATCAATATTAAATTTGCTTAAAATCATTTTATTATATAATTGTTATGACATTTTAAATTCAAGAACAATTCAATGGGTATTTTATTAACATTGCAGTGGAAATAGTTTCATGTTAAATCAAATTATTTCTTCTAAGGTTGTGTAAAGTGTTCTTACAAAATGTTTTACCCTAACATCAGTTTATATTTCTGTGAATGTGCATCTCGCATATGTTATCAATATGAAAGTATATATTCTTAAAATATTCGCAAAAAAGCCCTGCAATCGATTTAAAAAAATAGGCTCTACTATTTATTTAATAAAATATGCTGGTTACAGTTTAAACAATAACATTTATATATATTTTATTTTTATTTTTTCAACATAGTTCACCCTAAACAAGGCAGACCGCCACTGTAGACGTAAAGGGCTACTAAGAAAAAGGGTGAGGGTTTTTTTGTGTAGAGGGGTCAACCTAAATTGAGAGCTGTGCAGCGAGATGTCTTTTTACATTTGTTTTAAACTTCTGCATGTCAGTACCGTCAGGAAAACAGGGAGAAGGCAGGGAGTTCCAGAGTCCAGCAACACGAGGAAAGAAGCTTTTGGAGTAGAAAGTTCTTCGTCATCTGGGGACTGTCACAGTGAATGGATGCGATTTGGCAGATTGTCGGTTTGGTCTAGTGAGTTTACGTCGTTTCTGGATAAACCTTACGTAGACATATTACTGCTTATTGAAATGTGTATAATTAGAGGCTGTGAAGCCTCGTTCTATTTTAGCATCTCCCCTATCGAATGTATTTGTATGTTGAGGGATTGGTAAATGATGTTGTTGTTGTTTGTTTGATATGGCTTTATAAAAACGGCTTTTGTTAGTGCATTTTCAAATTACATCAATCCACAACGAATAAAAAAACAGCAATACGAAAAACGGGCGCGTAATATCCTAACGAGCAGAATTCACTTGATTTACTTTCTTTTCTTCTCGTTTTCTTGCTTTCATTCTACAGCTCTGATCATTTTTTTCAATTAAGCTAAAGAGTTTGCAAATAATTCGTGCGACTTTTTTTCTTCTAACGAATCCAGAAGGTAAAATTGTTGCCTAATGTTTTATGCCAATTGCCCACTTGCTATGGCCGGCTGAATGAAAGTCTTAGTTTTTACAACCACCTTTCTAATCATTTCTTCAGAGTACACAGACGACCCATATCATTAGAGTGTTTGACAAGAGCCGCGCTTTCTGATCGACTGTGGCTTAAAATGAAAGCCTGATCTTGGTATCTAACGCAACCAATAATATTGACAAATACGTAACACGTAGGTTTTCATACTGAAGTTTATGAAAGTAGCTTTTTGTTTCATTTTTAAGGCCAATGATTAGAGAAGTAGTGGCAGGTGACAAATAAAGTAAATAAGCCGCGCGTGCGTGGTCCCCCTCTGTATGTGACTCGATGTGGCGAGTGTAAAATGCAATAAATTTGGGCAATTTGGGGCATTTTGAGCCCCCTTTGACCCCCTGGGGGCGCGAATCAGAATTTTTCTGAGGTCAAGGATGGTCATTTTATATCCAGAACAATTGCCTCTACATTTTGGCAAAGTTTCAGAAAAATTGAATGGATGGATCAAACGTTATGGGAGAAAAGGGTCATTTTTTTTTTGCAATTTTGTGGGATTTTGACCCCCTGGGGGCGCGAACCAGATTTTCTCCAAGATCAGCGATACTTATATTCTATTAGGAACAATTGCCTCCACATTTTGGCCAAGTTTCAGAGAAATTGAATGGATGGATGAAAAGTTATGGGGAAAAAAATTGGCTTTTTTTGCCATTTGAGGGCCTTTTGACGCCCTGGGGGGCTAACCAGATTTTTTTCAAAAATCGGAGAATGTCACTTTCTAACCTGACCAAAGTTACAACTTCATGCAAAATTTCAGAGAAATTCAATGGATGGTTGCAAAAATCCGAACGGACATGCCTCAAAACATAAGTCCCCCGATTTTATAAATCGGGGGACCAATTAAAAGCGAGAGAGAAAAGAAGAGAGAGAGAGGGGAAAGAGAGATTAAGGAGCCATTGCAGAGAAAAAGAAAGAAGAGAAGAAGAGGACGAAGAGAGATAGACACAACGGAAGAAAGATGGGGAAGAGAGCCACGGTTTATTATTACAAGAAAATTTCGTGAATATCTAGACATTAAATGTATCTCATCAATTTTCCGAAGCTCGATTGCCTTTTCTAAGATTGCGTTGGAAATATTATTTCACAATTTGATAATTTAGATATTTTTATTTCGTAATATTTCCTTTTTTATTCTCACTTGTAATCGTCCATTATCTTTTGTAAACTCCAGAAAACCATGCAGACGATTCCAGAAGGATGCGATAAAGATATTCATAACTCAATCTTATAAAACGCAAGTGATTTTTAAAAAGAAAGATTCTACATACATTTTAAAAACTCTTTTATTTTCTTGTCTGTCACGGCTAATTCAAGATATGCCTGTTAGTATTTGGCAAGACAATTCTTTTTTTAGGAAATATCGCCTTTATTTCAAATTGGATTGTCTACTGTTGTTAAAATACTGAATGAACTTTAGCAAGACTGAGCTTGTCCGTGGCCGTCGTAAACTAAGGCACTTGCACTGAAAAATGACGCCATGCTTGTAAGTAGCAAGTGTGATCTGTCGAAAAGCCAGTAATGAATGAGAGCCTTTATAAAAGCATTAAAACACATTTAAACGGGCAAATAAGTTTCCATGAGCAAAAGAATAGAAGGAACATGATTCGATTTATACTGAAAGTGAACTTTACTCAATATAAATAAAATAAAAAAAAACAAGAATTCAAAATGAAGAGTTAAGTTGTGTTATTGCTGCGTTAAATTAAACATTATGTTGTTTCTATTGATTTTATTTCCTATTTCTATTTACTTGCCTCCTCGCGAAGTCAAGACAGAGTTAGCCAGAAGTTCGGTTTTAATGTGAGGAACATCAAGCTACCCAAAAGGGACACTCCCTTTTTATAAAGCTGTTCTATCTTTGCTTAAAAAATAAACACTTCCCATCACCTTGGAACACTTCATCATCTTGCCTATGATTTAAAAAGACTGGAGCTTGGTCTTCTGCATTTCAGTACAATCGGTCTCCTGTATGGCATGAGTACGTTGTTTGACACTGTGATGAAGCAATAAGTTTTCTAACCACATCAGGAAAAACAATCTACTCAGTGACAAACAATATGGAATTCATCCTGCAAAATCAATAACTGATGTGCTGACTGTAATATCACACAGGATCGGTGGATTTTTTGACAGGGGCTTAAATTAAAGAGCAGTAGCTCTGTACATACAAAAGGGTTGGGCACAAATGTTTACTTCACAAACTTGCCAACTATTGAACATCTGAAAATGTCTTCTCAACCATCTAATCATTTCTCTCTGATAGTTTTATAAGGTAGTCGTTGATAGACATAATTCTGAAGCACTTAGTAGCAACGCCGGCGTTTGTCAAGGATCAATTCTCGGACCAACTCTCTTCCTGATCATCATCAATGATCTCCCAAATCACATTCTAGGATCATTCGTTAACATTTATATAGATGACACAACCGACTATGGCAACATTTTGAAGATCTTTACTGATCAATATCTTTATGATGTTCTCTCTATCAACATGGAGCACGTAATGCAGTCGGAAAAATTGTGTTGTTATTTTTAATACGTCTAAAACCAAGGTATTCTCCTTTCATCACCAACGCCCGGATGTTCACTTTGCCCAAATTGAAATGAATGGTGTTCTCTTTGAGGAACCGCATTGACATTCACTTTAGACCTGAAATAGAAGACGTACCAAGGTCTCTAAAAAATGGTTGGATAATTCTACCTTTTGGGAAAGTATCTCACTCCTGACGCAATATTGCCACATCTGGGGAGATGCCGTCCAGAACACCATTTTCTGCATTGACAAATTATAAAACCTACTTCGAAATCTGGTGGGGCATGTTCGCTTCTATTCACTACAGCCTCTTTCTCCCAAAAGAGGAGTTGTTAGTGCATCTTTTTTTTGATGGTAAGTGCTCGACTGATCTCGAATCTATGGTTCTTCCCTGTAAAACATTCACAACAAAAAAACTCTTCTAGTTACAAATAATTTTCTTTCCTTCATCTGTGTACCTAACAGTAAACGGAACTTCCATGAGCAAAGTTTATTTCCAAGAACTACCTCTCTATTAATAGCAATACCACGAGGCTGCTTCTCAGCTCACTACAACATAGTTGTTTTCAAGTCCAATGTTAACAAGTTCTTGTTGAGCCGTCTTCTAAATGAATCAAATTCTACTCGGTTTCAACCATCGTTACCAATCCTCACGGTGTTGTCTTATCGTTCACCTGGTAAACCCATCAACCCTTATCCTCGAGTTGCATTTGGGCTTTGATAAGCGCTGGCTCATTAGTACATAAAACATCAACTTGTAAACCTCTTAATCCGGCTTTATGACAAAGCCGTTTATGATATACACACGAGAACATCATCCCATATTGGTACGAATACCGCGCACGAAGAAATACATTCATTTGTTGTGTTTGTTTCTGACTTAACTTTTTTCCTTATGAATATCAAAAGATTTGTTTGTAAGATCAAAATAAACAAAAAGTTCAACAAGCGTTTTGTTCAATAACTTATTATATGATAATAAAAAAGAGAAAATACTCGCTTTTGCAATTTTATCAAGATGAAGACATCAACACTGCTTGTTTATCGAATGTGAAACGATTATCTGTAAATGACTGCAATTTATCAATAAACATTCACTCTTTCAGAAAGAATATAATTATCTATTTTTTTTATTTTCCAGCTGAAGAAAAAAATATTCCTGTAAACCTTTGAATTAATATCTCACAGGGAAATGCACCAATTCGTTATAGTTTGAGATAACGGATGGATTTTTGATACATATTTATTTTTGTTATCATGACAAAACCACAGCCAAAGACAATAAGAATGCTATCTATAATTTGATGTAAAATTAGACCAGATCTGTTCTCGATTAAGAAATCATACTGTGATCTGGCTTAATTCGAGTCATGCTGGACGGCTTCTATATTGTTAGCATGTACCTAGATGTCTGGCCATTTGGAAGTACCAGTTGCTGTATGTGGGACACGGGCCTAGTGGCCTCGCAAACCGAGGTGCGGGACTAATCAGTAAATACAACAAACATAACAGGCTGAGTCGTTCTGTGTGATCTGTGCCGACCAGACACTAGTTTGCAATGCCAGATTGAATACAGAATTTATATTTGTGCAAGAAAATAACTTGATTTCATAAAACATTTAATAAATGAATATTGTTTTTCTGGTCATCTTTTAATTTGACACTTTATTGTCTCTACTCGATTTACAGGGTTTCTGATGTTCATTAAAACAAATCAAGACATTTAACTTGATTACTGTTGTATACGCAGTTTGACATTTGCAGATAAGGCCTGTCTACTACAGAAGTCGACGGTAAGTAATTTCATATATCGCGATCTTATCTTTATCTCAATAAAAGTATGTCACCACTTCGCGTATGTTCATATATGTGAATGCGTTATTACCGTCAATACGTGACTTACCCATTATTATTTTTATTTCATATAAATCGCTTATTTATTGAAATTTTAAAAAATTCAATAGAATTAAGTAATCAAGTACTAAAATGATCCTTTTTAAAACCCAATTAAAAATAATCTAATTAGTGATCAATATCCACCAGAAAGCATTTATGTTTCTTTATAGACAACTCAGCCATTTTAATCTTATTTTACACATCACGAAAAATAATGACTTCGTGAAACTTTGTAAATTTGAAAGAAATTCGGAAACATTTTAACTATTAAATAGAAAGTTATTTCTGGCTTCATAATTCTTAGCAGATCCTTATATATAAAATGATTGGAACTGATTTAGATTCAATAATCATATAAATAGTGATTAAAACAACATTAGCGCACCAATAATTAGTTATAGTTTTATAAACATTTGGTTCGATAATTTAATGACCAAACGATACCATAATAATAAAATTTAAGTTTCAAAATCTTTAAACAAATAATAATGTATTAAAAACAAAACAAAAGGCAAAGTTTAAAAGATCAGAACAAAATTGAAAGTAAAAGACTCACGAGCAAAGTCGGGTAGCTACAATTAGTATGATGTAATATTTTGATATATTGTCCGTCTCAAAGGATAAGGGTGAATACCTTCTGTGGATCTTTTTCTCGGTAAACTATTATATTATTGAAGAAGAAGACGACGTTATCTTGAAGGTTAACTCAATTTCATACAACTTATTTATCGAAACTCCACTCCCGAACTGTTATTTTTTATTTCACTGACCAGCTACGTTCATTTTTCAGAGATATTGGATACCCTTTGCAAAGGGATCTTCACGATCAGGTATTTATAGTGAAGCAAAGGTTGAGAAATTCGTAACCGCACTCCACCAAATTTGTCATTATTCAGTGGCATAGAGAAATCCAAGACGACGAGAAGTAACACTGTCGAAGTGACTGTTAACTTTTAACTCGGAGATTTCCGTATCCTAGATTAGTTGCTTTACCAAGGATTGAAAGCCTAGTGCATCCCACTATTTCAACCAATTACTAGAAAACCGATAACTAGGTCCATATATTTCCCAAGGCTATTAAAATAGTTTTGTACAAGCACTTCAAAAGTAATGGAACTTGGTATTCCCGAATTCTTACACACTTAAGTACTGATCAAGCACAAAATAACTTCGCTGATTTGATTAGAAACCGTATTCCAACGCGATGTAATCATAGGCATTTTTATTTGATTTACGGATATACACTCTTGGCATTTTGTTTAAAGGTATTCGTTAAGTCTTGATGACCCAAGTTAAGGATTGAACTCATGATTATTGATGTGCGGCCATAGTAATTTAGAAAAAGCTTTTATTAATTAAGAACCATTTGCAGATGGAATTCCGGAGTCTTGTAAAATACATCGTTCATGATCAAATCGATTGTGGCTCTTTGTGCCTGAGATTACAATGTTTTCCGGTTTGCCACATCACACCATTTCAACCATGATACCTTGGTGACACTGATAACATACTAGTTTTTGAGCTCACGTCGATTTCTGTGCATTCAATGCCTGCAGTTATTTTGAGTCGTCCATGAGTCTTTTCTTCTTAAGTAAAGACATGCGACTGTTGCGTGTATTAGCTACTGATAAAGCCATTATAATTGTATATGGTAGCTGATTCCTTGAATTGAAATGATTATACTCATAGAAATATTTAATCGGCAAATCATAGGTTATTTAAGGTTAAAAAAATAGACTTAATTTTATCTTTTAATTAAGCGTTCAAGTATCACCTTATTTCAAATGTTTCCATGAATTACAATAACTGCATTGCATTTATATATCATTATTCTTAAACTAATTATTTTAGTTTATTAATAGTAATATATGACATACCATATACACTATGTATTTTTACTTTGTCCAATGTCGGAGCAGAATAATGGCGAATGTTGCGGTTACTTTGCCCTTTTAAGGGCTTGTTTCATAATTTCATGAAGATGTAGAAGCGTTTCTTCATGGGAGTAATAATCAAAACGTATAATTACATCTTTCGTATATCTCACGAAAACCTGTTTGAAATCGCAGTAATATCGTCTGTTAACAGACAAAAGTTTGGAGTCAATTTTTACAAATGTACAAATTTCTGAATGCATTTACCACTTACTCATTGTGAACGATGTAAAGAAAAAAAGAGAGAAGCGGAATGGGATAAGAGAGACCAATAATTTAACATTAATGACAAGTAAACAGGACGTTTGGTGTGAGATTCTGCCAAATCTAGAAATTGTCGTTTACAAATTAAGTCATTTTGTTTTCCTATTATTCTGTCTTACATTTTTCTGCTCAAAGGCGAATATATATATATATATATATATATATATATATATATATATATATATATATATATATATATATATATATATATACATATATGTATATATATACATATATATATACATATATATACACATATATATGCATATATATACATATATATATATGCATATATATATATATATATGTGTATATATATACATATATATATGTATATATATATACATATATATACATATATATACACATATATATGCATATATATATATACATATATATATGCATATATATATATATATATATATATATATATATATATATATATATATATATAATGTAAGTAAATTTCGCGTACAACAAAATCGTAGGATAAATTTCAGAGGAAACATTTTTTTAATCAATGAAACGGGCGGGTGGAAAAAATTGCTAAAATTTTCCTTAAGGCCTTATCGTCTGACCCTCTGAGAGGAAACGTCAGAATGATGAATTAAAAACTAAGAAAATCGAATGAGATATGAGGGGAAAAATTGTTTCAGTTGGAGAAAACGATTGAGAAAAAAAAAGTAAATCTCTCAAAGTTATGGTGGCTTTGAATCATTAAAGATCTCAAACCGATGCTTCAAAATCTTTTGGTCGAGAATTGTTAATAACTAACGCTTCAGTAATATTGAGATGGTAGTTCGACCTGGCACTGTGTAAAACAGAAAACCACCCATCGGAATAGTTGTCAGAACAACTATTTGTACTAACGAGGTGATTACCGATGGCTGATTCCCGTGCCTGAAAGTTCCCATCTCGAAACCTTGTGTAAGCGAATATCACGTGGTATGTGTTGGGATAGTCTAAATTTATCTTTGGGATGTCTTGCCAACGTAGTCAGCTCCACACTGACACATGAATTTATAAACAACAGAATTCTTTTGAATGGCTGGCAAAACATCCTTACGAAAAGAAGAGAAAAAGGTTCGAGTCGTGTAAACTACTCTCAGAATGGTTGTTGGAAAACAACGTTGAGTAGAAGAAGAAATCCTTTTGATAATGTCAAGGCCGTCAGAACCTAACCATGGGAGTTTCAAATAAATAAGGCAACGTGACTGGCCAATAAATTTACCACCATTAAATATAGCAACTTTGCGTGCAATGCTGCTTTTTATGATGTTGATGGGATATCCATTAGCAAGATATATATATATATATATATATATATATATATATATATATATATATATATATATATATATATATAGTCGCGGAACTTTCTCGCTTGCAAATCTTCTTCGTGAGGTTCTCAAACCGTTGAGCTAGCCTTCTGGTTTCAAGTGGCAATCCGTAGAGTATTTCCCCGATTGTTCTTGATTCGGCCATTTTTTTCACGATCGCTTTCGACTTTGTTAGTCGTCTTCAGGATTAAGTTTTTTTTTAAATAAGAATACTGGAATTAATATTTTATAGGTATCGTTAAGGGCGAATGAAAGAAAAGAGAGGAAAATACTCTACAGATTGCCACCTGAAACCAGAAGGATAGCTCGACGGTTTGAGAACTCCACGAAGAAGATTTCCAAACGAGAAAGTTATGTGACGTTCAACAACTCTTGTTTGGATAATGACTTGCTGCCTAAGTATATATATATATATATATATATATATATATATATATATATATATATATATATATATATATATATATATATATATATATATGCGCGTTTGTGTGTGTCTGTATTTCTATTCAGATTTAAAATTTTTGATATTTTAAATGTAAAGTTTTAATAACATTAAGTAGTTTTTTAGCTCAATAGTGCGAGGCTAGAGCTACGGTATAAATAGTAACAAAATGTAACAAAGGGAAAATCCACATCTTTTCAGGATATAATTTTTATTATGTTCGGGCAGGAATTATAAAATATTCATAAAATACTCTTGAAATTCCATAATTTACTATACTTGAGTACGATTTGAAATTAAGGTTTTACCCGCCATTGTTTTTCATTGACTTTTCTTTATTTTGTATACGACACTGACGATTGCCATACCAGTAAATAAATCGACTGGAATTTTAAGAGTAATTAATGAATATTGTATAATTCATCGTATCAGCCGAAACAAGTGTATGCCGAAAATAATTAAAAAAATATTTCCTTAAAAGATGTGGAATTGCCCTTTATTACATTTTGTTGTCGTTTAAAACTAATATATATATATATATATATATATATATATATATATATATATATATATATATATATGTATATATATATATATTTAAGTATAGATTTTATTTATACAAACATTATTGGTTACATATGTGCATACATGTTTCGGTTGCACTTTTCCCAGAAAGTCAACCTCATCAGACCAAGAATTTTCGAGAAATGGATGGATTTGAAGAATTTTCTCTCCTAAATAACTCTTTTTATTAGAGTTATTTAGGAGAGAAAATTCTTCAAATCCATCCATTTCTCGAAAATTCTTGGTCTGATGAGGTTTACTTTCTGGGAAAAGTGCAACCGAAACATGTATGCACATATGTAACCAATAATGTTTGTATAAATAAAAATTTATACTTATAAACAGCTCTACTTGTTATTGAGCACTTTTTATAAACACTTGAGTTTCTATGGATTTACATTTACAGAAACTAATACAATACATGTACGATATATATATACATATATATATATATATATATATATACATATATATATATATATATATATATACATATATATATATATATATATATATATATATATATATATATATATATATATATATATATACCATTAGAATAAATACGATAGTTTCTTCATTTTGGTTTCATGTTGTTTAGTTAAAGGTTATCTTTTCGAACGATCCCGCCCTGAAATATGCGACAGCCTGTGTGCTACTTGAACCCGCCACACACGGTTTCATGATAAAATGTACAACGTTTTCTTTTATCGATGTGTAATAAATTGTGAGATTTTGCGATTTCATCCAAAATTTTTATGAAGTTGACTAAAGGATAACGTGAATCACTAAATAATGAAAGGAACAATTGCATTTACAACTGATTTTGCCATTCATGTAAATAACTACAGGCTCATATTTATTTAATATTTAATTGGTTCAATTATTTGTTAAACACCTGCTGGTATCAATTTTAGATTCGCTTACAGAACTAGTATAAAGCTATGTGAGCATAAACCAATGTTTAATTGATTGAATGATATCTACACATTTTTGTGAAGATCAAAGATGTCATAGTAGGCACATTTATAAATGTGATTGCATCATTAAGCCACTATCACGACAAACAAATAATTGGAGGCGCGTGTTTGCATGCATTTGTGCGTAAAATTATAAAACTGAGTCATACTTTAATTATTTAGGATTATTCAGGTAAAAGTTACATCGAATGAAGATTGCGGAGAAACTGAATTAATTCATTAAATACTTATTATAGTAAGTAAATCGAGGCAGACAATTTCAATTTTATTTAATTTAAAATTTATTTAATTAATTTAATTAAATATTTATTATTTATTAAATAATTAAATATTTTATTTAAATATTTTATTTAAATTTTAAAAACATTGTATTAAAAATAAACATTTTATAAACATTAGAAATAAACATATAAACATATAAACATTAAAAATAAAACATTTTATTAAAAATAAAACATTTTATTTAAATATTAAATATTAAATTTTATTTAAATATTTTATTTAAATTTTAAAAACATTTTATTAAAAATTAACATTTTATAAACATTAAAAATAAACATATAAACATATAAACATTAAAAATGAACATTTTATTAAAAATAAAACATTTAAATATTAAATAATTAAATATTAAATTATTTAATTAATTTAAAATTTATTTAAAATTTATTTAATTTAAATGTTATTATAGTAAGTAAATGGAGACAGATAATTTAAATTTTATTTAAATCTGGAACCAAAATAATGGTTCTCTTTTAAAAAATGAAAAGTTATAATTTTAATTATCATCCTTCGAAGAATTTAAATAATGTTTCAATGAATGAATGCGTGCGTGTTTTGTGTGTGTGTTTTTTTAATACACGTGTTATTGTGCGCGTTTATGTATTCTTATGTATTTACTGTTAAATGCGAATTCGTATCCATCGAATAATTTTTTTTTCTCGGTAAGTCGCTCGCTTGTACAATAAATCGGTCACGTTCTTTTTAATGATTTCAATATTACAAAAAAACTATTCGATCAAGCTTAATAAAAATTGACGTGTGGACTTTGACAATCGTTTCGAATATCTGATAAAGATTGTGGTTGGAATAACTCAACAGTTTTAAAGTTGGTTTTAGAAAACCATGATTTTTGTGGTCTCTCAAGTTTTCATTGGTCTGTCACGTTTAAGTTTGCAACATTTTCATCAGTCTGTCACGCTTGTTCATCGCTAAAAGGTATGAATTTTGAAAAAAATAAGATTTCTTAAGATTTGCTTGTGTTTTGTGTATATTTAAGTGTACGCGTATGTAGTTGCGTGTATATATTTTATTTGTATGTGTATTTGTGTTGTATGCGCGTGTATGCGTATGGTTTTCGATATATATCTGTTTTCCGTATATATATAATGTAAGTGTATGTTTGCCTTTCATGTGTATTTGTGCATATTTTGTGTATACGCACTTGCGTTTTATACATGTTCATGTGTATACTTTTCGTTTCGTATGTATATGTGTGTTTTGTATAAGTGTAATTGAAGAATGAATTTTGTGTATCTGGGAATGTGTCTTTGGTGTAAGTATGTATGTGTGTAAATCAGTGTTTTATACATGTGTATGTTTTTCATATATATATATATATATATATATATATATATATATATATATATATATATATATATATATATATATATAGAACAGTTTTTTATTATATTCCAATAACCATGGTTTGTTTTATTACTTTTATTTTAAGTAATAAAACAAACCATGGTTATTGGAATATAATAAAAAAAACTGTTCTATATTTTGCCATGTTATCAATAATTGACAAACATTGAGCTGAATCTTCAAAGGAGACTACAAAGTAAAAGGATCCGATGATATATGATAATACATATATTGTCTTTAATAATTAATTATATATATATATATATATATATATATATATATATATATATATATATATATATATATATATATATAATGTGTGTATGTGTGTGTGTGCCTGTGCTTAGCGTGTCGGCTTTGGTTTCTATCGGGGTTACTTTCACTAATACTCTTGGGAAAGGTATGACTCCTCTCTCCAGCTATGGGTTAACTAGCAGGGTGGACTAGACTCTGAAGCCTGTGTAGTACAACTAATCTCCAAGAAGAAAACCCCCGAGAAAAACACAAGTATTTCTCTGTTTATCCAAGCAATGATTCTAATCATCATAGATTTCGCATTGACACTGAACTCAAGCAATGCCGGTCCAGGAAATTTTCGGTTCGAGATTGCACAACCCTTGCGTCTACAATAGACTCCACATGTAAGTATTCTAACAGGGAGTATCCATTGTCTCTTAATACTTAACGGAGGCATCTCTCTATATATATGTATTGTTTGCGTGTATGCGTCTATTTTTGTATGTGCATCTGTATTTTGTGCATGTGTACATAGACGCTTTTTGTATGTATGTAAATATATGTGTTTGTCGCATGTTCGTGTACGTGTGTGTGTGTAAGTGTGACACTGTTTTGGCATGGAACATTTGTGTCGCTGTTTGTAGGAGTGGCTTTACCGCCCGCTTTTCTTCCGTTCTTTCTGTCCTCAAATCAAACCTACACTGCCGCTGCCATCTCAGTCCACGCCGTTTGTTGCCTACGCGCTTACGAGGTAATGACAGTGTTGCTATTCAGCCTTTAGAGCTTCACAGCTCTTCACTGATCTAATAACGGCTTAAAAACAGACTGATTATAGAGCTACGGATCGGCACTCGACCCCTAACCACTTTCCTCCCTTGCAACCCGTACCTGTCTCTTACAATCTTCACCTCACAGCGACAACCTCGACGTCTGTTTACAATTCAACTGTTCTTATTTATAACTGAAAGAGGCGTGACTTTGATCAACCAACCTAGTCATTTACAAAATTGTTAAAGAATAAATAAAAATAAAACACAAAAACAGCCATGTAAAAAAAAAAAATAATACTCTCCGATTTTGCTTAGAAAAAAAAGGAAGATCAACT
>OY744521.1:178045644-178070644 GCA_963556195.1 Sepiola atlantica | reverse complement strand
TGAATCAGGACACACCTCACTTTACTTCGTATATAAGATAATGGTGATTACAATTTTCACGTTCGAATTACTTAATATAACAATTTGAAAGTAAAATCAGTAAACGTTTTAGTTTTATTCGAACGAATAACAATTTAGAAAGACGAGGTGTTCATATCTTAATTCCCAACCGAACAGATGTGAAGTAATATTACTAGAGCATAATAAATTCTTCCTTTTGATTGACCCGTAAATAATAAGTTCAAATAGAAAACAAGCCACTATAGAACAATTAAGAATCATTAAAAAGTGTTTTCAATTTTATTAATAAAAAAAACATTTCACTTTCCAATATTGATCGACATTCACAAAGTAAATAAAACACCTTTTACTCAGCGTTATATTCTTAGCATTAAATTTAGTAACGAATTTTTTTTTACCTTTCCCACTTTCTATCGAGCTGCCCTTTATCACGGTAGTATATGAATGCTCATAATTCATCGACAGCCGGATGTGACGTCAGGGGAGAAATAAATCGTTGATTCCGATTGGCCAGTAACATACTCATTCCTAATGGACTGAAAACATTTACAAATAATATTATCTAAACACATACATTTTTACATAATATAAACTATTACAATGTATAAGGAGAATATAATAGAGCATTTAAGCTTGCATATCTGTTGCCTAAATTATGTAACAAGTATTTTTTTATGTTTTAATATCATAATCGAAAGGAGATCATATATTTTTTATTAAAGCATATTTAAGTATCTAGTTTTTGGAATGGACAAAGATCAACAAACGGACTCAATTTACTTTAATATAGAGATTGCTTAATTATTTATTGAAATAAAAAATGCAATAGCGTAAAGTAGTAAAACGAATTGATAAAAATCTCATTTACCAATAATGTAATTACAAAGAAACATCTATCACAACGAATTTCGTTTTTTTTTTCATTAACAAGTCATCCATCTTAATCTTTTGTGATGAGTTTCGAAAATTGATTTCTTGGGAGTACTTATACTGTCGAATAGAAAGTCATTCTGGTTTCACATTGATTACACAAAATTAGTTTTAGTTATATAACAATTTGGTTCAGGTAATGATATAATGATGCAATAGTTACATATAACTTTCAAATTCCCATTAAAATAATTTGGTACAATTAAAACGTCACAGTAAAAAAATTATGCGAAACAAAAGTAAAACTACTCTCGAACAACGCCGGGTACATACAGAATTTTATAAAGATCTAAACTACATCATAAGCAAGTATAGATAAGTTTATTACTTTACTTTGGTGTTTGCGAGTGTTCGATTCTTTAATTCCATGGAACAAAGAATAGTCGAAAGGGTTATTCTCAAATGAAGATTTAATTTTGAGGTTATAATTTTCATTTATCTTAATATTATTTAGAAGGCTAAAGAAATATTCATGAATTTTAAACACGAAATAGCATGCCAGAAAGACGTAAATCGAATTTACATGACAAACTTAATGAAATCAGTTCAGGGTTAGCGTTAAGACATTCTCGAAAGATCTTCTGGATTCAATTTTAAGGATACAATGAAAGTAATTATGAAATGAAAACATACCGATCGAAATCTGTTGATAAACAAACCAAATAACCTTTAAAACATATTTGTAGTTATTCAGGTTAAAATAGCTACACATAATCCATCTTTGTATTTCAAGGATAAGAAGAAATGGATAATAATATATATAAAAAGAGAAATGGCTTGAATACAGAAGAATAAAAATCAAAGCTAATCAATTCTTTTAAAAATAACTCAATTAATTAGTAATTAAAAATACAATAATAATAATAATCAAGAATAAAAAATTGTACGTTCATTGATTATCAATGAAATGCCATTTTATAGAAGAACAGCGAAACATTAAATCCTCATATTAACAATTTTCAAAAGTTTGTATTAACGTCTGCATGTGCCCTCGTTTAAAATGAAATACCACAATACTTGGATTACTAAAACCAGATAAGTATATAGAGTGTTTCCAAAAGCTTGATATCACTTCACAATCTAACTACGTGTCACTCCCTGTTCAAATAACTTCAAATCCTGACGGCATATGTTTAAACAGGTCAATATAGTCTATGTTTAATGTTTGATATGTTTATCTTCGCATGTATAAAAGTTTCATTCACTTGGCGAAAAAGGGCGTTTCATGTGTTAGAATATACTCGAATACAGTCAGACCAGACTCTGTAGCGTGCATTTTTAGTGAATTCTCTAAAGATTCACCAACGGCACATTTGGACATGCCACAAAAATTAAAGAGGGAGTCAGAGCTGGAAAATAAATACTATCGGTTGAGACGGTCGTGTCTCAGAGCGAGCGCATATTTAATATTCGTGAAATCGTTCATGAAATACACACACGTTGATTTTCTCATTAAAATTTGGAGGAATAAATATGATGTTATTCAATGGTAAGCCTGTTTAGCTTCATACTTATTTATTAATATCTATGACGTTTATATCTCAAATGATGCACACACTATATATATATATATATATATATATATATATATATATATATATATATATATATATATATATATATATATATATATATAGTATGCAATGAAAATATATATGGCAATCAAGCTACACAGAGGCTCCCGTGTTTCATCCCCGGGGGGAATCGTCAGGCTAAATGCATGGAGTTATTTTTGTCAGGTGTTTTTATATACGTGGCTTGCTAGTTAACCAATCAGATTCTTTGTTGTTCCCTCAGCCAATCGTTGGGCTTCCCTCGAACAAAGTCATTGTTGGTGACGCTCCTATTTTTGTTAACAATGGATTTTCCTATATCCTGTTTCCTTTGTTTTGTCAATACAGTGGGCGAGTTTATTTTAACACCTAAAATAAAAATTATATCTCCTTATAATATTTCATGTGGATACATGAAGTACTAATATATATATATATATATATATATATATATATATATATATATATATATATATATATATATATATTTATATATATATATATATATATATATAGAGAGAGAGAGAGAGAGAGAGAGAGAGAAGGAGAGAGATGAAGAGAGAGAGAGAGGGAGAGAGAGAGAAATAGAGAGATGGAGAGAGACAAAAAGAAAGGGAGAGATCTATCATAATCGTGACAATTATCGAAATAATTATATATGTAAACTGTATATGCATGAAGATCTTTGAAATAAGATAACCGAATAATACTACGGTTATATTATTTCAACATTTCAAATAATACTACGGTAACATTATTTCAACATTTATTATTTCAAACATTTTTATTTCAACATTTATTATTTCAACATTTCTTATTTCAAATAATACTACGGTGACATTATTTCAACATTTATTATTTCAAACATTTTTATTTCAACATTTATTATTTCAACATTTATTATTTCAAATAATACTACGGTGACATTATTTCAACATTTATTATTTCAAACATTTTTATTTCAACATTTATTATTTCAACATTTATTATTTCAAATAATATTACGGTGACATTATTTCAACATTTATTATTTCAAACATTTTTATTTCAACATTTATTATTTCAACATTTATTATTTCAAATAATACTACGGTGACATTATTTCAACATTTATTATTTCAAACATTTTTATTTCAACATTTATTATTTCAACATTTATTATTTCAAATAATACTACGGTGACATTATTTCAACATTTATTATTTCAAACATTTTTATTTCAACATTTATTATTTCAACATTTATTATTTCAAATAATATTACGGTGACATTATTTCAACATTTATTATTTCAAATTTTTATTTCAACATTTATTATTTCAACATTTATTATTTCAAATAATACTACGGTGACATTATTTCAACATTTATTATTTCAAATAATACTACGGTTACATTATTTCAACATTTCAACTGATACAGGGTAACACAGTTTCTGCTCAATAATTTAATTTCAAAAAGTAGTGTTTTCTATTAAACTCTTTATAAATGATTTTGAGGAAGATACAGATGTAACGTTACGGCAAAACTTAATCCTAAGTAAATATTCAATGTTCATGCACATTTTCATAATCTGTTAATTATGTATTTTTTAGGACTTGAATCCGGAGTGGGCGATAAAATAACGTCGGCATTCGTGTAGATTTAATGTGAGACACGTACAAATTTATTCAAATAAATCGGAAAAATTGGAATGGATTTGTATCTATCCTGAATTTGTACATTACTCGTGTAATCTCTCTTGTACGAGCAACTTCAAGTAGGCCAGCATGGAATGGATTACAATTTCTGTAATGATTAACAATAAACATTATGCTCATAATTGCTTTTATTGATTTGTCGTCATATTAATGAGTCAGAAAGGTTGTCCCGATTTCAAGGATTAATAGAAAAAACACAAAAAAAAACAATTGATTATAAGAAAAAACTTTGACATAATTTTGCATTTATAATAAGTTCAATAAATGCGTTTTGAAGATTGCATCACTTAAGTCATGAGCGTTGTTTGCGTGCGGACCATTTGGGAGACGTTTATATTGAATCTCGTACAACTGCTACATTTTCTGTCCCTGTAGCGGTCATGGGACGGCCAGCAATGTCTTTTGTTTAGCATCAATAATGTCTGTCTAAAGTTTAAAATCTACTGATCTGATGAATGTTTGTTTTTTCATTTCATACAGAGACTACGGACTGACTAATTAATTAACTTCAACCGCATTATTTGAGTTTGCAACAAAAAAGAAGTACTAGCACAAATACAGACATCTGGTAGGTTCAACATAACGGGACAAACTTGAAAGCAGTAAGTACAGGAGATCCAGATCTCAAAATACTTAAAATATTCAAAAGCATTGATCGATGTGGTAAATAGGTGTAAAAACAGAGATTACACATTTGAAGTTAAGAATGTCAAACGTTTTAATTTACTAAATTAATCGCCTATCAGTGTTTTAAGTAATACAATCTTCTCAAAAGTTTTAGAATCGATATATAATTGTGTGTATTTAAATTTTTAGCTTAATTTTATCTGAATCAGAGGTAAACACTGTTTAGCTGCGGGCACATGCACTCTCACGGAACTATTTGCAAAACTACAACAGGTAGATCTCCACATACGTAAATTCAACTACAAACGATTGGTACGGAGAAAACAATGTGAAAATACAGCTTACACAACTAAAGTAGAACGCATTAAAATGCCCAATACGAGCCTCAATTTTGAGGATCTATTTTTTCTGTAACCGTGGTATACATCTCATGAAACCCAGATGTTATAAACACTTTTAATCGAATTCTGTAAATTTTCGACTATCAGCTTAAAAAGTTAAACAAATTTAGTTCCCTTACCATCATTTATATGGCGATTATTCCTAACGAATTTGAAATGTAGATCGCGGACGAACATGCATTTTTGTTTTTTTATAAATATTCAGTTGACGAATGTTCTATTTCTAGCAAGTACATTATAAAGGCACATAAATGTCCATTTTACATATTGAACACATCTTGATTTGATATTGTTTGTAAATACTATCACAGCTACATTATCGTGAATAATTATATTACTGAAATATTACGATTTAATCATTCACTTGAAAATTAAACTAGTCTAAACAAGGCAGGTTTTATATGTGCTTATTCAACCCTTTTATATTCTGATTATGTGACTTTGAGAATATTGTTTTATTAAATTATCAGTATTTTGAAAGTTATATAGGTTTGACATCTATCCTGTTATTATTATTATGAATATTCTCAGTATAAGCATTACCTCCCTCCCTCTCTTTATATATATATATATATATATATATATATATATATATATATATATATATATATATATATATAGAGAGAGAGAGAGAGAGAGAGAGAGAGAGAGAAAGAGACAATTAAAGGAAAAAATAAAATAAAAATCTAAGTTGATTTGTTTTATTTGTAACTATGCTAGAACTTTTTCCTGGTTCGTTTATATTTCTCACGGCATTAGTTTTTTGAAGTGAAATTTTATTTTCAAATGAAATCATTTACGTTCATTAGAAAAATGTAATCTTTTTCTCAGTATCCGTTTCAATTCGGAAGTTTGAGTACAATACAACAATAAACAAATGAAAATGTATCCCTTTATATTTTGTAAAACAGGAACTCAGAACAATGAAAGAAGGTAAATGTGTAGAATGTCTATCCCGTAAATACTCGGGGTAATCAGTGAAGAGGTTAAATATTGTAAAATCAAATAAAATTGTGGTTTTGCTTTTCAAACATTCGGATGGAATCTCGTATAATCTTTAGTATCTAATGTAAATGATTTAATCGTTTCTTATATAAAAAATAACAACTTTTTGTGCGAACATTTTACAAAATAGAAATAAAACTTGCAATTAAATATAATAATTAAAAATTGAACATTTTATCTGTTTACAGAATTTCTTCATTATAAAATTTCCTTGTAAAAATTTTGACTCAGAATGTACATTTTTATTTGTGCAAAAAATAAAATAGTTCTTACTTTATGCTTCCTTTGACTTAATCTCAAAATTGTATCGGCGGTATGCTAGCCGGCATGCGCAGACACATCTATGTAAGTAAACGTTAGATTTCTTCTGCCAAAAAAGAGTAGATGAAAAAAAAAAAGTAAAAGAAAAGAAACCTTCTAAATTACATAGTAGGAAAACCGGCTGGGTGTATTGTATACTGGAAACAATTGTCGTGAGTGTATTGTGCATTTTCTTATAACAGGATCTTGGACAACATTGATGAAATGAAAGAAAAGAGAAAGCACATTGTCTCAACTTGAATAGACTAAAATTGTTAGCCTAAATTACAGGAACAACGAAATTAATCCCCCCTCCTCGATATAGCAATGTCTTGTTTTCTGTGAGTTCATAGCCCGCAGTCACTGATGGGGTTGCATATCAAGTGGGTTGTCCTTCTGGATACGGTGGAGTTTAGATGGAGACAATATTCATTGAACTCTGCAAGAAAAAAGGTTGGTATATGGCAAATCGGCCCGCTTCTTGTATAGTCATCAAAACAATTCGAAAGACGAAATTTCCATTTCCCCGGAGCGTTGCTTGATGACTGTGTTCAGTTCAAAGCGTTGCACAAATTACTGTTGTTTTAGTGTAGTCTTAACGCTTCCTGTGCACTGTCATTAGTATTTCATCACAAATCTTCTCCATGGCCTTCCTCGCTCCGTTTCAACGTAACTCTTTTAACACATCCGCTCACAGGAACTGCGGAGCAAAGGACGCGGGCTATGTACCAACGAACACGAAGGAATTCCAAGCATTTTATTTTTTTGTTCTCTCGTTTTCTTGACAATTTTTAATTCTACTCGTCATCGCCGATCCCGACAAAATACATCGGACTGCTGGAAGCAATGGAACTATAAGTCTTTTCGAATCTCATTTACATTTTAATTTTCCTTTATTTCCCTATAACTTTATTTTCCTATAAATTTATTTTCCTTTAACTTAATTTGCATTTTAGAATACAACTTTCTCATCCGAGTTACAATATTCTGTTTATTACGGTTCAAAATAACGTCAAACACTTTTCTGCAATAATTTTGAGATTGATCAGAACAACATTACGATTATTAAAACTATGTAAAAAAGATTTCTTATTCGTAAATTCCACATGTACATTCATGCATAGATGCATGCATGCACAGGGGTCCATCCAGCACGAGACTGACTTCATCGGATTTCTCAGGAGGATCATGTATTCTACATATTATACACACAAGTGCAAGCGTTTATTCAATACAGAATTTGATAAATAAATTCAATACAGAATTTGGATCAAATGACATTTGGTAAACGATAAACAATATTCGGTGCTTGTATAATAAAAAGTCGAAAAAAAGGGTTTTTTTGTCTTTTAGTGTTGGAGAGGTAAATAAGGGGCAGGTAACTATTACCACGAATTTTAAGCAATATTTTTCAGTAATCAAAACTGATGGCTTTAATTGGCGTTTCACATGTGGCTACTGTGCAAGGAGAACGTCGATTAGACATAAAAGGGTTAGGGTTAGGGCTAGGGTTTAGGGTTAGGGTTTAGGTTTAGGGTTAGGGTAAGGGTAAGGGTTAGAGTTAGGGTTTAGGGTTAGGGTTTAGGGTTAGGGTTAGGGTTAGAAAAATATTGTTCGAAAGCTAGAGCTGTTGTGAAGAGTTACCTGCCCCTTATTTACCTCTCCAACACTAAAAGACAAAAAAACAACTTTTTTTCGGCTTTTTATTATACAAGAACCCACTATTCATTATAAACAATATCGTTGTAAAAAGGATCTTTAATATTGAACCGACTAATCTCACCCGGAGAAGCTTTTCGTAAGATGCGTCCAAGTAATCTGTTTTTAACGATGAACATGATTTTTTCAACTTAATCGTGACGAACATAGAAACCGAGCGACGAACGGATAGATCCATAGAGACGCGTGAGCGTATCTAAATATGAAGCCCGTTTTGCAATGAAATGCTGTTTTAAACTGTAACGTCACGAAGTGACCAACCGAGCCTCTCATAGCGGCGCGAGGACGTATCTAAAAACGGCGACAATAAAGTAAATTAAATGTTTGACTCTCATTGGTCAGTTTTTGAAGACGAAATAACCAGCGAATTTATTCATGGGTGGATTTATTTAGATATCATTAAAGAGTGATGGTGTGTTTAGAGTGTGTGTTTTCGTATGCAAATAGAAACATGTGATTGGTTGACAAAAAGGAATAGGCAAAGTACATATGACAGTAGTTTTTACCATATAAATACCCGAGTTCGAATCTCACATACGTTTAAAGGATTTTTGAACTGGATACGTGTATTATAAATTAAAAATTATAACATAGAAAATACATAAGATTAATATGTTTTGAAAAAGTAAGTGCCCGTTTTGTAAAAAAAAAAGTAAGCACAAAGGCTGTTCAGCATTATTATTTCAAAGCGAATTATTTGGGCTTTAAAAATCTCTAACGTTTTTGCCAATAAATACAATAGGTAAATACAATACATTCATCTTAGTTACTTACTCTCTCATATAAATACTACGTAATGTATTTTTTAACGAAATTTTACAAGTATTTTTTTTTCGAACGGGTTATAAGGCGGGATAAGCTAGGTAAAGATAGAATTGACATGCCCAGTACTCAGGTACTACATTATCATCGCTCAAGGAACATGTAGAAACAAGTAATATATATCATTTTACGAATTAGTTATTCTTAAGCAGGAAATGACACCGTCATCAAAAGATTAATATATGTACATGACCTAAACTCCGTTACTTTTTCAAATTTGGCATTTCATAAAAATCATGAACCGTTGAAATTTAAAAAAAAAATTAAAGATGCAATTAAATATACACATTTCTGAATGTCTTGAACTTCAGAGATTGTTAGATTTTCAAAAGTGAAACTAAAATAGAAATGAGTCTTGCTCAAATTACGGTGAAGTTGGGCAATGCATTGTCGCAAATGAACAATTTAACCACAATATTTTTAATACTCCTAATTCACCGGTAGGCGTACGTGACGTAATACCACTACGGAAAAATCAATAATTCGTTTTGAATGGCCAGTGTAATTGTTACACCGGCCGTTCTTACACAGGAGAAACTACACCGGTTGCCACTATAAATAGTGCGAGTCACCAGAGACATAAAGACAAAGCACAGTGTTGTAACTGTCTAGCCAAGAGCTAGTCACTTTCTTACTTTATTAATAAACTTGTTAAACCAACCCTCGACTTGACTTCCTTTATTTATTATTTACTGTGGAACAACTTCACAACAGTAATAATGATACAATAGAACATGCAAGGATTACATACATTTTAACTTTTTATTTCAATTTGATTTATTAACAAAAAAAAATAATTTTTCATTATTAGTTCATGGGGAAAATAAAATACATTTATTCAACGTAATTTTATTTTCGTTTGATTAAGTAACGAATAAAATATCCAGTTCACGGAATAAATAAAATATTTAAACCTCATTTGCCGTCACGTTTTTTGAAGACAAAACTACCAGCGAGTTCGTTGATCTGAAAATGAAGAACGAAAACGAGATGAATAGATAAAAATATCAGTGATATATCGACTTAGCGAGCGGAGGGATGTAAACAAAGTGAGAAACCCGCTCGCTGTTCGATAAGTCGAGACGGATAGTATTTTATTAATGCCCCCCCCCCCCCCCCCTTCGTCTCTCTCTCTCTCTCTAACTCTCTCTCTCTCTCTCTCTCTCTCTCTTTCTCTCTCTCTCTCACTCTCTCACTCTCTCTGATGTTGTGGAGAAACATCAGAGTTTTATTACTTCACCTAATTTTTAGCGAGTTGCCGAAAAATTAAAACTAATATTCTCTGACTGTATACATGTGTATTTAATACAAATATTAAAATGAATAAAAAAAATATAATAGAAATTGTGTGTCTGTAACGAAAACTATGTAGCACTTTTCAACAATATCACTTATGATCCTCTCATATTTATTTTCTTCATACTAGAAACTATATACGTGCACCGAGTGCATACTTTTATTCTGGTCTGTTTTTCTAACGAAAGTATTAAAAAAGGTTACATGTCTCTTCAGTGTACCTGCCTTAAAAGAAGAGTTTTATTACCCACTCAGACGATTATTTGAACAAAACACATGCTCTGATATTAAGACTGGAATTGCAATATTTAAATCAAGCTCAAAAAGTTATTTATTTGACTATGTAATTTAGAAGAAAGGTACTTTTAAATATTAACTAATACAGTCAACCGGCGTAGCTTGGTAAGAAATTACACGACCTGTTCCAACTCCCAGCCCTGAACCCTATGTTACTATATTTTCTATATTTTATAATACTCTAATCTGAATGTTTTTTTTCATTTCATCTTTATTTACGTAATTTATTTATTAACGTAGTCTTCTCATGTTGTTCTGGATACTACTACTACTACTACTACTATTACTACTACTACAACTACTTTAATATTATTTTTTATTTACGTAAATAATTTATGAACATCAGTATCTTACTGTATTTCGTTTAAGATGCTGCATCTGTTGCTTAATACTCCCTCGATTCTCTTCTTCCTATAACTTTTCGTTTTATACACTCTTACTCCTACCACCTAAAATATTCTATGTGCAAGCAAGCAAGCAAGCAAGCAAGATGATCAAAGATCAAGTATTATATAGCCATTTAACAAATGAATTGTGAAGGGTCTGAGATTTGCAGAAACATCTGATATGTTGGCTGAATGCAGTTTGGGAAAATGGGCTTTCGTTTGCTCAATTTTCTAAAAACGCTGATAATATTGTCTGATGTAAACAATCGTGCGAAACGCCTGCAACTATTTGGTTATGGTGTGGAGATCAATTTGAATACCGGTTGTTCAAATTTTTACAGTATATGAATTTTTAAAAAAATGATAGAATAAGAATAATTACATCGTCGCTTATTAAAAACAGAAATAGAAGAATGTATTAATTTTTCACGGAGGAATGATCGTTATACAAATGGAATCAAAATCAATAACTGCAACTGATAGACAGAGAGAAAGAGAGAATTAAAGAGAAAGCGTCATCTACATAATTTCTCATACTGAAATAATGAACATCTTCTTACGAAAGATTATTTGTTGGAACAGTAAAATTGTTTTGTTTACCCATATATATATATATATATATATATATATATATATATATATATATATATATATATATATATATATATATATATAACTATTTCATGTAGCCACATAAAATGTTATGAGGAGATATCATGTTTTATGTGTCAGTTTTCAGTATTTACTTCAACAGTGCTCGATAATTAAGTAGAGCTAGGTAGTAAGTTATGAAAATATATTTATGGCAATTAAGCTACACAGAGGCTCCCGCGTTTCATCCCCGGGGTAATCTTCGGGCTAAAATGCATGGAGTTAGTTTTGCCGGGTGTTTTTATATAAACGGCTAGCTAGTTAACCAATCAGAATCTTTGTTGTTTTCTTACCAAATCGTTGGGCTTCTCATGAACAAATGTCCGGTTGGTTTTACTTCTTATTTACTGTTCTATTGTTCTGTTTTCTCTAGAGTGGGCTATATCCTGCTTCTTTGTTGTGTCAATATAATGCGTGAATATATTTTAACATGTGTTTCCTTTTATTTCTATTTTAGGTTTTAGTTTTTAACTTGTTAAGTGTTAGTTTAGTTTAGTTTTTTTTACTCATTTGTTTATTTATTTATGTATTGTTAGCCTAAAGTAAATTTTATTCTGCACATGCAGCTGTTTGTTGTTTCACTTTTACAGTTTAATAGATTTTGGGGGTCTTTAAAGTGTAGGATTTAAAATTTCTCATTCAGACATAATCTACACGGGTCGTATAATATATATATATATATATATATATATATATATATATATATATATATAGAGAGAGAGAGAGAGAGAGAGAGAGAGAGAGAGACAGAGAGACAGACAGAGACAGAGACAGAGACAGAGACAGAGACAGAAAGAGAGACAGGGAGACAAAGAGATGGGAGGGGATAACTGTAAATAGGTCAAGATGGAAGAAAGTGATTTTTGAAGGGAGCAAGCTTATTTTAAAAGAATTGGACAAAATACCAGCAGCTGTCTGAGATCAGCGAGGTAGAGACGGGAGTTGCTACCTCCAGCAAATGTAGGATATATGGAAACGTGCAATTTGGTAACTATGTCAAGTGCCGGTTTGTTGAATAACAAACGAGTGCATGTGCTGCAAAATCAACCACCGTTAAAGGTGGCTTCAATTATGGCATCCGTTAAGACCATTAAAACACCCGCCACTACTGTGATATGGTCTGTAAAAGACTAGCAGGGGTAAAGAGCTATATCCGCGCCACTCACTGGGAGGTTTTACTCTAATATCACTTCAATATAAAAAAGTGGTCATACTCGAAATCGAACAGACAGCCACGATATATATATATATATATATATATATATATATATATATATATATATATATATATATATATATATAGAGAGAGAGAGAGAGAGAGAGAGATTTTTTATTTACACAGACATGTACAAAATCTGCGACACTGGCATGTCGATGTAATCGATCAACATCTATTATAAACTGAGATCTTATCAGACAGAGTTAAAATTCGATCTTAACTTTAGATCATATTTGGAAAAAACAATATATATATATATATATATATATATATATATATATATATATAGTCTTGGAAATCTTTCAACCTTGTAAACTATATGAAGAAAAATATACTTTTAGTCCCAAGTGCTTCGTTGTAAAACTCCTTTGGTTGTAAGTATATTAATCTCTTGCAATCACTGTTTTAGCTTGCCTCCAAAAACTTACGCTAGTCTTAATATTATTGTAGGGATCATCAGTTGTTTACCATAAAACACTGTTTCTGGAATTGAAAACCATAACATTTTAAATTCATGCTTCATATATATATATATATATATATATATATATATATATATATATATATATATATATATATATAGATCCCTTAAAATAGTGTTAGAAACTAACTAATATAATAACTGTAAAAAATAAATTGACTTACATGAGTGATTTTCCACTGGAAGACTTGAGACTATAAGTTTTTTTTGTTTTTTTTATATAATTTTTTTTTTATATATAGTTTTAATGGTTGAGAAACTTCCGAGACTATATATATATATATATATATATATATTAGATTTCTTGAATGTGAGATGATATATATAATTATTTCCACAATCAGACAACGCCGCAGCCCACAACCTTAAGCGAACCGCGGCGATAACCGACTGTGGAATTTACCTACTCTTTTCAACAAGGGGTGTAGTCATCCAACTACTATGAACCCAGGCCGGTTCGCTTAATCTGTGTAAATTAATAGACATTCTTGTATGTGGCGAGGTAGCTCAGTGGCAGAGTACTCGCTTACCATGCAAGTGACTCGGGTTTCGAATCCTGAGTTCGGATGTGTTCTACTGATGAGCCCAAAGGAGGGCGAAACTCGAGTCTAGGACTTCCGGTTTGTTTCTTTTCATAGGTTGTGGGCTGCGGCGTTGTCTGATTGTGGAAATAATTATATATATCATCTCACATTCAAGAAATTTAATATTTATTTGCTCGCTTGGTTAGCTTGTTGGATGACATCGTCCTAGCGAGTATAAAATCCTACTTGTGAGACATCGGCCTGGGTTCATAGTAGTTGGATGACTACACCCCTTGTTGAAAAGAGTAGGTAAATTCCACAGTCGGTTATCGCCGCGGTTCGCTTAATCTGTGTAAATTAATAGACATTCTTGTATGTGGCGAGGTAGCTCAGTGGCAGAGTACTCGCTTACCATGCAAGTGACTCGGGTTTCGAATCCTGAGTTCGGATGTGTTCTACTGATGAGCCCAAAGGAGGGCGAAACTCGAGTCTAGGACTTCCGGTTTGTTTCTTTTCATAGGTTGTGGGCTGCGGCGTTGTCTGATTGTGGAAATAATTATATATATATATATATATATATATATATATATATATATATATATATATATATATATATATATATATATATATAAATTCTTTGTAGAATGGTAGGAAAAATCCCAGCAGAGTGCTCGATTAATTAAGAATCAAAGTTAAAAATTAAGAGCATAATATTTATTTATTCTGGTACAGAAAAATTAGTACAACATTAATTTTTAACTTTGATTCTTAATTAATCGAGCACTCTGCTGGGATTTTTCCTACCATTCTACAAAGAATTTACTCAGCCCCTACCAGGAATTACAGTTAAACCCTGTTAGCCTCGTAGTCGAGCACTCTCGGGAAAATTACCAACACCACGGAAAAAACTAATTAACAGGGATTACCACCTATACCCTGGGAAATGGAACTATACACTCTCGGATATTCTACCAAAAATATCCCAACCCCCAAAAAACAAACATATACCAGGATACTCCTGACAAAAATAGTGGACGTCATAGGAAGAATGAGGTGGAAAGTGTTGAATACAGAACAGAGGCAAAAGGAAAAAAACTACTACGGCTTAAAATCTGGTAAATACCCGCCAAAAGTAGAGGCCTTAGACAATTTCGAAAAAGACCTACTCAACATTACTCACAACCTAGTTTTTACAAACAAGCAAAATCCATTTCAGAAAACACTTACCGCCGACATAAAAAAACTTAAAAGAGAAAATAACGCACTTGTATTCTCCGACAAAACTAAAAATATTTATAAAATGACTAAAAAGGAAAAAACAGACCTAACAATTAGCTCTATTACCGATAAATATCAATTAGCCAAGGCAGATACATATAAATCTATTAATAATGATACTACTGAAATAGCTACTAGACTAGGCGTCGAATATAGAATTAATTATTTAGATAAGAGGAAGGCCTTTGTTACTTTAAAAGACCACAAAGAAAACTTCACAAATAAACCCTCATGCAGACTTATCAACCCAGCTAAAAGCGAACTAGGACTAGCAAGCAAATCCATTGTTAAAAATATAGTTAATAAAATTAAGGAAAAAATAAACCTAAGTCTGTGGGGCAATACTAACTCAGTCCTAAATTGGTTCCATAACATACAAGATAAACACAGATGCAAATTCACACAATTAGATATAGTAGACTTCTACCCATCCATTACAAAAGACACCCTAGATAAGGCCTTAACATTTGCACTTTCACACACAAACATCAGTCAACTAGAAAGGGACACAATACTGCAAGCAAGACAAACCCTTCTCTTCTTCGAGGGAAGGGCTTGGGTTAAAAAATCAAACCCAGAGGACCCATTTGATGTTGCAATGGGGGCCTACGACAGTGCAGACATCTGTGACTTAGTCGGCTTGCTTATATTAAATACACTCCAAAATAAATTTCCAGACCATTTCTTTGGCCTCTATAGAGATGACGGACTTTGTCTGTCACGCAACCACAACGGAAACACATTAGATAGATTTAGAAAAGAATTAACAAACACCTTCCATAATCTCGGCTTCAAAATTACCATTAAAACAAATTTAGACCAAGTAAACTTCCTAGATACCACACTGAACCTTAAAAACAATACACACAAACCTTTCCACAAACCCAATGAAACACTCCAATACATACACAAGGGATCCTGCCACCCCCCACCATCTTTAAAAATTTAATCAATAATATTAGCCAAAGAATCTCAAACCTCTCATCCACTCCCGAAATTTTCAACCAAGCAGCACCATATTACAACAAAGCGCTCCGCGACAGCGGGTTCAGAGAAGAAATCTCATACACCCCCAACCGAGACCAACCACGGGGGACCCGCAATAGAAGGAGATCGGTGATCTGGTTTTCCCCACCCTATTCGACCAATACCAAAACAAAGGTAGGCCAACTTTTCCTCAAGTTGCTCGACAAACACTTCCCACCCACAAATGAATTACACAAACTTTTTAACAGAAATTCTGTTAAGGTCAGCTATTCCACTGCCCCTTCAATAAGAAAAATTATCTCTGCAGAACCCAAAACAATTACAAACGCAGGCTGCTCATGCCAAGACAAAAACAACTGCCCCCTGGAGGGAAATTGCAAAATCAATTCAATCATTTATGAAGCAACCGTCACAGACCAGAATACCAGTAATGCAGAAAAATATATTGGGATGACGAAGGGAAACTTCAAACAAAGGCTATATGCACACAGAAACTCTTTCAGATACAAAAACAAGGCTAATACGGCACTCGCGACCCGAATATGGCAGCTTAAAGAAGAAAACACACCCTTCACCATCAAATGGAAAATAATTGAGAGAAAACCATCCTTCTCTCCAGCCATAAACAGATGTCCTCTATGTGACGCTGAAAAATACCACATTTCAAAAGCCATCATCGATCCGAATACAGCCTGTTTAAATGTCCGCGATGAAATATTCAGGGGATGTGTCCACAAGAGACAAGCATTGCTTATAAACTGGTCTGACCGATTCACATAATGTCTAACTACCCCCCCTCTACTAATATAAACACAATAAAAACGAACAAATACCTCATCAACCTATATCCACTTAAACTTCAAGAGCAAAAACTCCGACCTTCACAAAAATACAAAAATATTTTATTTAATTACCAGTCACTAGATTACTCTACAAATCCATTTAAACAAACTATATCCACATAAATTCCAAGAGCAAAAACTTCGACTTTCACCAAAATGCAAAAATATTTAATTTTTTATCAACCACTAGATTAATCTACAAACCCATTTTAACAAACTCAAATATTTCATATTTCCATCTTAGTTACCTCCCTTAGTACGAATTTCTTCATTAAAATCACTCCAATCTGGGGAAAAGATTCTTACACATCAACGGTTTTCTAGAACGCATACCTTCAAAAATATAACGGTTAATGATACAAATTCATAATTTGGCTCACGGGAATTTCAGAGAAACCCTTTCTTTATTTTTATTATTTTTGTTTTTAATCTTTAATTTTTAATTTTTAATTTTTAATTTTATTTTTTATTTTTTATTATTATTATTATTATTATTTTTAATCTTTAAATTTATTTTTAATTTATTTTTAATTTATTTTTATTTTTATTTATACTTTTATTTATTATATTTTTATTCTTTTTATTCTTTCTATTTTTATTCTTTCTTTCTCTCTCGCTCTTTTTTATTTTCTACATTTTATTCTCTATATATATATTTTTTTTAACCCCCTTTTTTTTCCTTCTTTTTATACCTTTTTATACTTTTTTTCTTTTTTTATTCTTTTATTCTTAGTATTGAAATGTTTTTATATATATGTTTTTTTTATATTTATTTATATATATATATATATTTTTTCATATATATTTTTTTATTTTTTACCCCCCTTTTTTATTCCCTTTTTATTCCCTTTAATCTTGAATTCTCTTTCTTCTCCCGTGTTTTAAATCTCAACGGTCTTATTACACTAAATTCAAATTTAAACAAACACACACAACACACTGAGCAAATAACGCGTCCCAACAAGAGTGTCATGTGACCTCACATTTCCAAAACAGATGACAACAGAAGCTGAAGAGAGCCGGATGGGTAAGACCTTCCGTGCTTGAAACCGACGGTACGAATGTTGTACTAATTTTTCTGTACCAGAATAAATAAATATATATATATATATATATATATATATATATATTGTCATTTACTGAATGTGCAGTAACATCAAATAAGCTGGATTCAAATAAAATGTGTTTTTGTTTATTAAGTAAACTGGCTTGATCATACTAATATGGAACATATTTACTTTCCTACATATGAAAATATCATTTAGATTATGTAAGGGAACATCATGTGAGAGTTTCAAAACCAAAGTAAGACACTTAAGATATATTAATATTTCTATTTATACAATTATTTATACAAGCACTTATCAAAGTGACACAACCGTGACGGTGTTTCGATCTGTAGCCATTAAAACTACGATCTCTTCAGGCAAAGTAAGTTGGTCTATCCTTAAGTTGTTCACATTGAAGAAAGAAGAATATGATAAAATTTAAAATGATATTTTAAATAAACCGTTTGTATATCTTCGGTTAAGCTGTTAAGAAACTAACCTATCTTTTGTGTTGAATACGTGTCGTTTCATTTTGATTTGTTCAGGCAGTCAGCTCGTATGTTAAAACGGGTGAGAGGGTGTGAGGCATGAGGGGAGTAAAAAGAAAGGGAAAGTGTGCTCTGTTGATTAGGGGCCTATATCGCAACTGAATACACTCACAAAAAGCTAAAGGTGGCTTAATATATTGTGTGCGGGTTTACGCAATTTCCAAATAAAAAGATTACAAGGATTTGTTTTTTCTTAAGTTTGTATGGGAATAAAATAAATTCAAATTGAATTGGATAATAATAATAATAATAATAATAATAATAATAATAATAATAATAATAATAATAATAATAATAACGGAAATAATACCACTATTAGCATTAATAATAATAGTAAAAATTCTAATAACAATAATGGTAATGATACTAACACTACTCCTTCCACTACTACTACTACTACTACTACTACTACTACTACTACTACTACTACTACTACTACTAATAATAATAATAATAGTACTACTAATAATAATGGAATAACAATGTTAGTAATACTAATAGTGATAATAGCGATAGAAATAATAATAAAAGACTACAAGTAATATATAATGATCATAATAGTAATATAACTAGTGATAATACTAATAATAATTATGGTAATCATGATAATAGTAATAATAATAGTAGTGATAATAATAGTGATAATGATAATAGTAGTGACATTTATAATGATTATAATATTGTTTATAATAATAATTTAAATAATAATAATTTAAATAATAATAATAATAATAATAATAATAATAATAATAATAATAATAATAATAATAATAATAATAATAATAATAATGATACTGAACTTGCCAGAGAACTGAAAGGAATATGGAACATGAAGAAAGTCAATATAACACCAATAATCATAGGAGCACTAGGAACAGTCCCGAAAAACATGGAGAAAAGACTAGGAGAAATAGGAATCAAAGGGATAACTGAGACCATACAAAGGATAGTAATGATCAAAACAGCTACAATCATGAGAAATGTCATCGAATGCGGAAACCAACCCACATAAGCAACGAATGGAGAACAAACACATGGAAGCATAAGAAAACAGAACCGGGGAAAATACAACCGCACGAGAGAGGCGCAAGCATAGGCTGACACCACGAAAATTATGGACAGAGGGTCGAGGAGGGAAAGCGCAAACCAGACCTCCACTGGAAGAGCGCGGACAGCTCTGGGACCTTGGGGAGGCTGGTTGACCTTCGGGCCCCAGAGGGGACCAATGGCCCTTATCAGCGGGAAATCGGTGGTAGGTGGCTGTTCCGATTACCGCAAGGTCATCAGCGGTGATGAACGAAAAGAGGTGGAGCAAACTGGAAGTCTGAGGAGACTTGTTGTCACTCAGTCTCCAGGGAATACCACAGGTTGTTGGCAGTGGGCGATCACTGACGATGACCAGTGTGATAACTCCTAGTGAGTAAATAATAATGATAATAACAATAATGATGATGACTATGATGATGAAAATAATGATACGATGATGAAAATAATAATAAATTAAAATAGTGCAAATAATATTAGTAGTAATTCAATAAATACAAGAGAATATATACAAGTATAGTATACATATGATTGTGTTAGGCTATACAGACCACTGTCAACTGGTATCGTGTCACAATAGAACAGATCTATAAACAAGTAAAGAATGCTTATAACACATGCAGTGATATATAATATGTGGGAATGAAAGGGTAACATGGGAGAAGAGACCACTGATTCTATAAAGTAGAATAGAGATTATAGGTTAATAAGTTAGATTAAGATTTATAGTTATCATTAACTTTATTTTATAGAAGAGTAGTATAGATTCAAGGAGGAATAAGTTTCTAAGAAGATGTGACTTAGTGTGCCTACAATTAATCGTAGTTTCATGCTTTTTATTAAGAAGTTTACCCTCATCACTAAATCTATTTATCGCAATATCTCTCGCCTTTCTCTCTCCTTTTCTCTCTCTCTCTCTCTATCTCTCTCTATCTCTCTCTCTTTATATATATATATATATATATATATATATATATATATATATATATATATATAGAGAGAGAGAGAGAGAGAGATAGAAGAAAAAAGAGTGATAAATATGCGACGATTGTCCAAATTTATTTCAAATTTAAATTGTTCAATGCAAGGTGTATTCAGTAATAAACTAGTGTTTATTATTCTTTCCTTAAGCCAAGGCTTTTCAAAGATCGAAATCTTATCATCAGAGGAGAAATACAGATGGATAAGTTGGCTTTCGAAAAAACCAAAGTTCAAATATTTGAAAAATATGAAGATTATTATTAAAAGAATTTTTGTTAAAAAAACGCAGTAAATGAAAAGAAAAGTATATATATATATATATATATATATATATATATATATATATATATATATATATATATATATATATATATATATATATATAGCAGCATCTCTGATATTATATTTGAATTCAGCACACCCAAATTAGTCTCAATCAGATCCAGCACTTGATGCCAGAAACATTTAATGGGGTTGTTTACTAGTGTATTCATCAATTCTACATCGCTTAAGAGGAAGGCTTTTCTAGTTAATCTTTAGATTTGCTACAAATATCATGATCCATCGTTAGCCATCTGTTATGTTCAATAAGCGAGTTTCAATCTTATACAATGGAAATAGAGTGCGCAACGATGGCTAGTATTTGTGTCGGACAAGCAGTTCTAAGTGACAGTCTGCTGGAGACTGAATATTAAATCCCCAGTACAGGCGGTACTAAGAAAATTACTAAAAATGCAACCCGGTAATGGCTGACGAAACGAGATTAAGATATTTTCGTTTTATTTTCGTAGATCAAATAAAGGATTCCGTTCGAAATTCCGTACAGATTCCAGACGGAGTTCGACATGAAGATTCCCGAATTTGACAAGATACACTTGAAGAATGGAGGATGTTACATCGTCCGAAACGTTCTTAAAATAACATCCAAGATACGAACAGTTGTTCGAATAATCCAAATAATAAAAAATACCAAATTCTGCTTCCTGTCACTTCTTTTTCTTTGCAAAGTTTCAATTGGAGGGATGTCATTTTGCTACTGTGGCAAAAACCCAGCAACACTCAAAAAATGTTTCTTGATAAGACTTAAAGAAATAGAACCTAAGAAAATATACCAAATGTAGAAGAGGTAATTGTAAACCATATCGGGCGGTAAAAACTTGATTGCGTCCAAATTTGTAGATAGTACGATTAAAGTTCTTTAGAGAAACCGTAGAATTTTTTTAAACGTTTTTTTTTTATTATGAATATATACAGTTGCATATAATAATGTATGAGTCGATAAAGTGATTATAGGCTTTGTTCGCCGGACAGCTTTGGGGATAAAACGAACTAATGCAATCTAAAAAAACGAGGTTTTATTGAAAAATAATCCCATCAACTTTAAGCACATTTGGATAACGTTTCGCAGAATGGTTTCAGCTCTTTGTCTTGTTTTCTGCAAATGTGAACCGATCTGCTTCATTTAACGATACAAGCATTTTTTTCGTAAAAAGTAGATAAAGAAAACACTTTTCTTCTGAAGAATTCTTGAATCTAGCAAAGAAAGCGAATTAGATGCGGGTGTGTAAAAGAGAGTTAGAATAGTAAATTTTCACGTAAGGTTAAAATTAGGTAGAATTACATTTTCGAATTAGAAGTTGAGTGAGAGCTACGTGTTTCTCTTTTAACGTAATCGGCAGAAATAACATTTGGGATTAAAATAAGCGGTCTCCACCATGGTGGAGAGACTTGGGTATTTTATGTGTAAATGCTTATATTATAAAGGAAACATAAACCCAAAGTAATTTATAAAGCCGAAGTGCATTTGTGATATTTGTTTAATCAATAACGGTTAGAAGTGCTGTTATTAAAAATAGAAATAAGAAGAAGTAGTTGAAGAAGAAGACGTCTACACTGACAGAGAAAGGAAGATCGAGAATTCGGTTTCCACATCACCACTGCGACTACAGCTGGTTCTGTCAACGTAGTAGGCGCACTGTTACCCGAACACTAAAATACAATCCTTTCTAAAAAAGCGTTTTGTTATAGGATTTGTTTCTTTTTTGATGTAGTTTCTCAATAGAGTAGATGTATTTCACTAATCAACATTCATACATGTCATACATCAACATATCATATGGCTTCATCTAAAACAGATTTTCCTTTTTTTACACAAGAATTATGGGCCTTACGGAGCCAAATTCTAATATATATTAAATATTAAATTGTTTTTTTAACGCTAATACGTAGTTAAAGAAAAGTAAATTGTTTTGGACTATTTAAATAATGTTTAACGCTATTGATAATGTTTACCCATCCATTTATTTATTTTGATTATCGCTTATGTTTGAATTTATAATTTGAAACATGATTTAAATTATAAGTCTATGCCGTTACGCTAAAGCTATACTTATTTTCTCATGGTAATGTTTTAAGCTCTATTTATAAGAAGGTCCATAGAGCTCAGTTGGTAGAACCTTAGACTAAATATCTATCGTTTATATCAATGCAATATTTTCCATGTCTAAAAGTAGTTATGATCTCTGGTATTATATATTTTTTAATTTTTTAGATTTTGGTTATTCGAACTACATTTCTCATCTTGAGTGTTATCATCACAACGTTTCGGCCGTTCTTCAGGTGTATCTCTTCCAACTCGATAATCTGGAAGGACATTTCAAACGGGACGCTTTATTTAATCTACGGGGGCAGCATGCACTTGTTCCGTCAGCCATGACTGGGAAAAGACTTCAATAATTCGCAATTCTTCGAATCGAGGATTGAACCATCAACCTTCAGATGACTATCACTTAGAACTGAATTTAACTTACTTAAATTATCAGTATTTTTATTACTACATATCCTAATATTTATATATATATATATATATATATATATATATATATATATATATATATATACATATATACATATATATATATATATATATATATACATATATATATATGTATATATATACAGGGTGGGCAAAAATAAGGGTCCTATTTTTAAAAATTCATAACTTTTTTATTTATTGATTAAAAAATTTTTTTTTTTTAGAATAAGTAAAGGACCCCTTCCGAAGCAAGCATGAGCCGTATATTAGCCCTAAGGAACGTACCCTCATTTAGAAAACATTATTTTTGCTTAAAAAACTCAAAACAGTGTAAAAAACAATACTTTAGTTTTTGTAAGTTTTAAGAAGTGTTTTTCGGCTAAAATTTGTTTTGTTTATTTCAAAAAATCTCGGAAGGGTCAGTCTACACACACATAAAGTTTGGTGAGTTTAACTTTTATTTTGTGGAAGTTATTCAAATTCAAGTTATTCAAATTTAAAGATAGGACCCTTATTTTGGCCCACCCTGTATATATTATAACGTTATCTATATATATAATTAATAGTTCCCATATTGTATTAAACATCGAAATGAAACTAATTCCGCAATGTACTTATTGCGTTTAAAAGAATTGTAACTGACTGAAAAATTGTTACTTACGGACGAATAAAATCTTTCTTTTTTATAGATTTGATGGCATAGGTGTGCCCAGTGAAATATAGTAAGAACAATGCAATAAGTGGCGATGCAATCTATAGCATTCACTGGACATTGACGAGCGGATTCTGCTAACATTACTACTTCGTATTATTAATAACAAGCCGACTTCTTGGTGAATATTTTACCGTCGCTCGCTCTTCACAGCCGGCAAATCGAATGGCAACACCAGATGACGGCGTCACTTTCACGCTGAATCGAATCGATCCTGGATCAGAGGGTAATTGGTTTCAGCTTAAAATGGAGGAGCCCCCGAGGGCTTTTGTATATTCACAATGCTTGCCCATCCTAACAGTGCATTTCGATCAATTTATCGGGGAAGCACCATCTAAGGGAGCGTCCCCACCATCACTGCGATATTGTTCGTGTTCTATCTTCCTACAGTCTTTGCCATATGGATTTTCATATAACATTCTTCAGTGATGAAACAAATAACTTTGCCTCGTCAGAATATTTTAATTTTTGTATTATTTTGATTATTCGGACTACTATTTTTTTTATCTTGGTTGTTAGTATCATGACGTTTCGGCTGATGTAACATCCGACTATCTTCAGTGATATTTTTGCGAACTCGGGAATCTATTCGGAATTCTGATCCGAAAACTTTATCTAACCTATGGGAGTAGATTGTTTTCGTTCCGTCAGCCATGACCGGGGAAAATTGTTAAGTAATCTACAAAAAAATAATTATTAGTTATTATCACCTGCAATCTCCAGAAGGCTGTCACCATGAACTGATTGCTGGTCAAAGTCTTTATCTGTTGGGACACGAGTCCATAAACGAATAGACAAGACCCAAGTGATGGC
>OY744521.1:177965644-178035644 GCA_963556195.1 Sepiola atlantica | reverse complement strand
CAAAAGAACCACACTATTCTACATTTATATAGCACATTTCGAAAAACCGTTTTTCAATACTAAACTACATTTGGAAACATTTCAATATAAGCGATTCATTAAAAATGTGTTGCTATTTTTCCCCTAGATGGATGGGGGTTCATACCTTTCTCAATAAGATAAGTGAATGCAATAGATACTGCTGGATTTGGACTCAGTTAAGCCGATTACATAATCCGTGCCGGTATCCATTGCATAACTTATGTCGCTCGCCAGGTGAGTGTTTCGTGTGTGCATACAGTATAGGCTCAGCAACCAAGGTTTAATGCACAACATAATAGGTACACGAATACCATTATATAATTTAGAACATACACGGGTATTACCTTAAAGTGTCATTCGATGGTGAGATCTCAATTTGGAAGCTTTGAAGTTACCCTTTAGTTACAAATACATCCACGTGTACTCTAATCCGGAGTCCCATCTATGAGTCAAGTAGACAATGCCCCACACATTGCACTAAACTGCCTCTAACATCATATGGCAAGATGTTCGTCACTGCCTTACCAAGTGGCATGCAGATGATGGTGAGGTTACGAGGCGGTTAACCCGGGCATCTAAATTGGATGTGGGGCATCCAATAATATTCGAACTATTCCCCTTTCCCATAATATTTATCAGTACTAGGACTTATACTTATACTAGGTCTTCTCAAGGTTAGCCCGGGACATCACCAGATCTTTGTACGCCACTGACCCACATTCATTAGCTCGAAATGTATTTTTCTACATCTTTATAACCCTATCAACTACTGAAGCTCTGCCCTCAAATATCCTAGTATGACACACAATTGATAAAACCCCATTGTTAAGACACCTCATTGGTAAGACCCCTACTGATAAGACATGAATTTAGGAGCTTTGAAAAGTATGGAGTAATCCCTTTGTTACCACTGCTCTCAGGTTTACTCTGACCGGGAGTGTTAGTACCTGTTGGGGCCCCATCTATGTGTTAAATAGAAACTATCGTTTAAGGACTATTTGTTGACCACATCTATGTGTTAAATAGAAACTATCGTTTAAGGACTATTTGTTGACAATATATACACGCTTAAAAACAAATGCATTCATAAACTAATCACATATAAAACATGTGTACTGTTTCGGCATAAAATGACACAACGACGGTAGACATGTGGTAAATCTGATAGTCTTAATTTTGACTTTTTAGCCATTCTAATGTAACACAAATGAGGTCTCTCTTTGCATTCAAAACAATTGACGATCACTGTAGAAGGAATTCTGTTGTCGAAGCGCTGGTCATGTGTGGGTGTAAGATACAGTCGCCTCTAGCTTAGAGTGGAATAATGTTGACGATGAATAAATAGTGTTGGCGGCCACAAACACCGACACTATAGCAAGAGAGATGGCCCGTATCGGAACGGAAATAAAAATGTGGTTTATTCTTATCAATAAACAAAACATTTTTACGTATTTCCAGAGGGCGTAAATAAACATCCAAGCATTAACAAAACGAATCATTTTTATTCGGCCAGCAAGTTTTTCTAATACACATTAATAGGTGTATGATGATATTGTTCTTTTAGAAATTGCATGTTTTCTTTACGTTGCATTTTTTATGTTATAATTATTACAAAATCTGTTAATAACACGTACATCCACCACTCTATGATATATATCAATGTATATTTATCTGAATATAAATAAGTATTAATCCTTCCTGTCACACAAAAGTTAGCGAGTAAAAAACGTGAATTTTAGCCCCCCCCCCGCGAACAAAACCATTTCAAGTTGTAAGGGGAAGCGATAAAACAAATAACTAGTCAGAAAACCAACAATGCCTGAAATGAATTCGGAAAAAATCCACCACTATAAATCAAAAATTCAACAGCGTTTTTTTTTTAAATTTAGGTCATACGAAATGATAATACTAATTTATATATATGAAAAGTTTAATTACTCACGTAATTCTATGCTTTTATATGAATTTTAGTGCGAACGAACACTGGGGAAGCATGCTTTTGTAGTTATTTTTGGCGGAGGATATACACTACTATACAAATGTGTTCTTATATTTTAACGTTTACAAATATAATAACATTCATATAATATTAGTTATATATATATTTCTGTATTTTTAAATGTTGAAAATATATTGTATAATATTTGTATATTTAAGTTTTGGTGGTGTATATGATTTTACAGATCGAAACCAGTCCCCATTTACCTACCTCCGAATGTAAACGAAGAGTTAGTTTTTAATGTGGGGAATATCCGTCTAGCCACAACAGTGCACTATGGTTGGGACAAAAATTACAATTGTCCAGTCGATCAGTATATATCCTCCTGTGACTGAGAACTAGAGAGAAACTACACTTTGATTCTAGATCGAAGTTCTCTTATTTCTAAATATATACGACCGACGTTCTTAATATTTTTAATTATTTAAAAGATTTTTTCAAGTGGAATTTTATCAAGAATGCATTTTTAAATAACTTGAAAAATAAATTAATTTGGTGTCAATAAAGCTTTTCATTTTGTAACTCTATGCCAATTTATTTAAGGCTGGAAGAAAGTTGCCGGTGTTCGTTGACAAAATGGCCGCCGACATTGATCGTCAAGCGAGGCGCATCAAAGTAAGATGGACAGCCTTGATGCCTCTTCTTGAGTGCGTTGTTTTCTTTCCTTGAATTCATCAAGATAGCTTTGATCCGATAACAAGTACATGGTCACCATATGTCTTTGTTTTCTTTGATTTTAACACTCGCCGATTAAAGAAATGATTTAATTAAGTCATTTGATGCGCTCGAGAGGCTTAACTGGGTGTATTCGCCACAGAGGAGCCTCTTTAGGTGCTCCCGTTCCCTCTGCTCGTAGGTGACACCCTGCTGAAACTGTGACAGCAACAGACAGCGGATCGTCTATTTCGCCATCACGTCTTAATGCAGAGGGTCGAAATTAACTGCGCCCTCTCCTACGAACCATGAGGAGGGCGATGGTGTGAAGCTGATCACTTGGTAACTATGGTTAATAACAGCGTCATGTCGAGAAGTGTCTCTGTGTCCCACGTAAATGGCAATATTATCTCTTGATCATCGCTCAGTTCAAATCTTTTGATGGGGGTAAAAGTGGTAGCGGGATCGAGTGAAGAAAAAAGGGATAGAGAGCCAGACCGACTAGGTGAATGGCTGACTGGTTAGCAGGCGGCCAGGCCAGGAAAGGAGTCGCGTCGCGAGGTAGAAGGAAGTGACGCCACTCTGAATTGGGTGTTTACAAAGAGGAAGTAAGAAAAAAAGAAGAGTCTAATAATGTGTGAGAAAAGCGGTAGCAGCGACGGGAAGAGTGACAACACAAGTAGCAAGCGAAATGAGAAAGAGAGACACTAACATCGACTCAGTTATTTTCGCTTCCATTTTGTCGAAGGGACACGCACGATATCCAGCTGTTCTTTACTAAACGAGAACAGCGTCTATTAATATAATAATATGTGTCTGTCTGTCTGTCTTTCTGTCTGTCTATCTCCCTCTCTCGCTCTCCCTCTCTCTATATATATCTTTCTAACTCTCATGCTCTCTCTGTATATATATATATATATATATATATATATATATATATATTTGATGTAACTTTAGTAAGAAAAAATTATCCTCAAGTGAATTATATTTTTTATAAATAAATTATAGAACTTATTAACTATTTTAAGAAATATTATTGAATTAAAATTTATAATTGTTCGTACAATTTTTAGGATGTACTAGCTTTAAACAAAAAATTCAAAATGGCGTATTAGTGGGTTCCCCCACGTGTGAGTTTTTGCTCTATTTTAATTTGTGTTTTGTTTGTTTTCACCCAAAAAGGAACTACTGTATACTGTAGGTTTTTTCAAGACACTTTAATCCAAGAACTTTTTACTCTTTGTGAATTTTTCTGATGATTTTGTAGTGTTGCAGAGACGATATTGATATAAAATGTTGTTTGGCACAAGACAAATGAAACGGACCGTAAAAATATATCTTACAGAAATATTATGTTTTTTGGAAATGTGAAAAAATAAAAATAAAAATAATAAAATAAAACCATGGTTATTGGAATATAATATGAACTGACTTATATATATATATATATATATATATATATATATATATATATATATATATAAGCTCGAAACGACGTCGTACGTAGGTAAAATATTAAACAAATTATTTAATATTATTATAAGCTTCTTCCAAGTAAAATTGAAAGTTGATCACTCACGGAAAGATTAAAAATAAACATTCACCTAAAAGCTTCAGTGCAACGCTTCGACTCTGTCGTTGAGTGTTATCGAATATATAGATGTCTATGCTCGCCTTTTCAGTGTAAACATTACTTAATTTCTCCGTTATTACGTGACAATCTCTCGTGGCCTAATAGGACTAGGTTAACTGCTACAGATTCAAGGTGTATCTGTGAACCGGGTTCGCGCCCTATGACCCGGTGAGGTTGTTATTTCCTTGCGCTGATGAGAGCCACGAGCTCGAAACGACGTCGTACGAAAGTAAAATATTAAAAATAATTTAATATTGTTATTTTATATATATATATATATATATATATATATATATATATATATATATATATTCCAATCGTGCCACCGGCTGAACAGTTATCTCCACACTGACGATTCTGCAAAGATGAAACATATACATATGTGGATAATGATTAAAAATATTTATTATTACATAATTATTTATAGCCCTCTTTAAAACAGGCTGGGCCCTTAAGAGAAATACAAATAAGCCGTCGAATTAAAGCTAAAAATGCGAGTTTCTGTCAATGTGATGTGTGCACATTGTAAGACGGCTTACTATAAGTCCGCTTAAAAAGACATATTGGAGTTTATTTCTACTCTTTCCGCATAGCTGTTGGGTTGGCTGCATTGGTTAAGAGGTTAATATTTGAGTTAAAAGGTTACTCGTGTGAATAATAATAAAAAATATTTATTATTAAATTAATTAATAATATTTATTACAAAGTTAACTAAATATATAAATATATATATTATATGTATATATAAATATATATATGTATATATATATATATATATATATATATATATATATATATATATATATATATATATATATATATATATATATATTAGCGAGAAATACTTAGTATAGTACTCAGGAGCGATGCTATCCTACTCACCGAGATGGATCCGTAGATTTTGTTAGATCATCCATCTAGTAGACGGAAACTCTAATATAAAACCTGCCATCTACATCTTCTCTCAGTTATCTTGCCTCGACTTGTCACTGAAACTAGGTTTTGTAGAAGGAGAGCGTGCCCTGCGTGTCGAACAAGCGAACAGCATGGCCATCTACATGTATAGATATTCCTACAAGACCCACGGCGATAAAGACTTGTAAAAATTAGTCGGGCCTGCTAAACATGACGACAACCGAACAATGCAATTGTGTAAGGATGGCCTTCTTCTGTAAAGAAGTGGCAATAATGTATATATATATATATATATATATATATATATATATATATATATATATATATATATATATGCTTTCGACTATTATCTCGTCAGAAGAAACCGATAATATAAATAAATCAATAATACTAAGGGGGTAATTGAAGTGCCAGGTAATACTAATACGCGATTAAAATGAATTTTAATTGAATAGTCGTTTAAATAGGACGCAGCGTGGGATGATAAAAAAAACAGGGGATGGTGTCAAAGTTCCCCAAAGAGAGTTAACGCTTTTAGACACTCCTTCTGTCAGCACAAGAAAGATTTACGTAGAGCGATAGAGCAAGACTCCAAAATTGTAAAATGATTTTCAAGAATCTGTTCCATGCAGCACCTCAAAGCACTTTATTTTAAAGCTACTTGCACAACATGGATTTTCAACCAAATGCTGGCTAATAGCAGAGTCGAAAGTCATAGATTAAGGGTGGCAAAGGGATCCTGCCCTTCCCTGTCTATTGGCCAGCATTTGGTTGAAAATCTATACTGTGCCAGTAACTATACATTAGATCGTTTTTAGGTGCTGCATAGAGCGGATTCCAAACAATAGTTAAACATTTTGGAATCTGTCTCTATCGCTCTACGTAAACCTTCCTTCTACCGACAGAATATGTTTGTAAAACTTATTGGGGAACTTTGACCCCACACCCCTTTTTAAAAAATTTTTTTTACGACTATTGCACTTTATCTCATCACGTATTAGTATTCCCTGGCACTTCAATTCCCCCCTTAGCGCTTTATTTTCGCTAATATTATTGATTGATTTATACTATCGGTTTCTCCTGACGAGATGATAGTCGAAATAGCTTAAGAGCTATTCGCGCATCATTTTCAAAAGCATATATACATTTTATTTCATTTGTTTATATATATACATATTGTTTATATATATATATATATATATATATATATATATATATAGAGAGAGAGAGAGAGAGAGAGAGAGAGAGAGAGAGAGAAGAGAACTGCAAGTGTAGTATTAACACAGCATGACGTCGCTAGCTATAAATGCATCGTACTTTTCATTAAGTAGAACGCTCTTATGACGCCAAGCCGCCACATAAAGTGTAAAAATTATCACTGTTTATTCGCTGTTCAACAATGGCCGAATGATTCGGTGTCGGGATTTGAGTTGCAAAATACTCGTAATCCGGGGTTTCGAATCGAACGACCGGTAGTGAATAGTCATACCTCTATGCTGATGAGTTCCGATTATAAAGTACGAAACGTATACGTACATAGATAATAAACAAAAACAAATATATATATATATATATATATATATATATATATACTTGATCTCCCATTCTGGCGTTCCCCGAGAGTATTTATGCAATAACATTTGTTTCTCACTGCCCGGCAAAATTGACCAAGAAAATATAATTGATTTTAAATCTCTCGTGCATCTTAATAAATGGTAAAAAGTCCAATCGGATAATTACCTTCGAATTTGTACTTTTTGACTCTTAACTTTGTAATTAATAAATGGCTAATAACTCGAGTTTCAGTGCCGATTATTAATGTGTAATTTTAAGTGGCAAATGTGATTGTTTCTATTGTTATGTGAATCTATCTATTCGCCAAGCGCCAGCATATCAATCACCAGCAGTAGCTGACATGAAGTATTAGTATCGTTTTTAAATAAGACGACTATTTTTTCCCAATTGACTTTAATTATAAATATTGTAGTTAAGTTAGAATGAATGAAAAACCTATGTCGGAATTGTTCGGTTGCATAGCCTTAATAGTAATAATACTAACTACACGTACTTTAATTTTTAGGGAGTGGAAAGCGTCAGAAGATTGTGCAATCGATTTTATTAATTTATAGTTTTGGTGCAACCAGCACTTTGCTCTCACTATTGAGTTGTGTCCATATTTATCAATATTATTAATTGTACAAAAAATCAACGATTCTTAGATATGAGACTGGTGGGCGAGAAAATTAAATGTCTTCTGATTTAGTACAAAGGAAACATACACTTTAGTCTTCTCGTTAAACACTTATTCAAGCCAACATGACATTCAATTTTGAAGTTTAAAAGCTTCAAATTGACTTTTAAATTTCGAAATCTCGCGAGATTTATATATTAATAATAATTTTAAATGGGTGACATCTTTTTGAAATGACGAAATCAACGGAAAAACGAATAAGCGCGTTTATCATATAATAGCTGATTAACGTGCCTATTTGATCTGAGTTCGTCATTTATCATATACAAGCAGGAAGACTCGGCATTACCCGGGATGGAATGAGCAACATTATTCCCTCTTGCTTTCAACCCGTAACAGTTAATAACCTATTTGTATCTTCTTTTTTTTTTCGTTGTATAAATTCTATTTTGGCGATAGGTTCAAAGCACATGAGAAACAATGATTGGGTGGAACGGGGTGTAAATACAGTAACATTTTAATCCATTTAGGGCTTACCGATCGTTTTCCAGGAAGCATAGATACCCCCTGTGTATTGCTGCTCGAGGTCTTTGACATCATATTACCATTGCTTTGCTTATTTATTCATTTCTAGAATCTTCAGGTTATAAATCAAATAATGTTGTCCGGTTCGAAGGACACTTAACAATGATATTGTACTCTGTTTGATCAAAATGATCTATACATATAATATTACAGAGTAGATATTTATATTCAATTCCATAAAAAAGTGGTTATGCGTTCTCAACCTTCGGTTTTGATTTGAGAAAAAGAAATAAAGACAACAGACTGAAGAACCGATTATGACATATAGCATTGTATAAAATATATTATTCATTTATAGAGAAGGTTAAATGTATGAAAAAAAGGGGAACACCGTAATGACATGTAATGGATATTTAAAGAAAGAAAACATTAGCATTGAATAAAAATAGCAAAGTTAAAGGCTCTATACTAATTTTAGGCCAAGTATGGAAGATTCTGGAGGATCGACAATATCCTCTTGTTGTGGTCCTAGTAACTAAATGTGGTGGGGAGACGTTAATGTAGAAGTATGGAAAATGTTTCAAAAGTGTTTCGGAGCGTAAAAAAATAACAGTATATGTGTATATGCAGCCCTGAATCGGTGAAAAAATCATGAGCCTGATTGCATAAAAAGGGCCTTAAAAAGGATTAGCTAGTTGTCTCCAAACAAATACATCTATAATTATTAAAATAGATTCACGTTATCAATTGAAACATCAAAGCTAATTGCTTACTGATATACACTTCAGACTCATAGGGTCTGATATGGGAAGCCTCCTTAAATAAGCTGATTCAGGAACCTGTGAAGATCCCGAAATACATTCATGGGCTTGACGGGGAGGTTGATTCGTTAAGAGATACTTTCATCTCTGAAGCATAATTTGAACATGTCGGCTTTTTTATTTAAACATTTTTTTTTTTATTGGAGCGAAGACTGCTTGTAAAATTCCCAGCTTTTCTGTCGTACACATACTACATTATTTTGAACATGGGAAGTACGCTGGTTAATGCGCTAATATTCTGAATTTATCATTATATTTCTTTTCAAAGATTATATACAGACCTTTTCCGTCAAGATATTTCAAGTTAAATTAGTTCTGTTCTTGAAACTCAATTTGTAATGTCTGTGTATTTATGTTAACACACACACACACGCGTACACACACGCATATGAAGATCTCAACAATCGATATTTTGAAGCCTAATGAATGTATGTCGACAACTGACATAGCGGCTTTATCAGATGCTAACAATGCCATTGCCTCAACTAACATATTCCTTCTATATCCTCTTCTTCTATTGTTCTATATTTTACATTAAGCTCTCTATTTGGATTATCTTTTAAGGGACTCGACAATTATCCTAATTCTAAACAACTTCAATGCAGCGATTGTTTATATATATATATATATATATATATATATATATATATATGTACGAATGACAAATTTATTTTAACTTCGATTGTTCAATGCAAGATTTACTCGGTAAGAAAACATGTTTATTATTATTTCCTTAAGCCACGGCTTTTCAAAGATTAAGATCTTATCATTAGAGAAATTACATAGATAGATAAGTTGGCAGTAGAAAAGCCAAAATTGACAATTTTTAAAAATATTAAGTATATATATATATATATATATATATATATATATATAAATTATGAAAAATGAAAGAAAGGACTTATCTGAATACTTTACTACACATTCACAGTAGAAGTTTAGCAATGTCGTCCTTATCCATTTAAAAGAATATTCAAATTTAGCTAAAACGCGAATTTTAACGATAAAAATACATGTCACCTTAACGTGCTATCGCCTGATGTTTTAAATCTCTTATTTAGTTATTTATATAATCTGATTTATTGAAAGCAATTAAATACAAACATCTATATTTAATTGTTTTTATTTTAATGTAATATAGTAAGGATTATAATTTATAATTTATTCATCATAAAATTATGCGACAATTATTAGTGAATACGTAAGTGCTCTTATTGCATATTTTATTAATTTATTTTTGTTTAAGTGGCACTTAAACAACAAAGCAGATATTAATGCAGCTATCTATTTTTAGCTATAAACTATTTTTTTAAATGATTTAATTTGTTTAAGTTAGAAATTTGATATTTTTCATTATATCAGTTTTCTGTATTATTACATAATATCCCATTTACCCAATGGGCTATTCTGATTAAAATAACTCAGTGGTTTAAATTCAACTTTCTTCATATATATATATATATATATATATATATATATATATATATATATATATATATATATATATATATATAGGGTGGGCAAAAGTAAGGGTCCTATTTTTAAAAATTCATAACTTTTTTATTTATTGATTTTTAAAATTTTTTTTTAGAATAAGTAAAGGACCCCTTCCGAAGCAAGCATGAGCCGTATTAGCCCTAAGGAACGTACCCTCATTTAGAAAACATTATTTTTGCTTAAAAAACTCAAAACAGTGTAAAAAACAATACTTTAGTTTTTGTAAGTTTTAAGAAGTGTTTTTCGGCTAAAATTTGTTTTGTTTATTTCAAAAAATCTCGGAAGGGTCAGTCTACACACACATAAAGTTTGGTGAGTTTAACTTTTATTTTGTGGAAGTTATTCAAATTCAAGTTATTCAAATTTAAAGATAGGACCCTTATTTTGGCCCACCCTGTATATATATATATGGATAAAACAAGTATCAAGTATAATATGAGATCCTATCAAGATACGGTGAAGCTCAATATAGTTGATAGAACATTTATATATGGATAATGAAGTGATGAAGTATAGTTTACAAGTTTATTAACTCATCAAGTGTTTAAACAAAGAGTACGATTACTAAAATACCTTTAAACCATGGCTTTTCAAAGATAACGCTTTTATCGTCAGGTCTGACGAATAATAATAGAACATTAATTAATTATTAGAGTTAAATATCTTAAAAATGCAAAAGTGAAAAATTTTGAAAAATATTTTAGGGAAAAATGTCTCGATTTTAGTCATGAAATAGATCAAACCTACCTGCAACTATGGGCAGAATGTTGTATCAAATTCAAATGATCCAAAATGTTTAAACAGTCGAAACAAAGAGGTCGAATGATGTTCTATGAGTTTCACAAACCTTGAGGGCTCCAAGAGATTTGTGGAACTCGTAGAACATCATTATTAGTTAGACATTCTGATATGCGGTGATTAACGGCAGTGAATGTGCGACGTGTACATGCTCTGAAGCTACGTCAGCAGGAGAGGGCTCATTTGTGAAAATACTAATTTGTAATCACCAAAAAGTGATACAAAACGATACAATTTGAATGAAACTTTCAGCATCTATTCAATAAATTATGAACATCACAGAGTAATTATTTCCTCGTATATTCTGTTTATTTGATTATTTGGTTTAGTTTTATCTGTATCTTTAACGGTGTATCAACCCTTTTTTCACTAATGTAGTCAGCACTTACTTCTCTCTCAGTTTTTGTGTTCATACATTTCTGACTTGGCAAATACATCTTTTTAACTTGAACATCATAACGATATTTAAAGCATACATGTTTGGCGGAATTTCTATTTGGGCCACATTAGAACTCACCATTTCTTCAGGTACGTTATCGAACTTCATGCGAGGTTTTGTTTGTGTGACATTCCAGTTTGAAATGCGATTTTCATCACTAACCGCGTAAACTGAATGGGCGTATCTTATCTTAGATGCGTCTAAACATCCCAACAAGAAATTCTGATCATTGAACAGTTTGGCACGCTTACATTCGAAAGATCATTTTCGTTTTTGTCACGCTTAACTTTGATACGCTTCATGCTCCGGTGTGCTTAATTTTGAAATATCATTTTCGACGGTGTGTCTCGCTTAAGTTTACACTTACTGTTGTATTTGCATTTTTATAAGAGGCTCTGTCCATCAGTCTATCGCACTTACATTTAAAATAACATTTCCTTCGGTTTGTCACGCTTCAGTTTGAAATAGTATTTTCACCGATAAACGCGCAGATTCAATGGGCGCATCTAAAGACTTCTCGTTTTAATACATTGCTACTCTTAAAAGCAACTCTATATATTTTTCCGGCAACATTTCAAGTAAGAAGACAAAAGTAAAATTAATGAGACTCCTATGGCGTTTTTGAAACCATCCTTTCCGTAGCCCCCAGCAGGCTTGGTCCCCCATCCCGGGTGATGGAGTTTAGGGGTGGGATCTGAAATAGGTGCAACGGTTCTGACTTGCGTTTCATTTAAACTCATACAAATTAGAAGGAAGGCATAACTTTTTTGAAGCATTTTCGTCCATGGCGAATGACGGGGGGGGGGGGATATTCGGCGTTATGACAAAGTATAAAAACAACAACAAAAAAAACGACGCACCGCTGGGAACGAAATGGAATGTTTTCTTTGAACAATTTGCATGCGAGTGATACCCTCGCAATGGAGATAGGAAAACGTTCCTGATACAAACAATAATGTTTATGTTGTCAGCTTCATTTCTACAACAATAATCAGTGTCTTATAACATTATTATCTTTATTTAAATCAGAAATTATGAACGTAAAGTTTAAAATACCTTTTTATTATGATAATTATTATAAGTTGAACAGGTTTCGAATACACAGGATTAGTTGAAATACTGTTAATGGACCACAAAAAAAAAAACTTAAAATAGTCGAATCGGATTTGCAAACAAAATAGTTAGACTTTTATGTCCGAAGTTGCCGAGGCTGTAAAAGAGTTAAAGTAATTTTGTAATTTACACTTCGATATATTTTTGTTCATTTTGAAATATTTATTCGTTATAACTGAATTCCTTTTTTACAGTTAATCTTCGTTTTGTAATATAACTCAGCTATATTGAAAATAATAAAAATAACAATGTAAAAACATTAAAAAAATCTTTCATAGAATCTTCCACATTAAAACTTATTTGCATTGTTTTTTCTAACTATTGCCTTTTTGTTTTTAATATTTCGATTATGTTTCGATCGATGTGCGATCAGGCCTTTTTCATATGTATTTTTCAAAAGTGTTACTCTGGACAAAATAATAATGAAACATAACCTGGAGAGTTTTGTGGGCATCACAGACGACAGACAATAAACCCAATTCCTCTGAAAATAAGAGAGAAATTACAGTGTTATAATGCTCCTCTCACACCGATCAGGTGCTATATTTTGATCCTATCCAAAATCAAAGAATTAAGTTCGATTAACTGATTATTTTTACTAATCAGGCATAAGCGATCACGTGGAACGCGAGATAAATGTTTGTATAAACAGTTGCATTTTGATTTTAGATTTTTAACTATTTGATTCTTTATCTCATTAATCAACAGTTACCATTTTACCATAACTATGTTAAGTTAGACGATGAGGCCTGACCAACCTAGTATATAGGCGGATTATTTGAAACGTTAATTAATTTAAGTAAGGGTATACGAGGAAAATCTCATTAGAGTCATTTTTCGGTGTATAAGTTGCGTTCGCAAACTTCACGTTGATCACTACCCCGACTAGTGTTTACACGACTAACAACTACACAAAAACCACACGTTTTTCGTTAGTTTGTAAATTCTACAAAAAATCTTCCTGATAACATTTTTAGGATCAACAAGTAGGACTAACATTAGTTTCTTTCGAAAAACAGTTCCAAAATACGCTGCAATATTCTTTGCATTTATTCCTTCGATTATTGTCACAGAATTTCATTTACTTACGTATAATATGCATATAGAGATGTCCGAAGCTGCTGGTAAGTTTTTTTTCAGTGTTTGTTTTTTTTTTTTTTTTTAGTTTACTCAAACTTAAACATTTATTCGTATTCATATTAAATATTGGTCCGATTACTTCAATGCATCTATTCTTGAGATGCTGCATTCGATTTTATTTGCAAGGTGGGGTGTACTTTTCACCAAATGACGGATAAGCAGCGCTCTTTTATCACAGATAAGAGGTCAGAAAAACAAGGCCAGGACGCAACCCACAGTTCCGAGGATATCCATGCAGTTGCGCCAGAGAGTGTGATGAAACTTCCCAGAATAAAATTCCTACCGACCAGCAGTTTGGAAGAATGGTACATGTTTGACCATACAATAAACAATGCACTACATAAAGAATTGTTATATACCGGATTTGTATGGCATTGTATGGTGAAAAAGGGGAATTTACTAAACCATCAATCAAGAAAAACAGACGACAGAGGGAGATGGAAAACTTAAGAAATAAATGTGGCTCTGGGCGAAAAGGAATATCACATGTTGATATAGTAGAAAGTATCTCTGTGAGAAGAAAACATTTTTTTCATTTATTTAAAATAATTTATGAATTATCTCCTTTTCATTTATTTACCTATACTATGCATATAGAGAAGTCCAAAGTCACTGGTAAGTTTTTTTTCAGTGTTTGTTTGTTTGTTTTTTAGTTTACTAAAACTTAAACATTTATTCGTATTCATATTAAATATCCGTCCGATTACTTCAGTGCATCTATTCTTGCAATGCTGCATTCGATTTTATTTCTGTACAGAATACGCACAAAGTACATTCAAACGCCATCTGTTGTCACGCAAACTGTTAGAATTTAAATGTTTGCTGACTAGCAAGCAGGAATCAAACGTAATACCGATATCTTGCTAAATTATTTAACTAAAAAATGCAATGCGATTAATATGATGATCAACGTGGTTGTTTCTTTCGGGATAACATAGTTAGAAAATAATGTAATTGTCACATACTACTACTACTACTACTACTACTACTACTAGTAGAAGTAGTAATAGTACTACTTCTAGAACTAGGAGAGAATCTTGCGTCTTACACAGAAAAGAATTTCATTGTAGTAGCCGTAATTTGAGTTTCGCGTGTGCATTACTCCGTCGCCTAACCGTGCGAGATCGTAGCAGTTAAAACAGATTCTAGTATCGCCAGAAATAGTTGGGTTACACTGATTCTTCTATATGCTGCAGTTGCTTGTATATTACTTAATAACTCGGTTTAATATGCGTATAACGGGAGAGATTTAAATGTTTGAAAAAAAACCCCAACTTTATTTATTATTATTATTATTATTATTATTATTATTATTATTATTATTATTATTATTATTATTATTATTATTATTATTATTATTATTATTATTATTTCATAGTAGTCTCAACATTTAGATGTTTTTAGTTGGATTTATTTATTCATTTATTTTCATTTATTTAAACATCAGGTCAATTTCCTTGACTTTAGATTTTAAAGCTGGGCCTTAACACTTTCGCCGTTTCTCACGGACAAGGTTTTTTGCAGGATTGAAAAAGAAATTTGTTTAATTCATTTATGGGGGCTTTTTTGTTATGGTTCCAAGCGTTCAAATTACAACAGGAATAACCTTGACTTATTTACATTTCCATAGTCTTACTAATTCCTATTTTAGATGTTCTTTTCATGTTTTTCCTCTACACTCTGGTATCGAAGGGGCAGGCTATATCAATGATTAAGCAAGTTCTCTTGTTTTTGTTTATGAAGAATAAGTCGGAGTTGGTATTTCAAGTACTATCAGTCTGTATGTTCATGCCCCAAAGAAGTTTGACATTGTCGTTCTCATGTATCACTTCTGACTTATGCTCATACTACTTCTCATTGTGGTCCAATTCATAAATTTGGCATATATTCCAGTGTAGTACCTGAGCGACTATTCTGTGTCTTTATTTTTTATATTGATGGTGTGCTAGCATATGGCATTCAACTACAATATGCGCTAAGGTTTCTTCCCTTTCATTACACAATCTGCACATCGGTGATTCTGCAGTTTTGTCTATATAGTGTTTGGTCGACCTAGTGCGAGTGGTTTGTTCTTGGGCTGCCATCAGGGTGCTCTCAGTAAACCTTTTGAGATTACCCCTGACCAACCAATTCCAGCTATTATTATTATTATTATTATTAGTAGTAGTAGTAGTAGTAGTATTAGTAGTAGTAGTAGTAGTAGTAGTAGTAGTAGTATATAAATATTAAACACTCATCTCTATTATATTTATAATTATATATATATATACAGGGTGGGCAAAAATAAGGGTCCTATTCTTAAAAATTCATAACTTTTTTATTTATTGATTTTTTTTGTTGATTTTTTTAGAATAAGTAAAGGACCCCTTCCGAAGCAAGCATGAGCCGTATTAGCCCTAAGGAACGTACCCTCATTTAGAAAACATTATTTTTGCTTAAAAAACTCAAAACAGTGTAAAAAACAATACTTTAGTTTTTGTAAGTTTTAAGAAGTGTTTTTCGGCTAAAATTTGTTTTGTTTATTCCAAAAAACTTCGGAAGGGTCAGTCTACACACACATAAAGTTTGGTGAGTTTAACTTTTATTTTGTGGAAGTTATTCAAATTCAAGTTATTCAAATTTAAAGATAGGACCCTTATTTTGGCTCACCCTGTATATATATATATATATATATATATATATATATTTAATTCTTTATTTATTTATTTCAAAATTTGTGCAAAATAAGTTAATCACTTAATTTTTTGAGTTGGTCGGGCAAAATTCTTTTAGCTGCAAATCTGTTGTTCAATAAATGAGTGACATTTGTAAGCTCTAAAAATAAATCTTGGTTAATTGTTTTTACAAAATATCGAGAAAACCTGATTTCTTATATATAATTGCATCACAGTCCATAGTTTTCTTCGAATGTCCGACTGGCGTGGCAGGCCGAGAGCAGACTCAAGGCGTTTCCACGAATAATGGCGATAGAGAGGCGCTCGTAAAGCCAAGACAATTCGCGATTGTCTCCGGTGTTGCTGCCGAGAAAGTCGCGTGTGGCAGAGCCAATCACTTCACTTGTCTCCACAGCGATCGGTTGAAATACATAGGATATATTGAATTTGTTAATATATTCTTTACAAAAATAATCCTAAAAATAGTACCTATTTTCAACTGTTTGTTTATAGAAATCCTTAATTACTCCTTCCCAATGGAAACAACCATTGTTTAGACACATTTTAATAGATGGATATAGCTGGGCTTTCCTGTGTAAAAACATTCATTCTTATTTATGTTTTTTTTTATTCAAAAGATGTATTTCCCATGTGATAATTAATGTGATATTTAATGTTTTGAATTGATATTGTAGCCGTATTAGTCTAACAGAAAACAAGTTAATAATTATAAACGTGATGTGTAAAGTACAACCACTCAGTATATTTGAGAACAGATGCAAACTAGACAGCTATTAGTAATTTTAGGCTCTCACAATAACAGCGCTAAAGATGTGGACCAAAACCAGGTGGCACTACTGTCAATGCATCCTAACTAACTGTGTCGTTGAAAGTCGAACAATTCACGATAACTTGGATTCGGTGTGCATGAACATAGGGGTTTCAGGATAACGCACGAGGCGATGTTGAATTTAGACCAGTCCGACAAATCCAGCAAGATGGACCTTGGCTTTTTAGAGGGTGTCTGTATTCGCGGTCGGATTCCTGCTGATCTTTCGAACTTCTGTATTTCATCCCTGAAGCTGTGATGGTGAAGTAGAACAACGCAGATATTTCAAAACCTTCTCGCGTAGTTCACGTTTGATAACGAATATTTCGGTGTGCGATCAAAGCGAACTATGCCTCATACGAATTGGCTTTACTGTCTACATTGACAACGCGTCTCTGATTTGAAATGAGCAATATCAAATAAACCTTAATCCATCAGATAGCAGAAATACGGATCGGGATTAACTGTGATTAACTGGTTGATGCGAAAATTATTGTATTCCCTCTTACGGCCCCCTCTCTCTTCATCTAACTCTCTGCTCTGACACCTTTTCGTCTCCCCTATTTCTCTCTTTTATTCTCTCTCTCTCTTTCTTTAAACTTTCACTACTCCTTCCCCTCCCTCTATAAACTTAGTATAAAATATTATGCAAGTTAAACAGCGCCAATTTTGAATGGGATTGGTTGACTACTTTACAGATTCCGCCGCTTAAAATAGAACCCATATAAAAATTTGGATATACGTATTCAAAGTTTAAAGGATTCGAACCACTTCTATTATCTTCCCCGTAGAATTTTATACACATGATATAAATTTCATGAAACTAGTATATCCTTGAAGTCTTAAAGGAAGTTCTATCCTTATAACTCTCTTGGGTTAGGAGGGAACCTAGAGATTTTCGGACCATTTTCGTTGTCTTCTACAGAAAGTTTTATGCATACGATTTAAATTTCATAACAATAGGACATATTTTAAATTTTAAGGGAGTTACGCCCTAATATCATCCATGGGGCATGCACTTAGAGATTCGAGAACACTTCCATTGTCTTCCTCGGTTAATTTCACATGAGAATACACTTGTTCCATAATAAACACACCCATATCACATACATTGAGTTTTATATATAGATATTAATGATTTTTCAGAAATGAAAATAATATATTGATTCTATTTTATCTGATCAATTCATTGAGCAAAATTACTTCGCAACGTTCAGATGATATTGTGACAACGTTGTGTACGAGCTCAGTCGGGCTGAGGAAAATAATTTATTGGAACGTTACAGCAATGTTACAATAAGGTTATATATTCCAGACACAAAATATGTTTGCAATGTTGCAATCTCCCATGTTTGCTGGGTAAGGCAGCTATTTTTTACAGGATTATTTCATGACATATATACATAGTAATTTGTAGATTCGAAGTTTACGTACTTAAATGAAACAAGACCTGACTTTATCTGCAATAATTTTAACAAGACAACGAAGTTTATAAGATTGTTCATAGTGTCTGAAGAAAAAAACCAGATTCATTTCATCTAGAACTTTTGATTTGTTATTTCATTTCATATCGGAATAGAATAAAATAAATACATTGAGAGAACACTATGTCCTACAGAAAATCATGGGATTTTGATCCCATAAGATATTTAAAAACTTCTTTTTTTAAAAACTATTTTGAGTCGCTGATTTAGATGGCCGTAGTTTTCTATGAGAATCTTTTGCTTCGCGGTCGTGTTCCAGCTGTTCATTTATACTTTTTTAAAAGGACATTTGGGTGTTACACCACCGAAACTCCATAACATTCTTGGAAATGATTGTTCACGCCACAGAGAGGAACAAAGGTCGAACCGTGTTTATAATACTACAAAATACAAAGTAATGCAGAGTTACCAATTAATGTTGCAATAACAAAATGCTGATGTAATTTCCAACTCATTTTCCATGGTGAAAGTTTTTTTTTTATTTGATCTACTTTGATGAGAAACTCTGCTACAGATCTGTATCAAACACAAACAGAAATCTGTCATTATTACTCTAAGCCAACGGCCCTTTCTCCAGCGTTTGAAGATCATGGTGAAAATGTTCGTCTTGTTCATCGCTCACATCGAACATGTATTTAGGAAAGATTTTCAAATTGCTGAATTAAAATGCATTTAAAGGCCCATGCAACAACTAAAAACATGGACACTACGGAGTAAATGGTTAAGTATTGCAGTGCGACTGCAATTCTCTACATTTCAAGTAATGTCCAGGTTTAAATAATGCCATACTTAGAAAGAAGTCACAGTACTACTTAAATTCATTACCAAGTTTGAAATGTTTGCTAAACCACACAAAAATATTAAATTCTGAAACACACAATGAACTCATCAAATGTAAACAGAGATAGTAAATAGTGGATATCAAGAAATAGTTCATGCACTGACATTCCTTATAATTTCATTACACACTTCTCAAGTAAAAATGACCTGTGCATATACAAACTATAATTCCATCACGTCTCTCATTGTACTAGATACCCCGTGTTTCCATCACACGAAAATGATACATGGTGGATAAATATGAACTAATTTAGTTGTGTACCTAACGCGTAGATATATTACAAAATGTTCAATATTTAGAATCCCATAATTTATTTTGAAGTTCTATATTATTTTCCTAAGGATTCTGACCAATTTTTATAATTTTTATAGTTCAAAATATTCTAGTACAATTCTCAATAGCTATTTACCGTTTTAAGATAGAACTTGACCATATTTTATCAGCCATTTAAACTAGTTATAACAGCTACAGCTAAGCACAAGTAAGTAATTACTTGTACTTGTTTGTAAATATAAGAATTGTAAACGATTCATTGTATAAGCATTTAATAGCGGTGAGGAGTGCGTGTTCATACCTTTCCCAAGGGAATCAATGTGTAAATAACTACACTCAATCGGCAAAGATTTTAGCTCATCATTGTCGAATCCCCAACGCTATTCAATCACATAGCTGACCCTCACCTTTTAATTACTTCCTCTATTATGCCAATATCATCCATTATGTTTGTTTCATATTTTATAGTTTAATCATGCCGGTCAATTATTGCTGTTTCCCGTGAGATTTGTTTCTGTGTTTTTTAAGTTCAAACTTGCAATACATTTTTGTAAGCGTTTTGCATGTTGCTTATTAGAATCGTTTATAACATTTCTCACTTTTAATATTTCTTTTTTATTTTCTCTCATTTTTGTGCGATCCCCTTCATTTTTCTTCCCGTGAGAATCTGAGTGATCCACCCAATTTTTGTCTCATGACTTTCTGTTGCGTTATATATTTTAGTTGCTGAGAATTTTAGATGACCATCTTTTAAATATCTCCATTTCAAAATCCGCTAAAGCAGCTTCTCTCGAAATCAGTAATTTTACTTGTTGTAAAAGAAAAAAAAGACAAAAGATTCCAACAACAACAAAAAAAAACGGTGAAAAAGGATTACATCACGTTTCAGGTGTTTCCTATAGAAGTTCTACCTTTCAAACAGTAATGGGATCAAACCTTTTACATTTGTGCTTCACTGTAATAAATCACATTGTGCTTCCTGTTTCTCTCTGTGTGCCTCTCTCTATATGTGTGCGCGCGTATGTTAGCGTGATGATAGCAATTTATTGACAGAGGAAGGCCTTCTTGATGATTTATTTGTTATAAGTCTGGTTGTAGATGCGACAAAAAAGACCACTGTTTTATTGAGTTCATTACTTTCTTCTTCGCCGGTTCAAAACTCGCGCAATAGAATCTCCTGTGGCACAGTAGACTAGCTCTCGACACACAGACTCTGCCACAGAAACTGCACATACGATCAAGCTGAAATGTGTCTGCAACATTCGACATCCATTCTTCCACAAAGCCTGATGTAGTACTCATTTTCGTCTTGCGTCAAATTTCATTTAACCGTCATCTGTGTGTGTGTGTGTGTGTGCACGCGTGTGTATACGATGTTACATCTTTCTGTGGGAGGTAAAGTTATTTGATGCGAGTGATGAGAATCAACATTTGTGTCATCATCCTCCCCTGACAGTTGTTGACAGGCAGATCTCCATTCGCTGAGCTGAGATGTTGACCAAATTGAACTCGTTCTAAGAATATGACTTTAAAAGATTGAAGATTTTGATATGAAATGTAGAAGGATAAGGAAATGACTTTATCCCATAAATCGACAGTGTGTACAATGAGCTTACACATACACACTTCCGGTTTGGTAGAGGCAGCATATTCTTAATGATGTATCTTTTCCTATTGATGCGATAGTTAGTTCCTGAAAAGATTTGTACTTGAAAACATTATTTGCTCAATAAGTTCATAATTGTAAACATGTATGCAAGGTTGCCTTAATTATGTTGCTTTATTTGTTCCCAGCAAAACAATAACATTCAGTAATATCAACTTACCAGCATTATACACTTATGTGTGTCAGAAATCTACTGACAACAGCAAGAGTAGTTTTTACAATAATACTTAGGAAAAGTAAAGAAATAGACAGCCTGTGTATTATTTCCCCTCCAATCTCTACTCTCTCTTTTACAGAAATCATTTCTAAGCTCCACGTCACAACATTTTGTCGTTTAATTTAATGTCAAATATTTAGTAAAGGCATTTAAAAACATTTCTAGCTTTTATTTGGGGCTTTTTCAAAATGATGTATTTTCATGAATTTCTGTATCTGAACTCCTAACAGATTTCCCTTCGTTTACCTAATATATATTTTGGTTACATAATTTCCGTTTAAAATTGTAACCTACTAAACTCATTTCATTTCCTTTTTTTTCAACTCCATTTGTAGATATATTGTTATATCAGTATGAGAGGCCTTTTCCTTCAGTCGGTCAGGGTTAGGGTTAGGGTTAGGGTTAGGGTCAGGGTCAGGGTCAGGGTCAGGGTCAGGGTCAGGGTCAGGGTTAGAGTCAGGGTCAGGGTTAGGGTAAGTGTCAGGGTTAGGGTTAGGGTCAGGGTCAGGATTAGGGTCAGGATCAGGGTCAGGGTCAGGGTCAGGGTCAGGATCAGGGTTAGGCTCAGGGTCAGGGTCAGGGTCAGGGTCAGAGTCAATGTTAGTCGACTTAGTCGGCTTTAAATTGAGCATTTTCATCGCTAATCATGAAGAATATACGATCTCATTTGTACAAAGCTCATATCTTATTTCTTTTCTAAACAGAGTTTCCATTCTTTGACCCCCTCGCAAAGGGGCGCTTACCCCACACACTAACATGCATACAGCACAACATTAAACTGTTTTAATCAATAGCATTCGTGTTCTATCTACTTGACATACACCTTTGAACGTAATCCGTTTCATGACCAGGATTCTAATTTTCTAATACCTTCTCGTCATCTTTTCTTCCGGTTGATATCAACTTATATTGACGTACAGAAATATAAGTTTTAATATTCTCACTAACCCTTGAACTACTTGATAAATGATTTTATCTGATGAAAGGAAGATGGTGTAAGATGATAGCTGAAATAAGAACAATTGGATTTCTAATAAGAGAGTTTTAATACAGTAAATCGATATAAAAATAATGCAGGTTGAAATCAATAACTTCATAATTTACAGTAATTATGTGTTCTTGACTATTTTATGCACTTATATTTTGAATAAAGGCATGAGACTGAACTTTTATCACCGCTATAGGTAAAATAGAAATGCATGTTCAATTAAGCGTACAAAATGAAGCGGTAACAATAGGGATAATATTTCGGCATTATACGGCCCCCTTACCAAGTTTGATCTGCCATAAAACAAAGAAATCTAATTTTGTTTTAAATAGTTAACTGACAATTACTAAGTCAGTATTCATATAATTCATATAATTCATATAATATAAACTTATATAAATGACAAAATGAAAGTAACGTAAGTTGTAAAGTTTGTTTACACGTGTTCACTGACGCATATAATATATTAAATGGATTTTTATCATTTCAGTTCAACCAAATCAAGTCTCTCGAGAGGCAATGCATACCCCTGAGCACATACCTGCGCAGGGAGTCTATTGTGGAACAAGGGGTGCGCAATCTCCAACCACATCTCTCCTGAACCGTCACTGCTTGAGTCCGGTGGCAATGAGAAGTCCAGGACGACTGGAAACAACGACGTGATAAGAATGAAAGCCCTCAAACATACAGCACCTGCTATTCCTAAATGATCACCCATTTTAGTACTGACCAGGCACAACGTCGGTGATCTAAAGGGAACCGGCGTGTCAGCGTGATTATGTCCAAATGACAATATAACAAAATCATATTCAAAAGTGGACACTATCGGATAACAACTATCCAAGAAGATCCAAGTAACATAAAGGCAATAGACATACATGTGACCTGTTAGGTCACAACAACTACCACCCTTTATTCTAGTGTGATTTTATTCGAAAAACGCATAAACTGTTAAGACATTCTTTTTGTATAGCTAAAATATTAAATCTTTTTACGTAGATATTCTGTGTACTCACTAGGAGTTCTCACATTGATCATCGTCAGTGATTGCTCACCGACAACAACCAGTGATATTTCCTGGAGTCTGAGTGACAACAAGCCTCCCCAGATTTCCAGTATTCTTCACTTCTTTTCGATAACCACCGCAAATAACCTTGCGGTATCGCAACAGCGTCTTACCATTGATTTCTCGCAGGTAAGGACCATTGGTCTTCTCTGGGATTTGGGTGTCACTAAGCCCCCCCAAAGTCCCAGCATTATCCTCACTTTTCCAGTGGAGGTCTGGTTTGTGCTGTCCTCCCTCGGTCTTCTCATCCTACTCGACCATCTACAAATATTTTGTCTGGTGTCAGCCTAGGCTGGCATCATTTTGTTTCGGGGGGGGGGTGAAGTTGGAGGGAAGGGAAGAGCTTATAGTTTTTCTTGTAATTTCTGTTCCTTGGTTCAGTTTTGTGTGGTGTTAATTGATTGGGGAGGGGGCGGTATGAAATGATGTTTCTTGCAATTTCTGTTCCTAGGTTCGTGTTGTGGTGTTCTTTGTGTGGTTTTGTTTTCTCCCTGTTGTAAATTCCTTGTGACTAGTTACCATTTGCAACTTATGCGAGTTGGTTTTCGCATTCGAGGATTTTCCTTAAAATTGCAGCTGTTTTGATCATTGCCGTCCTTTGTATGGTTTCAATGGTGCCTTTGATTCCAATTACTCCCAGTCTTTTCTCCAGGTTTTTTGGATTGTTCCTAGTGCTCCAACGATTATTGGTATTATACTGACTTTCTTCATGCTTCATATTCCTTTAAGTTCTCTGGCTAGTTATGTGTATTTGCTTCGTTTTTCCGTGTCTTTGATCTTCACTCTGTGTCTGCTGGAACGGCGAAGTCTACGATTTTACAAGATTTTTTCTTTCTTGTCGATTATAATAACACCAGGTTTCCTTGCTTGTATAAGCATGTCTGTTTGTATATCCATAGAACAGGGAATTTTGTGTTTTTCGGTTTCCAGTACTGTTTCTGGTTTATGTTTGTACCATTTGTCCGCGTATTCGACATTCAATTCTTTGAACAGTTCCCAGTGTATTGCTTTCCCCACACAGTTATGTATGTACTTGTATTCTTTTGGGGAAAGTTTGCTACATTCACTTATTATATGATTTACTGTTTACAATTATTATTATTATTATTATTATTATTATTATTATTATTATTATTATTGTTATTATTGTTATTATTATTATTATTATTATTATTATTATTATTATTATTATTATTATTATTTAGAAGTATAATTATTTATTATTATTCTTATATATAAGTAAAGAAATAATATTTTGTCATCTAATTTACAAACGTACTCGTGGTGCGTACGGATACAAGTTGTTAATTAGATGGCCACGCTGAAAAAATGGAATCAATCTTTCTTTGAATGCCCACAGAGTAATTAACCATATTAGAGGGTGGTAGAATTAATATATAGTTAGACGGGTGAGAGGACTACATAAATAACTAAATGAGAGATAGATGATTGTTCAGTTAATTATAAATTACGGCAAATTTGAACAATTGAGTTGCTCTACGTACACTTTACTAAGATCTCAGTTTTGATTAGAGAGAGAAGAGTCAGATTTTCTAGACACTGTTGGTGGGCTAATGATGAAATCGTCGGCGATTTTCCTTTATAGACGTCAACAGAGGGATGTGACCCACAATGCATCGTGACATTACCACCACTAGATGATGGCGAGGATAACGATGGGAACAATTGAAAGAAGATTTTCCAAACATAACTCAATCTCAGAACTAAGCTATATTTTAGCATGTATTTTATGTTATCCCTATTTATATAAAGTTAGGTAGGTGCATATTATTATATATTTTTATGTACAGGATTCACTCCTAAACTAACTAACCGCTCATTATCAATTTTAGAAAACAATGCCTAGGTGTAATGGGTGTAATGTAGGCTATATTTAGTTTAATTTATGTTCTGCAAAAAAGAGGAAAATGCAGATACCTTCGACTTTTGTGCAATTTTAATAACATTTATTAGACATCAATTACTAATAATTCCCCAAATTTCTATTTCTTTGAAGCAAAAGGGTTTGGGGGGCATAGTATTTGGGGGGCATAATATTGGCACGACCTCTCATTTGAAAATAGTTAAGATATGCATCAAATTTGATCTATAGTCATTAGTCACCAATTAAGCAAAATAACCTGAATTTCAATTTATTTTAACACCCCTAAATCTAAAGCCTTAAATATTATACATTTTCTAAAATCAAACCATATAATGAATTTTGATCAAAATTAGAATAATTATTCTAGACATAAGGTTTAATATCATTATATTTTTATTTTAATTTTCGTAAGAATACATAAACGTAATGCAAAGCTGTTATGTTCAGGGAAATTCATTTTACTTGTCCCGGGACAAGTATTCTTCTAGTAAAAGTATATATGAGAAAGCCGTTGGCAAAGAAACGTTGATAAACTCACACTTGGTATAAATAGATATTTTGCTAACGAGTGTAGAAATCAAATAATGTATTTTTCTAATGTGGAAAAGTTTCGATGTAAGCGTGATTAAGTTGTTAATTTGTAGCGTTTTTTTTTCTTTCTTTTAATTCATACATGCACAAAATTGTACAGCCATACATACGAATAGATGGGATCATCTGTATTACAAGAGTTGCTAAGAATAGAATATCCGTGCGGCGCTGATTACGGGTAATGAGTTAGTAGTACCAATAAGCATATTCGTTTTTGTCCATCACTTTTTTCAGTAACAAAATAATTATTTACTTAAAACATTATTCAAGTGGGCAAAGTATGGAAGGAACATAAAGAATTGACTAACATGACATTCGTTTGAATGAGTCCAACAAAGTACACACACGTATTTAACTAATTTCGAGCTGGAAATTCACTCTGATATGTGAGGCCACATCCTTCGGCCCTTTCACATGATCAAGAATTACGGAATCTGCTGTCATTCTCGGCACCGTAGATCAGTTCGCCGAAATCAGAATAACAAACGACAGATAACAGCTAACTAACCGACAGTTTCAGTTTTCAACTTATCTCAGTGGAAACGTCAGGGATCCTCGGTTCAGATACTTCACAATTTATACGAGACATTGGACGAGACACTTGTGGGAACAAGCCCAGAGATAGTGCTTAGGTGTTCGGGCGTATTTCTCTAGAAATAATTCAGGCAAGTGAATAGGGACTTATTGAAATAAACTCATCATCATCATCATCATCATCATCATCATCATCATCATCATCATCATCATCATCATCATCATCATCATCATCATCATCATCATCATCATCATCATTCACTATTTGGCGAATAAGAAATTAATTTAATCTTTCTAGATATACAAAGTACTAAAACTATTTGTATGCCGCTAACTATCGTTATGTTATTAAAAACGAAGTACAGTTTGTGACCCATGGCAAAACCAACTTTTCGTCAGCATCTTCCGGCTGTTTACGTAAACAGCCGGAATATGCTGAATTTGAATAAACCTGCGTCAAAATCAAAATGGGGTGACGCGATTAAATAGGAAAAAAAAATTATGAAACTACATTTAAAGCAAGAAAAAAAAACAGTCACCGTATTTTACGAAAAAATGGTTACCGTATTTTACGAAAAAATATTTATTTTTTTGACGAAGAAAATATAAAGAACCAACTGTTATATTTTTTTTTCATAAAAATATTTTTTCACGAGAAATGTTCGTTTAATAATTTTTAATTTGGTTCGATTTTTTTTTACAGCGTTTGAATCAGATCGACTAGGTTAGGATTGGGTAAGGGATAGTTAACAGTTCGGTTATGGTTAAGGTGGAGAAAAAACTTACATTTTTTAGGGTTTGGGTTACGGATTAAAGTTAAGGGTTTCACGAAATTTATTTTTTTCATTTTCTCAAAATTTTGCAGATTTTCTGTTGGCATTAGCGCTGGCGAATTTTACAATTTACTCAATTCACAATTGAAAATTCTCGCCCGCTGTCTCGAAATCTGATTCGTCAGCTTCCGGCTCTTTACGTAAAAAGCCGGAAGAGTCTAACGAAAAGTCGGTTTTAGCATGATCACCAACTGTACCAGTGCTTAAATTTGTTACGAAATATGTATTATTTTTTCTCTCCGTGGATGAAAGCCAGATGAAACACAACTCCCAAGTAAAATCTTACGAGGAATTCAATGGTGATGTTAATTTTATATTATATTTTTTACTATTATATTGTGGGTACCTGAGATCATACCAGACATCAATTAAATTTTCCTTTAGTTTATTTGTAATTTGAAAATTATTGAAATTACAATATAAAAAAAATGATAATATGGATTCATATGTGTTTGCTAGTTCATGTAACTGTGAGGTTACTCATGAATAGCCGATTACGACTATTTCTTGTTGACGTACAACGTCCCTCTCAAAGGAAGAAAATAATGCCTGAAAGGATAATATTAGGACGAATAAACAAATACTACACCAACCTCCTGAAAAAGAGGACATGATGTCTGGGAGGAGTGTATCATGATGAACGAACATATATTACAAAAAAACCCAAGAAAGATGTAATGCCTAAGAGAGCCTTATGACAACAAAACATATACCACACTAACACCCTAAGATGACAACAAAGTAGATACAACACTACTCCCCTAGGGGAGAACATGATGCCTGGGAGGGTGGTATCATTACAATAGAACTACTACTACCATTAGTCCGCTCCTAAATTGAAATATATTACTGTTATGGTGACTTACCTATGTACAACATGGACTCTTCCTCTTTGCTCAATAAATGCCAACGGCAATTGACTCTCGTCGGAATCCAGTAAGATAGTCGAACTCTACTTATCAAGCACATATTTCTTCCCTCTGTACTCTATTTTCTTAATACACTTGTTTCTACTTTATACCGTGTTCGTGTCTTCATTTCGGTCCCTTTAACAGGGCCACAGCAATTACATTAGTCTGAAATAGTATAATAAATTGAATTTATAATTAAAAGATAGTGCAATAGGACATTTATAGAAGTAATAGTATAGTTTCGGTTTCAGACAGATAAGTAAAAGATAAGCGTTTCTCTTTTTTATGAATAATATAAAAACTATTTACCATTCTTTCAGAAGTAAAATATTGATTTTAAATCGCAATATTTACTAAATGACTAACTTTACGGTCATCATAACATTTATCTGAGATCTTTTGTAAGATATTCCAATTAATAACTTTAGTATTGATTTGCCTTTAAAATGTTTTATTCAGTGATGTCCGCATCCTTCTTGCTAAAAAAAACTAGAGTATTAACTGGATGATCGTTTTGAATGCCATTAACCATGTTATTGTTGATCCTGTCGTCAGATAATCTCTTTTACTTAACGATTTTAATCCATGGAATACAAGTTGTAAGCCTTCCTCTTCAAGGTTTGTCTGCATCCGACGGAAGAAGAAAATAAGGAAAATGCTTCATCCAATCCGGTTGTTATCTCTCTCCATCAGCAATAAAGAGGCTGGAGATTCTTACATTAAGTCACCAATAAATTCTTAATGCCAACAATAACAATTCTTTTCAGTGTGTATTCTTGTGTCTCCGGTGTGACGATGCTGTGCAGATGCCAGCCGCTTTGTCCCTGATACGCTACATCTCCAAGATTGTTTTAATTCTAAACAAAGAGCATAATGAATCAGCTCCACGAAACGTAGCGGTGGCAGCATTTATACGAGAAAAGACGGAACCGCACTAAGATGCTGGTGCGGATTTTAATCCACAAAATACGGTGAAAAACGAAGAAGAAATCAGGAAGTTGGTCTTGAAAAATGACATTGAACGTTATCAATGAATTATCTTCATTGAGAATTATCATTATTATTCCGATGCTCCCTCCTCTCACCTTGATAAGTTTTCAAATGAAGAAACACTTTTCTTAGCGATTTCTCCTTTCTTTTGCGAGGCAGTTCCAATTCGTTCGGTGGTATTTCTAATTGCAATCCTGTTAGCTAATTTGTTTAAACGGTAATTCGAGTGGGACCCTAAGATTGTGATTCGATTTCAGACCATCTGCTTCTATTTTCCTTATGTGTAATTTTCTTCGCCTTTCGTATTAGCCGCGCATTCTATCTGATAAGGTGGCTTCTAGGTGGAAGTAATTTCTCCTATGTGTGACTTCTGCCCCACGGAAATACGACATGGCGCAGAACACAGGGTTTCTAGAGAAATAGGTAGACGTACGCATGCGCACACACGCTTTCATAAATTCGTGGTTCCGCTGAGCCGCATCAGCGAATATGAGGAGGCGAATCGTAGTAAACACTGAAAAAGATAGGAACACATACAATTTGGCTGGTTAATAAAACTAATATTGGATGAACATAGTAAGCACGATAATAACAATCTTAATACTCCCCCTTAAACATATTTTTAACTTTACAATAACATTTTTATATATTTAAAAGTTCAATGTTTCTCTCTCTCCCATCTATCTTTGTCTCACTCTCTGTTTCTCTCTATCTCTTTCTGAGATGGATTAAAACCGTGTACGATACCTACGTAGTAATTTGACATTCAAACAAAATTTCAACGTTTAATTGGAACATTTTAACTTAGGGTTTAAATAAAAATCACTTAACTATATACACAGTAATAAGGTAATTAAAAAAGCAAAACATATTCAAAATTTTGAAGAACAATCTTCCCAATCTCTCTTCCTCTCTCTCTTTCTCTCTCTGAAAGAATAGCTAAAAACAGACAATTTTTATTAATCGTGACGATATTCTAGGGTTTCATTGCAGCATTTAAATCTAATGTTTGATTCTATATTTGGACATTTTTCTTTGCTTTGAGAATCCCATTTTTATTGAAAATTTCTGAAGATATATCTCTATTTATATAACGTTAAGTATTTATATATGTTTATATGTATTTAGAAGAGTCACTTGTGAACTAATTATCAACACAGCTGTTAGACGTGATGGTATGTAATGTTGCTTATATTTTACTTAATTTAGTTTTGAAGCCCTTCCTGAAAATAAAGATACCTCCGATTCTTGTAAGATTGTAAAAATATGTATTATTATTTTCTAAATTTCAGTTTCTTTGGGATATATTTGAAAATTAAAATATTTCTGATTTGCATTAAACGTAAATTAAGCGAGATTTCCTGAATTGTAATCATTTTAAGAACCTTTATATGTTTATAGATGGTAATTGCAACCCATTATACGTAACCTCTTAGCAAATAAGGTTGAAATAAAGGAGAGCCATGATTATCGATGGCTGCAAACAGACCTGATACCTGAAGAAGAAGATATGTTTATATATTTGTATGTAAACGATTCACTACTTAAATTTGAGACATTTCTTATAATCAAACCATGTAATCGATTTTGATTAACATTTGAATAAGGAGTTTAGACATAAGGTTTAGTGGCAGTGTATCTAGATCTTAATCTTCGCAAGGGGGACATAAAGCTGGTACAAAACTGTTCCGTATAAAATAGGAACACTTTCTATGGGAAGCTCCCATAAGACATGTCTCTCCCATAAATCGTATAACGTGAGTTCGTTCTGTTCCAGTTGATAACATTTCATGAATGTCTTTACAAATCATAAATTCACACAAAATGAAACTTGCGTAAAAATTAATACGTTGGTATCAAAGCAGCTGGCACGTTTTTTTTTGTGATAAATATTTTTCATTTCGATACACATACAAACAAACATATTTTTTTGAATGCCAACTAGACGCCATCTTTGAGTGTTCTCGGTCTCCCGGTACAGGTTTTTTCAGGACCACCTAAAATGCAAATACTTCACCCTACAAATAAATCCTGATCATATATGCAAGAAAAGCACATAGTATTCGAAGCCCAAGTAAGATCCCCTCGACATGGTTACACACTGGCTTATACGAGGAATCGGGCACCTTCTCCAAATGATGTTTGCACACAACTAAGCTTAAAACTCCACCAAACCAGATAAATTATTGGCAAAACTAATACAACACAAAGCTAGATATATCATGAAATAGATAAGTGGTCAATTGGGGAAAGGAAAATTGCTGTTCTTTACGGCTTTACTGACTCAAAATTTGAGAAATAGAGAAGAACTCTGATTGATCACGCGGATATCTATGTATCTTATATATAATTCAATTGTGACACCCAGGAAGGTGTACCTTGGTTTCTGAAAACTTACACGCGTGAAAATTTAACACAACTAAAGTTATGGGATACGTCCACGACAATCAGACCGACAAAGTCTGGAACATTTTTGATTTGTTGACCTTGTTTCACTTGAGCTGAGGTATGGTTCTGTCAAGTTCGTGGAGGTCCACCCTGTCAAGATATACCTTCTATCTTCGAGGGGCGGGGAATGCCAACGGGGCCTATTCAGGCATTTTGGGGGTATAGTGCACACACTTTTTGTGCGCTGGCTTTTGAATCCTCACTTTCCAATTTTGTGTCACACCTTCCCGCGATGGGAGAGAGGGGAGTAAATACCAACTACAGTTATGGGACTTAGAAAACTTTACTTGTGTGGAGTAAACTCAAATTAAGGATTGTTTACAGAGCGGAATTTGCTCACTTTTCGTCTGTCAATCATAGTTTCAATGTAATGGTTTTAATGCCTCCTCAATGACCTCTAAACCTGAAAGAATTCAGACCCCCAAACACTCATGCAATCACAAACATTGAATGATATAGAAACATATCTGTAAATGCAGAACACAAAGCAAGTTTTGGTGCTTAAAACATAAGCAGAATAATGTATTAATGTTCCTCACAATAACCCACAACAATCCGTAATTAAAAATATAACATGACAGTCAGCTTAATTTATTTATTTTTTTTCAGCCAAAAATAATTCACTTATTGACGAATGCAATTTATATTAACTTGATACGAGAGAACAGTTTCATCAAAATTGTCTTATTTCGCTCTATTCATGATTTCGAACATTCGCTAATAACAATTGTTGTTGCAATAAGTTGTAGATGCCAGTCGTTAATCTTTAGTGATTTGAACCTAAGGATTATTCTTTTAATCAGGTTCACGCGGGAATTCAAATAGAAATAACCATACTAGCAACATATACACTTGATGAAATGTTATAAACACTTTTAAAATATTCAGAGAAAAAAACTAATGGCGTATGTTTACACGGGGAAGCGTCGCGTAAGAAATGCACATAATTTCCAAAACTTTAAAAGGGAGATGTTGATTGAGAATGACTAAAGTTTTACAGAAGTCATCCATATAATAATCACCACTAAAACAACCCTCGAGTAAATTCTGACCAGCATTTGAACCCAAAACCTGATATTGAGACTTTAAATAACAGCGTCAACGTACATGCGATGGAAAATGCTGATTGATTTGCCCCATCCGTTGAAATGTACGTCCTATATAGCCAAATTGAAACTTAGTTTTGTATTACCGATATAGTACCAATTAAGGATGTTAATATGATATAGTAACACTATTCATTCGACCTTATTTTGAAATGTAACCTAACTTTGTCATTCTCGCATCAAATATACACGTCGTAGCAATTAAACCCTATTTGTTTTTTTTAATGAGCTAATATCAAGAATAAGTAGAATTATACAATCATAGTTACGAAGACTATATGATGAAAATAACTAGGTATATATAATTAAAATAACTAGGATTATACATTGAAAATATATAGATTCATATAATAAAATGACTCGGGCTAGATAGAGAAAGTAACCAGGACTATTTAAAACATTACTATTAATATACATTAAAAATAACTATGGATATATGATTAAGACAATTAGTATATACACTGACAGTCGTTTGGAGTCTTTATTGCATGAAATGCCAAACGTTTAGTATGACATGTATACTTACTATACAGAGATTCGCATTAAATAGGTACAATTTCATGAAATCTTATAAAATAATGTGACTTCAAAATGTAGGTATTATCATTCGTGCATACAATAAGCGCGTTTTATCATCAAATGAACTTTATTTGCTTTTATTTCGTCAACGTGTCAAGATAAGAATAATCGTATAAAATAAAAGTAAAATTATTTATTTTATAAACTGAAAATAACTAATCTCTCTTCTCTTGACAATCCGTCTTTATTTCTTTTCTTTACCGCGTGCGATAAGAGTGGCCATTTAAAGCCAATTCCTAATTAACTGAAATATCAATAAACAAAGAGAAATAGTAACTTCTGAAACATGCCCGCTGCAATAAATACGCTCTTCTTTTTTTTAAACATGAATCTCCAAATAAGGTTTATTAAGAAACAATTTTGAAAAGTTCATATTTTATCTTTCGAATTTCCCGCGGACATTTCTTTATCTTTATAAAGGTTGTGATTGGAATTGGAGCCTATCAAGAGATTTTAGTGCATGAAAACCCTTTATGTTATCTCTCAACGCCGATGACAATAGATCGTTACATATCTCCAAATGCCGAAGGGTACGCAGATGTGTTCATGAAATCGGAATCAATGGTGTGGCTTTCAAGTTGGCTCGGAATATATTTTAATACGGTACTTTATCGATGAAAATGAAATCAGATCTCAGAATACGCATCATATTGTTACTCGTATTGCTTGAGTATCTTCGATTTCATTGATGAGTAAAAAAAAAATAAACACTGGATTCTTTTCATTAAATCAGTTATTACCCCAAGCACGACAATATATATATATATATATATATATATATATATATATATATATATATATATATATATATATATGTGTGTCTGTGTATGTATGTGTGGTGTGTGTGTGTATGTGTGTATGTGTGTGTAAATATCTATGTAAATATATATATATGTATATATATATATGTATACATATAAGAACATATATATGTATATTTATTCATATATATATAGTCTTGGAAGTTTCTCAACCATTAAAACTATATTAAAAAAAACCTAAAGTCCCAAGTCGTTCAGTGGAAAATCACTCATGTAAGTCAATTTAACTTTTTCAGTTATTATATTAGTTTGCTTCTAACATTATTTAAGGGATCATCAGTTGTTTACCATGAAAAACTGTTTCGGGAATTTAAAAACAAGACAGTATTTAATTTAATGACTTCCCAGCGGAGTTGATCATATATATATATATATATATATATATATATATATATATATATATATATATATATATATATATGTAAATATATTTATCTATTTTCATGAAGTAAGGTAATGCTAATATGTTCATGTTTGTATGTTTCACTCCTAAAATAGGTAACAGATCATGATGAATTTTGGAATATAACGGCAAGGCGTAAGAGGACGAAATGTGGGCTATATTTAATTTACTTTAGTTTTATGCAAATTGGGTTAAAATGGATTAGAAGCCATTCATGAAAATTCAGATATCTCGGTTTTTGTAAAATGAAACTAATAGATATCATATATGAATATAAATATTCCCCAAACATATCAGTTGCTATAAAGTATTTAAAGGGGTTTAGGTGCATAATTATTTAATTTAAGAAAATTTTTAGAATCAAATCAATGGTGTTTCCCCAACATTATAACAAAGAATGTAGACATAAGGTTGAGTATTATTATATCGTGATTTTAATCTTTGTAATGGTACATAAAAGTGGGGAAACACTGTTCTGTTAGGGGAATTAAGTTTAAGAAACGGATATTCTTTTAGTATATATATATATATATATATATATATATATATATATATATATATATATATATGGTTGCATTCTAATGACCACGGAAACGTCAATCCCAAATCATATTCACTTAAATTTCCATTGTTTTCATATTTCGGTAAATACCTGTATTTCTTCTTAATTCCTCCGACAGACAATACCTATTTATTGATTTTATTTTTCATTATTTACTTTATTTTATCTTTTTCTAAAATATTAAAAAAAATATTCTTACGCGCGTTTCGCAGCAAGGTAAAGGGAAAATAGAGAGACTACTGGCCAACTTTGCTGATCATCAGTGCAAAGAGTTCATTTACAGTTGGACAAAATATAGTTCACAAAACAGAACACATGAAAATGGGAAAAATTTAAGAAGAAAACTTGACCGAAAACATGTGACAAGCCGAAATCCATGAGAAAAACTCACATGAAGAATGATGACAAAATCCCCCAAAAGAAACACCACCTGAACTTTGAAACGGCACTGATACTGACGATTGAGGATTTGGCATGACACGCATGTGTATAGAGGTTTATTCTGCAAATACTATTTATTTACGAATAATTATTTAAAGTGCTCGCAAGATAAGTTAAGTGTACAACAAAGCGTCAATCTCGCCTATTGAGTTATCTCGACTGCTTGCTGGATAGACGCCGTGTTTTCTATTTAGATATTAATTTACTTCCCATTTATAGACAAAGCGTGGTGTAGTATTTGTGCGCACCTCGTCTACTGAGTCAAACATGACTTTCGTATTGGTGTTTGAATCGTGTGACCAGCAGGGATCGTCTCCTCCCATACTGACGATTTCGGATTTGGCATGAAATATATGTGTGTATGGGTTTATTTTGAAAATAATATTTATTCATAAATAATTATATATACAAGTGGACGACCCTCGACCCCCTTCCCAACCCCCCTTTTTGGCCTTGTAATAAGTATAATAAATAGTTTAAATAAGATTCTTGACACGTTTTCCGTTCCAATCGCAGTCTCGTCTTGAAATTTCGCTTTTCTTTGTTTATACGTTATCTAATTATCTAATGTTATTTAATGTTATCTAATCTAAATTAATTGATTAATAGTTTCCTAATTCTAAAGGTATACAAATATTATGAACGCTGGCGGACTTAGTACTACTTTGATGGAGTTTCGGCTTCAGACAGACAGACATACAGAAAGACAGACAGACAGACAGACAGATACATAAACTCCATTATATATATATATATATATATATATATATATATATATATATAATCATGGCCTCTGTTAAGTCTCAAGAGACAATGGATACCTCCTGTAAGTGCAGCTGTGAGTGTAATTGTGAAGCAAGGGCTGCGCAATTCCTAACCACACCTCTTCTGACTCAGCATTACCAGAGTCACATGGTAAAGAGAAGTCCAAGACAGCTGGAAACAATGTCAAGATAAGCGAAAATCGCATGCAGCAGCTGTTATTTCGTAAATAGTCACCCATGTTTGTACTGACCAGGTGCAACGTCGCTTAACTTCGGCGATCTAACGGGAACTAGTGTGTCACCGTGATTATGCCGTACCTCTCTTTCTTTCTCTGTCTCTCTCTCTAAATATATATATATATATATATATATATATATATATATTCGTTAACATACATTTTATTATGTTTCTGAATTGTTTTAATGAGGATTGATAATTTGTATTATTTGGCGTTATTCGGACAACTCTTTTATTCTTCTGTGTTATTCTCACAACTTTTCGGCCGATGTAAACTTCGCCTTCTTCAGGTGTATCTTGTCGAACTCGGGGATCTGTAAGGAATTTCGAACTAAATCCTTTATTTAATCCACGGGTGTAGCATGATCTCGTTCCATCAGTCGCAAGGACCTGCTCCGTAACGGATAAATTACTAAGTTAATTCAACTCTAAGTAACACTCTTCTAGAGGGTGAAGGTTCAATCCTTAGTGGTGGCAATACTAAGAATACAATTGCGAATTACTTAAGACTTCTACCCTACAAGGTTTCGTTCGAAATATTCCATAGTTCGACAAGATACACCTGGAGAAGATCGAGGCTTATATCGACCAAAACTTTGTGAGAATAACACTCAAGACGAGAACAGTAGTCAGAATGATATAAATAATACATAAAGGTTTATGTTGTAGTTAAATATTGTACAATTGAGCTCTTAATTAAACATCATGTAAACGCTTACTTAGTCAGGGACCAACATTCGATATATTCTATAGAATGACTCTTTTATATGTAAACAATTGTTTCCTCCCATCTCAAGAACATACATTTTCATGATATACAAAATATCATCATTTGCATGAGGGGCTTTCTCAGCATAAACATATTCATCAGTCAGACTAAAAAAATTGAAATGCATCTAATATTCATTTCTCTTTTTACATATTTTCTTTTTCCTCACAGGTTTCTCCATATAAATACTTGTTTAACCCTATTTTTATATCATCTATCGTTTCATATATATATATATATATATATATATATATATATATATATATATATATATGTGATAATTTTATTTACACAGACATGTACAAAATCTGCGACACTGGCATGTCGATGTTATCGATCAACAGTTACTATAAACTGAGATCTCATCAGGCAGAGTTAGAATCCGATCTTAACCTCAGATCATAACTCTGCCTGATGAGATCTCAGTTTATAGTAACTGTTGATCGATAACATCGACATGCTAGTGTCGCAGATTTTGTACATGTCTGTGTAAATAAAATTATCATATATAAAGCTCTATTTTGATATTGAGCACTTTTTATAAACCCGGTTAAAATTCTCTGGATTACCACCCTGTAGATATTTTTCACCTGGATTATTACCATTATTATATATATATATATATATATATATATATATATATATATATATATATATATATATATATATATATATATATATATGATCTATTAAGAAATAGTTTGTGTATCGACTGGCAGGTTGTTTCAATAAGACACTTCCGAACTACTCTTATCTATGGGCATAATAGCAACTTGTGTTCAATCAATTGTCTCTCATGAATCATTAAGAATAAGTATAGGGTATCTGTATTTAAACGCATCAAAACGGACAAAGCAGCCAATACAATTTCGTATACTCTCATACCATCATATATTTAAAAGAAATAGACAATCTAATCGATTATGCTACAGTCATAATTGACTTTCTACTTTACAGACGACATGTTCATTCTTAACTCAGGAGATATATACACATAAAGTCAGTGCAGTATATATATATTATATTAAAGAAAAATCTTAATTTTGTCTGAGTGTATTCGTCCAGTTTAAAGTCAGAAACTACACAGGATACACTTACAAAACTTAGATCATCGGATTTAGTGTGATCGCCTCCTTATTATAATAAAAATAAACACTATGCGTTTCCTTTTAAGGCCACCAGGAACCAAATTAGTTCATAAGAATAAAAAGTACTTCTTATCATTCTTACTGGTAGGTGTTTCAAAAGCAACACCGAAACTAGGTCAGATTATTGTTTTCTTTTTTGCTTTCTTTTTTCTTTCTTTCTATTATATTGAACGAGTTTTCAGTAACAAAGAGAGAGAAAGAAAGTCAGAGGGAGAAGAAGAGATAAGTGAGTAGTCGGAGTGAACTAGAAAGGGGAAGTTGGGGTAAGAGGTACAGAGAGAAAGAGAGAATGAGACGATGAGAAGTAAAAGAATTGATGTTACACACACGTTTTAATTCTTCTATTCCGGCTATCCATGTCGAGTATCCCTGCTTGTCGTAAACAAATACAATAACTTAACATTGCATTCAAAGAAATGTTCTTCAAAATATTTAAATATTAATTGTTTTAACTGAATATACAGCGTTTCCTCGTCAAAATTATTATTCACAAAGAAAACACTGTCAACCATATCGTTATTAAAGTACGCCCTAATATAATTATAGCATTTATTTGTTAAATGCTACATTTAAAGAAAACGTATAGATTCTATTTCAGAAAGGGACGTTTCATTATTTATTTCTCTTAATAGCTGAGTTTATATCCTTCCTCGTGTAATGTGTGATTACAATAATCCAAACATGCGTATTTGAATGCTGCACAAAATACGTTTTCAAATAAATACATGAAAAGAAGTTTCAATTAGTCAAAAAATGATTTTTCTTGCCGTTGGTGGGGTAAGCCCAGCAGCAAGAAACACCAGCAGAGATAGATAGATAGATAGATAGATAGATAGATAGATAGATAGATGGAAAGAGAGAGAGAGAGAGCTAGAGAGAAGGGGGATAGAGAGAGAAAGAGAGATAGACGTTTCTTGGTAAAGCGATCCACACAAAGCGTAATATGTTTGAGTGAAAAGAAACATAATTTACTTGATTGGGCTATAATTACAGTGGATCTAAGGCGACCCCTAATGAACTTGTAATTGCTTCCAAACAACCTTGTTTCCGTTTGGTCTTCGTATCAGAGCCGCTGTTTTCTTATGCACGCACACACGCACGCACAGAGTAGAGTTTGCTATATAATAACACAGCAGTAATAGCCGCGAAATAACCATGAACTACGCATCATTTCATCCCTTTGTTGGATCGCATTGTTTCTTGTTACTTGCTCCCATGTCTACATGGACCGAAGAGGCTATCAAAGATGCAACGCTCAGACTGTCACCATTAATTGTCATTACACATAATACAGGAAGCAGGTCGAGTTCAAAAAGATTTCAAACATAAATGCTTTTGCACTACACCCCATGTTTATTCCCTTTGTAGCACGACGTTTAAGAGAATTCATATAAAAATAAACGTCCCAATGAAATAAGTCTCCACGTATCGTCGTTTGAGGAAACACAACTATATTTAAGGGTAAAATCTTTAATACTTACGAGTGTCATCAGTCTCAAATATATGGGGTCGGTCTAAAAAGTCTCAGGTTTGTGTGTGCCGTGTTAGCTATAGGGGAAAGCAGGATAAGTGGGTTGTGTATTCATATGGTAATATTAGCTAATATCTATTACAGTTGGACATTTTTTTATCTGTCGGTCTAAACCCCGAAATATACTATTACTTCTATTAATTGTACGATTGTTTAATCTTATAATACTCAATTTAGTTTACAATACTATTTATGACTAATATACTATATTCCAATGTTATAACAACAGAACAGATACTACTCTACCGGTTCTGTTGTTATGACACCATCCTCCATGTCATTACTTCCTCCTTTGAGCGTGGGAAAGTATAGTATATGTTAGTTCGTCATGATAACATCCTCCCAGGCATTATCTCTTCCTATTTCTGTTGGAGATGTAGTGTAGTATGTTTTTGTTCATTATACAATCATCCAAGGTATTACCTTTATTTTAGGGGTAGGTAGTTATATACTGGTATATGTAATATTATATATGTAATATTATATATGTAATATTATATATGTAATAATTGTTTGCGACACCCGCCATGCCACCTGTTAGACACACCTCGTGTATATATATATATATATATATATATATATGTGTGTGTATATATGAATACTCAACAATATGCAACCCTCTGATGATTGACAAATATTGGACTAATAAAAAATACACTTATCCGATTTTTGCCATTTACACTATTATATATATATATATATATATATATATATATATATATGTGTGTGTGTGTGTGTGTATATATATGAATACTCAACAATATGCAACCCTCTGATGATTGACAAATATTGGACTAATAATACACTTATCCGATTTTTGCCATCAAGCGCGCATACGGAATAGGAACAAACATAACATTTGAATTAATTATTTTGGTTTGTAAGATGAGAGATTTAAAATCAAACTCATCGAAGTACAGAAATAAAGAAGTTAGATTAATTCTCCATGGTAAATTAATTCATATATATATATATATATATATATATATATATATATATATATATATATATATATATATATATATATATACATGCATATATATGATGTTATGGCCTTGTAAGGGGCATAAATAAATATACAAGAAACAAAAATTATCAAACAAATAGATTAATAAAGAACAGTAGTACAAATACATGCAACACATACTGTTTGGTCCGACTGTCAAAGCTGTATGTTGGATGAAGACTTCTCCTAAAAGCAGTATTTGCTACTATTAATAGCTGTGAGAGTTCATAGTGCGAGGATGAATTACCATAATAAAACAACCATAAATTACCATATATATATATATATATATATATATATATATATATATATATATATATATATATATATATATTAATTGATTGATCAAGTTCAAATATGTTATAAACTGAACATAAAACCATTACTTTCAAGAGTGCTCAATTCCAAATAAAGCATTCATAAAATAAGATAAACAATAGTATAGTCTTACGTCAACCAGCCAACGGTTTGGTGCATCTGGTCAAAGGCAGAATTTAAATAAAATCAAAACTGAAAATTTAGAGCCTCGCATTGGAAAACAACAGCTAAAGTCAGATTTTAAGAGAATAGTAAAAGGGCCAAAAAGTGTGTTAGATGAGGTGGAGAAGCAAACCAAATTCAATTTTGGTCAAGTCTAGGTGAGCTATACGCTAGCCCATTAAGTTTTCACTTACGAACTTCAGTTTCTTCGCATATCCTTATTCGGGTAGCCATTAGTGCAACGCCTGTTAGGCCGAACAGGCATGAGGGGCTAAAATATTAACAAGTCCAAGGACAAATAAAGTGAGAGATAATCTATATATTTCCATTAAAGAGCGCTAAGAAAGGCTAAGATAATTAAAAAAGACAATATTTAAAATTGTCGTCATATTATTCTGGATAAGTGTGAGTTCTATATATAAATAACTGTATTGCCCATTACTATTGTTATTAATTATTTAGTATTATTTCTATGCAGCCTCCACTTACTAATTATTCCACTCCACGTTTTTTACTATTACCATTATTATTATTATTATTATTATTATTATTATGATCATTTATTCTTATTACTATTATTACTATATACATTTCAGCTATTATACTTACTATTACCGTTATTTTTGTTATAAGTACTACTACCATTTACACTATTATCATTACTATAGCTATTCCAATTATTATTTTTACCTGATTATAATTCTTATTATTATTGTTATTTTTGCTATTTCCTTCTTTTTCTTGCTACATTTCCTATTCCTATTATTATTGCTATTAATTTTATAATTATAATCATTATTATCATTATTGTTACTATTATTTTTATTATTGTCACTATTACTGTAATTATTATTATTATTATTATTATTATTATTATTATTATTATTATTATTATTATTATTACCGTCATTATTATCTTTTATTATTATTTAAATATTTTTACTATTATTTTTATTATCTCTTCTATTAGCATTATTACTACTATTGCTATTGTTATCATACCTGTTCTTAAATATAGTTATTTACATTATTTTTATTACTTCTATTATTACTATTTTCACTACAGCCGCCATCATTACCCCCTATAATAATAATAATAATAATAATAATAATAATAATAATAATAATAACAATAATAATAATAATTATTATTATTATTATTATTATTATTATTATTATTATTATTATTATTATTATTATTATTATTATTATTATTATTATTATTATTATTGTTGTTGTGTTAACGACAACGGAGACAAATTTAGGTTTTAATTCATACTTGTAATATTATAACGTATTTTCTTACGGGTTGCCCCTTATAACAAAAAAAATAATGGCTTGTACATGATTTAAATTGTATTATTAATTTTTAGTCTTTTTGTTAGGGCAACATCTCTTGATGTTATTTGTTTACTTATATTCTACCACTTATAGTAAACTATTGCTATATATGGATTAATATTTGCGCTAAATAGTTAAGTTATTGATGTTACATTTTCTAGATTGTTCACGAACTTATCCGGAGTCAGCCGTTTAAAGCGCCTACAGTTAAAACCTATTTCGTCTCTTTGATTTAGTAAGCACTCTTATCAGGGAACATAACAATGGTCAACTTTTCGCTGAGGCAGAGAAAGTGCAGATTTCGTGCAGTGTAGGTCTCAAGGACTTTTTTAAATGCTCCATTTCACAACAGGAACGATATTTTCATCTTTTCTCTCGTAAAATTTGGCTTCAGCTGATGTTTTCTAATGCGAGGCTCTAAATTGTCAGTTTTGAGTTTATTCTCATTTTGCCTTTGGCAAGATGCAATAGCATCGAAACGTTGGTTGATTGACGTAAGGCTATAATAATTGTTTATGTAATTTATATATTTATATATATAGACTTTATAGTTGCATTCCGATGACTACAGGAAACATCTATCCAAGAGCATTATTTTCAATTTCCTTTCCTTTCATATTTCGGCGAATGCCTGTATTTCTTCTTAATCCTTTCGACAAACAAAACTGTTTTTATCATTTCAGTTTTTCATTTATTCCTTTATTTTATTTTTTTAAATTAAAATATTTTCTTATACATATTTCACAGCAAGGAAAATATATTAACTATTAGCGTTTTGAGCAGATTCACAAAAAAACATTAGCAAATTTTGGAATCTTTCTCTATTGCTATACGTAAACCTTCCTTGTGTCGGCAGAAGGAGTTGTAAAAGCGTTAAATCTCTTTGGAGAAACTTCCCACGTTGTGCTTTTTTAATCGTTTTTAAACGATTATTTAATTTTACAAAAATATTTTAATCGTCTATCATTATTCCCAGGCACTACAGTTCATCATGTGCTCTTTATTTTCTTTATTAGTATTGTTTCATTTATACTATTGGTTTCTCCTAACGAGATGATAGTCGAAAAGGCTCTAGAGAATTTTCCGCTAATTGTTTTCAAAAGTATTTATATATATATATATATATATATATATATATATATATATATTGAAGGTGACTTGTTGAATTATACACTAGTACACGTTTTCAAAATTGTTTATTCTGTTTAAAAAATCTTATTTAAAGAGGCAATATAACAAATACACTCAGCAACATAGTTTTTGAACGTTAGAAATAGGACGTGATATAATTATATCACGAATAACACTATAATTGGTCAACAACTTTCTATGTATTAAAGCGCAGGTCTAGTTTACGACTGATCTGAAAATACGAAAATTAATTACGAAACTCAAATTAGGAGAAGCAATACTATGTCTAAACATTCGGTTCGGCTGTTTTTTGATAGCATGAAAGATTAAATTGTGTAGTTAAATATGTGTATCCCATTGACATTATTACGGATAAAATAATACAACTTTGCGAAAGATATTTCTTTATATTTCCGTTTGTTTAGTTTCAGAAAACGGCTACAGTTTATACGCTACTCGTTCTTGACCGCCTTGGCCTTTTGGCTAAGATCAAAGTGTAGTATCTGTTCCGATGGATACTGCACCCCATAGACTGGTATTGTCTTGGCCTTCGGGGCTTGATTTACGCCTGTCTATGGGTCTGTCCTGTGCAGTTCTAGGAGGTCCACCCTCCCAGGCTTTGCCTCCCCTCTTTGGGGAGGAGTAAGTTTATTGCTTACTGCCTGAGGCGCTCTTACCGGGGAATGCCGACGGGGCTGCCCAGGCAATTTTTAAACCCCACTTTCCCGACCCGACCTTGGGTCACATCTTACTTGTGGGAGTAAGATAAAAACTGGCCTTGTGCCTAACTCCTGGAGAGGAGTAAATCAATACTCGTTATATATACAAGTTACCAGTTGATTTGATTCATGTCTCTAGGTAAAAAGGCACCTATCCAAGAATAGTGCTTGGAATGTTCAAGTGATAATACCTTAAGTTCATTCACATTATTTGTTACATGACCTAAATTGTTTGCATATGGTGGATATAAACGCGCGAGTAATAGTTTCAGCGACTCAAATTACAAAATCTTTGAGAGCTGTAAACTTAGGCTATTTTATTTCATTGTCTATCAAAGAATCGATCAAACTAATTATGTAGAAGACTTAATTAAAGCAATCATAATAATCTGACATTATTAGCTTATCTTGAGTTCTGAGAAACTGAACAATTGCTCATGTTTCGCCCGTATAAAATAAAACCAGTGATTTTTAATTGATTGCATACGGAATTATCTGAAGCTAACCGTACATCGCGAGTTGAGATCCACAGACCATTCATGAGGTAACCATTTCCAATTTCCTAATTGTTAAATGGCCAATGAAGAGTTGCATGGATTAGGACAAACTCCATTTCCAATTCTTTAACTGCTTCTGCAGAGTTTCGTGAGTCAGACATTCTTCACCATACGCTGAGTGAATATTTCGAGCCGCTCCGGCTGCAAAGTTTGCTTTCTTAAACTCATAACGCATATACGTCTCAAATGCTACCTAGATGCCATAAGTTTTAAGGGAGTTTAACGGTAACATTTAAATTAATCTTTCCTTCAAATAACATTGTATAAAGTAAAAATGTGTTCAAATACATATATATCATACATACATATTATTTAGTTTAATAAGATATCCCCAGAAAATTAAAACCTGGACTCATTTGACTTGCAATCTATATTATTAAATCTTCACAATTGTCTATCTTGTAACATAAGACGATACACGCTAGTAAGCAGAGTGAATTTGGAAATATAGTAAAATACTTGGAGGTGACACGAAATCGCTTCCATATGTCACATAAGTGGGTGTGTCAAATATAACGTAGAAAACATCCGAAATTAAACCGGAAAACACTCGAGAATTAATTATAAAAGGACGCATGAAGTTAAAAAATAAAACATTTCCTTCACTGTTGTTTATAATTCTTGGATAGTATCAATAGTTTTTTTCTTTTTCTAATTTATCAATATTGTTGTTATGGATTTTGGAAATTCTATTCTTGTAAACAATTTCTGATTAATTAAAAAATATCTTTTTAGAAAATACAAAGAGAACTTTTTTCTGGTAGGAGAATAAATCGAAACTGATTTCAATTTTAAACTCCAACTGTGTCATTTATAAGTGGACATTGTTCAAATCGCAGACGCAATTTGTTTCCTCCCTTTAATTCACTTCCAACCTGCTCTTGGAATCTGACATCTGACTTCCCTTGTATATTATGCTTACCAATTAACCATTTGCATTCACAAAGGAAAAAAAACAAACAAACAAATGGTGTTATAAAGAAAAGGACGCTCATGAATTCGTTTTTTGTTTTTCGGTTTTGTTTTCCGTTTGTGCCAAGTCAAAAAGCTGTAGGAAACATAATAGAGATGGCGTGTGTTTAGATGAATGAAACATAAAGCTAAAGGGTGAGAAGAGGGGGTAAAACAAAAACCAGGAATAGGAAACACCAGAAAACAGAGACAGGTGGTGGAAATGTACTGACGAAATATGCTTTTTCAATGAAGGTTTTTTTTTGTGCGCTCAATGTACTTGACCAAATACATTGAAACTTAAGTGTCCCACAATTAAATACAAAAATCTACAAGAAAATGGTTACAGCGAATAATTATTCTAGGTCGTTCATTTTATTTTTTAAATTTCAGCTGCTCTGGTCTGCAGCTGCGAATATATTTACGATGCAGTGTCATATGCTTTGAGGTTTTTAATAATTCCGCAACTTAAAATCCAATAGGATCATATCAGATGGTTTAAAAAGTGCAGCCTGTTCAACAACTTTATTTTGCACTGTCGACTATGGAATCGTTTGGTTATAATGCTTGACAGATTTATCAACATGAGTACATGCTCACTTGTCCTTACAGTACTGAAAGAAGTGCACCAACTCTAATGAATGTAGCTTGTGCCTTATATCAAGCTCTGATTTTATCTAAAATAAGGAAAACACTTTTTACCTAACATTAAGTAAACAAGAAGTCACTGTAGGGTTTTTTTCTGAAATAGTCGAATATCTAAAAAAATATCAGAACTGATCCATTAAGACTTAAAAGTATTACAGAAGGGTGAAGATAATAGTGAAGTTAATTTCACTTCAGTGTTTGAGCCATCATAGTTTTATATTTAAAGATACCTATTGCAGTAAATCGTTTCATAAAAAATCTTCGATCAGCAAAGATTCATCAGAAGAGTATGGAAAGAACTGAAGTAAAATTAGACATTCTAAAGCATTGATAAAAATTATGTCTTGTTCTAGAGAGGTTTATCACAACTCTTATAGTTAAACGTTTAAGAGTGAGAAATATCGAAATCTTGTAACTGATGATTGATACTCCGTTATCATTTCGAGAATAAGTAATTATCACGTGAAAAGAGAGAAAATTAACGCAAAATATTATAGAATTCTCTTAAGATGGCAAGATAGTTCATTTTTGCCAGTTAAATAGTTAATTAGATGAAGTCGGGCGGATGCCAGAAAAGTAGTCCCTAATCGTAGCGTTGTTTCGCTGCTGACTAGGGCAGTACGGAACATAGGCACCTTAACGTTTATTCTAAAAGAATTGATCTGGGTGTGTAAAAGATTTTGAAAGTAAATCAGTTATTGCAAATTAGATTCGTAGACATCGTTTAAAGGAAGAGTTTCATTATAGTATAAGAGCATTTAAAAAAACTGGATGTTAATTCGAATAAGCTGATTTATGCTCGAAATAGTACCCTTATGCAAATGAAAAATAAAACCTCGAACTATTCTGAATTTTCTACCTTGAGCTTTTCCGATATGGCGTCCAATATGGCCGCCCCATCCGTTAACATACTCATTACAATTTAGCTAATTGTCGTAGTTGCGTTCTTGAATGGTTTTTAATGGTATTAAATGAGAATACTAACAGAACAAAGGTGTACCGAGTATTTTAAGATGGCCGGTTGCCAAATCCTTCAAAATTCTAATAACTTATGGATAATCCATCCTTAACATAGTAATGTATTGCATCAGATGCGCCTATTGACGTACAAATGGTTTACGCTATTCTGACCACCAGAAAGTTAATATTTCCACGATCACGTTAACTAGATATTTACAATTCTTATGAGCAATTCCCATTGTGTTCAATAAAATTGAATAATTCCATTATAGTGTGAAGATTTTCGACTTATATTATGTTTAAGATGGTTGCCAAATTCATTAAAATACCTAAACCACTAAAGATAATTATTGTAGGTGACGTTTCGCAACGGTTTTAATAGTATTCATGGCGAATGAGTATGTATGAAGCGTTGACCATAATTCATCAACGGAAATTATTTTTCAAGACGGCGTCCAAGATGAACGATTACGAAATAACTTAAGCCTGAAACGGTTTAAAACGTGTAACTTTTTGTATAAAGTGTTCTTTATAAATAAATTAAGTTACCGTAGTTTGACCACCAGAAACAGTATTATTTCCAAAATGCCGTCCACTACATATTTTAAAATGTTTTATGAGCAACTATTAATATGTTAAAAAGCTAAAAAAAATTTCAGAATAGTTTCCTTATGTCTTATGTCGTAAGGAATTTATATAGTATTAGTTGTTACGAATAACATGTCAACAGTTGATTACAATTAGACTACCGGTAAGGTAGCATTTTTCAAGATAATGTCCAATAGAACTGATAGCCAAATCATTAAATATGCTTAATAATTTGTTAGTATTATCACCTTTTGGCAACGGTTGATGTTGGGATGACAAGATCGGGGTTGGCCCTTGACTAACATACTGAATATGTTAGTCAAGGATCAAACCCGATCTTGCTTTATTTGTTCAGTGGTTACGGTGGCTTTCATGACTCGTTATCCTAAAATCTGGCTACTTGGATAAGGACGGATAAATGAATAAATGAGATGATGCTCTTTATATTACCAGTGTATATGAATAGAATCACAATCAAACATATGGAGAGGTGAATCTACATCGATAATGCAAAGTCAAACCACTAACTGATATGCAGTACAAAAAGTTTAGGATGTAGATAAATTTATCAAAGTTTCATTAATAATTAATCGAATTATTTTCATATAAACAAATATATGGAAATGGAAATATTTCTTCAGTATTAATTTGCTCAAAAGCATATTTTTATAGATTGCGAAATGACTAAAACTGGTTAACTATTTAGAACACACTGCACACCTTGGTTAAACATAATATCATCTCTGACTCTGATATTTACGTTACTGATGAAGCAGATGTACTTGATGTTGTGGTTTAGCCAAAGCCAACAACGTTTCAGGATGTTTGTAATGTTTACACAGAATCCGTAAGCAAATATAATCGTAATGTTGCCATTTCGTTTCATGGTTATGATGTACTTCCATTCATTAAGTCTTCCGAACTAAACACGTGAGCAAAAAGGAAGAATTACCGTTTATATTGTAATTACACCTACATTACCGACTACTAGAAGTCTAAGCGGAACAATTGCAACAAAATAGGTCTCGTTCAGGCTTTGGTGTCAGATCTTATGTCTAATGAAATGACGTGTAAATAAGCAGAATAAGATTGTCATCGACTGTTTCAACACTCCCTTTTTATGTGATCAAGTCTGATAAAAATCAACCGGTCATAGTTAATAACTATAACGTAAAACTATTTGTTGCCCATTTTTGTAGTCAATCGATCTGCACTGAAGAAATTCTTGAACTCAAAACTGCACTGAACAAATCCAGCGATATTTTGAAGATACAAGGCAACCCATCTTGTTTTACATGCCATCACTAGGTTTGATGCGACTTTATAAACGAAGGATGATGGAAGCATTTAATTTAGTTCGGAAACGTGCACTGACATTGTATTTGTTATATGAATAGATTTGTACTATTCGTCTCAATCTCGATAATGCATTACAGAGAAAATATGCCTACTCAAATTGTACTGAGCTAAAAATATAGAGATGTGTGGCATATAAAGACTCAGTAGCCAACACATCTGATAGCGATGGCTTCATCAAATACCAATAATTGCTGAAGCTAATCAGAACTTTTACATAGTTTATCTATCAGTTCAACACTGGTTGGGTGGAGCCTTTGCCGCCTACCGACTTTGGATGGCCAATACGGATACAGGATTGCAAATACCATTGGCTATTAATCTGCTTTTTTCAAAGGCGGTTCTGTCTTGCAAATTGCAGTTGTATTAGTGGATGTATGAATTTGTTTGGTTGCAGAAAACAGTGCGAGTTGGTGCAGATATGTGCACCCATTGCAGAGACTAGACATGTAATAACATTGCACCTCATTTTATAAATGATGAAGAGAATACATGAATTATGTAATTTCCTACATGATCTTTTACTTTCTCTTTTCTCTTTTGAATCTCACACTATACATAATTGTTACGAATTCTATTTATTACTACTCCAAATAATTTACTACTAAAATGAATATATTTTGAATTTTGAATTTTAATAATGCCAAACAATTAACATTTACAAAAAAAGAAATTAGATGTTCATGTTATTTCTGAGATTACGTCATTCATTATCAACGGCATTTGTATAATTTTATAAATAACACTTGATAATACGATATTTACATTTTATTTAAGATCATTAATGACAAAGCATTGAGGTCATATTGAAAAGTATTGAGGTTATATTGAAAACTCAACGGACTTTTTAGATTTCGGAACTCTCCATTTTTTACTCTACGATGAAAGTGTTATATTTCTCGTTGCCTGGTTATGGTCAACCTTTAATTAATACTATTACACACTATTGAACAATCTTATCAATAATAATTAGCTTTAGTGTAATAGATATTAAATTAACTTTATGTTCAGATTGGACGCAATTTATGACTAAAAACATTAATATGTAATTTTTGTCAACATCTTATATAAAAATTAAGGCCAGGTTTCCCTCCATTTTATTGACAAAAGCTATATCCTTAAAACATTTAAGTCAGTACTTTATGCCAAGTATTGGTTCATGTTTTAAAAACAAAATCAAAAGTTTTTAATTATTTAATCAACTTTTCTAATAAATCTTCATCGCTATTTAATTTTTATTATTCATATTTAGAGGAGGGCTGCGGAGCTTTTAGCCTGTAAATCAGAGATGTTTCGACTCTCCCAATTATCATCGTGAAGAACATTTAATGAGACACAATTTTAGAGAGTGGGAATAGTGCGTTCAATAATTTGATACGGATCACTTCGTCGACTGCTAAGAATAACAAACACCATAACGAAAGTACATGCTTAAAATTGAAATAAAAACTAGGTACCAACAAAAACTTCGTAAGATTGATCGCAGTTTTTCTGCATTATTCTGTGTACACAAGCAATAGAAAGTGTCATAGCCGTCTTTTTACAAGTAAAGTTATCCGAGAAATGTGTTTAATAAAGGCAGGGTTTCATGTAAATATTTAAATAATAAAATAAAAAATATCTGAATAGTTTTGATATAAATGATAATATTTAATATAACAAACAATATTTATAGGAGTAGACATTTTTTGAGCCCCTTCCATCCCTATTGGGATCTTGAAGGACTTAGTTTTTGCTAGCCTGTTTGGAGTCCAGGAGATTGAATGCTGGTGGTGAGGTCTCTTTCAGGCTTGGTATGTCTTGAAGTGACTTTATCTTTCTCGCCCTTTTTATTATTATCCACAAATCCACACAAAAATACCTTACTATTTCCTATAGTAACATCAGAGGTCTCAAGTCAAACTTTCTTGATGTTTAGTCCTTTCTGTTGGGCAAATCTCCTCACATCCTTGCACTTGCTTCTATTGATAGCAACGATGTATATGGAAATAGTTATTTTCCTCTTGTCAGTTTTGACTCTTCCACGCATTCGCATGGTCTTGCTCTTTTTCTTCGCAAAGATCTTCCCAATGCACATGTCCCCAGCCTTGAATCTCATGTGTGTCGTTTTATTTGTCCGAGGTTGTCTTTGCTGCAAACCCCTTCCTGGTTGTTGTTTTTGTAGCGTCCCCTTCTGACAATGACTGCTCTGTTGTTTATGGTATATCCAGCAGTATTGATGATGCATTGCAAATTCATCCGTCAAGTTCCATCTTCGTTTTTGATGACTTCAATGCCTATAATTCTGACTGTTTCTCTCACTCTTACTGCATAGATCTAGCTGGTGAAGTCTGTCTGAACATTTCTCTATCTCATGATTTGTCTCAAGTTGTCACTTTCCCCACACATTTTCCTGATAATTATATTCATCAACCATCCTTACTTGATCTTTTTCTCACTTGTGTTCCAGGCTCGTTATATTTCCTCTTTATTTCCATTGGGTTCTTCTGATCATGCTCTCGTTGATGTTCAGGTTGATTTTTCCGTGATGTCTTCTGTTGATCGCATCTTCCATAGGAAGGTGTTTTCTACAGGAACGCTGATTGAGATGGGCTTCTCAATTTCCTATGTGACGTTCCATGGGGCCCTATCTTTGGTATGTCTCCGAATGCTGCTGCTAGGGAGGTTACTGACTGGCTTCTTATTGGAATTGACACCTTTATTTCTCCTCGTAAGTTTCAAACTACCCTTCATTCACCTCAATGAGTTTCATCTGTTTGTGCTTCTGCCATTGCCCATCGTAAGCATTACTTTAATCAGTATCGTTTGGGTGGTTCTGAGACTTCTATACAATCCTACAGAAGAGCTAGCAAAGCCAACACAAGAGCAATCTCTGGGGCTGTCTAGCTATTCTCAAAGGATTCGTGACTTAATCTCATCTCAAAGGGTTATCTCTCATGATTTTTGGAAAATCTATAATAGTGTTATTAATAGTGGCAAGTCTGCTATGCATCCTGCTTTTAATTGTCTTGAGATTATTTCATATTCTAAAGATAAGGTATTTTTTAAATAAAATTAATCTTTTTGCTGATAATTTTCTCTACATTATTTTGGTTTCTGTTCTTCCTGATTTTCCTTTTAAAACTGATCAGTTTGTAATACTGTTATTATCCCTCCAAAAATGGTTGCTAGGGTTCTTTTTAATCTTGACCAGTCTAAGGCCTCCGATCCTGCTCCGATTCCTGTTGTCGTTCTCAAACGTTGTTCTCTTGAACTTTCTTCTATCTTCTCTAAATTATTCAATTCATGTTTGTATAAGTGCTGTTTCCCTTCTTATTGAAAAGCGTCTTCTGTTGTCCCAATTTTGAAAAATGGTGGTGATCGGTCTGACTCAACTAAGTATCGTCCTGTTAGTCTCCTCTCTGTTATTAGCAAAGTTTTTGCAAGGTTAGTCAACGGCAAGCTTTTTCATTTTCTGGGGAATATCTTTAGTGATGTTCAGTATGGCTTTTGTTGTTTTCGTTTAATTGTTGATTTCTTAACGGTTGTAACAGAGCGGATTTGTAGATTTATGGATAATTCAGGAAAGGATAATGCTATTGCGCTTGACATTTTGAAGGCGTTCGACAGAGTGTGGCATTCTGGCCTCCTACACAAACTTCAGTGTTATAGTACTGGTGGTGAGGTTCTTGACATTAACAGGTATTTTCTTTCTGATCAAAGCTTGCAAGTAACTTTGGACGGGGTCTCTTACTTCCCTTTTCTTATCAATGCTGGTGTTTCTCAAGGTTCTATTCTAGGTCCAACACTGTTTCTTTTCTATATAAGTGAATTTCTAGATAATATTATTCAGAAAATTAACATCTATGCTGATGATACCCCTCTATATTCTGGTGTTGCTTCTCGCGCATCTACCTCGGATCAGTCGAAATATGCGGCTGACCTAGATGTTTACCTGGGTTCAGTTACGGATTGGGATACGAAATGACTTGTTTCGTTTAATTCTGTTAAGATTCAGCTAGTGTCTTTCAATCGTAAGCTCGTTCCTTTTCATCCTGAGATTCTCATAGATAGCCTGCTCTTGAGTATAAATCGTCTCTGAAACTTCTTGGTCTTTCTCTCTCATCAACTCTTTATTGGAGTTCATACTTAGATCCATTGTTCTTTTTGCTTCTTGTAAAGTCGGTTCTCTCTATCGCTCCAAACACTTTCTCACAACTGAGACTCTTCTCTATCTTTTCAAATCTACCATCAGACCATGTATGGAGTACTGTTGTCATATTTGGGCTGATGAATCTCTGTCGCATTTGAAGGTTGTTGACAAGGTGCAGAAACGTATCTGTAATTTAATTAGTCACACCCTTTCTTCTTCTCTGCACCCTTTATCTCACAGACATGATGGTGTTAGTCTCAGTGTTTTCTATAAATACTATTATGACATGTGTTCTTCAGAGTTATGTTATCTTTTCCCTGCTTCTTTTGTTCCAGCTCGTTTGACTTGTTGGTCTAGTGGTCTCTATCAATTCGCTGTTTTCATACCTCATAGTAATACAGCGTTCTGTTCCAGTAGCTTCTTTCCAAGAAAGGCAGGCTTGTGGAACTCTTTTCTTGCTGACTGTTTTCCTCCTACCTATAGCTTTAGTCTATTCAAGACTACCACCAATAGGCATCTCCTGTCTTTGCGATATTTCGTTCTTGTTAGATTTTTACATCAAGTAGCTTCATGTTTTCTCAAGAGCGATTTCCATAAAAAAATATTGTTCAGTTTTTATTGTAGATATTTTCCTTGTTTTCGCTATCTTACGTAAGTGTTTATAGTTGTGAAACTAATTGATGCCAGGAAATTTTAAAAAATAGTTTTTTTTTTGCTGAAGTGAATATTTAAATAAATATATAGATTTGTTTTCAGAAAATGCTTTTAATACTTAAGTTATTATAAATATAATAATCTCTCTATTTTATGTGATCTAAACACATTTTACTATTGCTAAGAATGAGAGACTTCTAAATACTTTACATATTTTTGTCATTAAAAATATTATATAAGAACCTCTCCACAAACTATTATATTTTTCCAGGGTGTATACTTTTTTACAGGGGCGTAAGGTATAATTTCATACCCTCTAGTTATTATATTTTTGAGGGTGTAGCAATTTGATTTTTGGTAAAACTATTATTTAAGTTCCTCCGCTAAAATATAAAACGCTAGGGCTATTTTTTAATTGAAGTAGATTTTTCAGGGTGTAGGAATTCTTTTTATTTAAACTATTATTGAAGATACTCCGATCATGCCACATTTGTAGTTTGGTTAAAATATCAATTCCCACGAAATGAATTATTACGACTGATATTATTCAGGCATAATTATCTTGAAAGTTTCGCATTTTTTAATAACTAATAGTAACTATCCAATATTTCCCGGGAGTCATTTGATGTACATTTTTGCATCGCTTTTTTGTTAACTATGCCGGTTTTTTACTAAATTATTTTCGGTGAAATCCTATTTTATCCCGTGAATTATTTCGCTATTTTTACTTAAACCATGCTTTAAAAAAAACATGGCATTAAAAAACACTAAGTTATGACAAGTTCCATCGTACGCGTAAAACTCAAAAATTAAAAGTCACCGATAAACATATAATAAATAGGATTTGAAGAGTTAAATTAAAAAAAAAAATACAGAAATACATTTTTAAAAACTGCGGGGACAGGACCGAGTAGGGACAGTTAATAATAACACAAATGTGGTTTATCATAACAACTGTAGCAAATGAGGCATCACTTAAATTCTGGCATCGAGATCTTAATTTCTAATTTCATTATTATGAAACAAGCAGAATCATATACTGGCGAAATGATAGTTTTAACAACATTTTATATGGTCAGGTCTGATAAAAATTAAGCCTGACAATTGTTAAAACAGATACTGATTGTTTGACCATGTTAGTATCACGGGTGTTATCCTCAATCAATATGTTTAAGCTTCACCATAATACTCCGGTGACATTCTACTGCATTAAACACTCCAGTTTGTACATAACATTATTGGATGGGATGCCACATTAGACTTTATGGGCATGGAACGGTAGAAGCATTAACACTAGTTCATAAACGGACATTTCTGAAAACATTAAACTATGTTCTGTCACTCACTATTTTTATTTACTCCTCTGCAGGAGTTAGGCACAAGGCCAGTTTTATCTTACTCCCACAAGTAAGATGTGACCACAGCTTGGGTCGAGTAAGTGGGGTTTGAAAAGCCAGCGCCCGTAACAGTGAGCACTCTGGCCATTAAAAATTGCCTGGGCAGCACCGTCGGCATTCCCCGGTAGGGGCGCCTCAGGCAGTAAGCAATAAACTTACTCCTCCCCAAAGAGGGGAGGCGAAGCCTGGGAGGGTGGACCTCCTAGAACTGCACAGGACAAACCCACAGACAGGTGGAATCAAGCCCCGAAGGACAAGACGACACCCGTCTATAGGGTGCAGTATCCATCGGAACAGATACTACACTTACTTCCTAGCGTGCCAGGTTAGTCACTCACTTTAATGTCGCCATTGAAGAGCAAGAGTTTCTACTCACATTGTGCTGATACTTATTAGGAGTTCATCTGAGATCATAGATTGCAATGTCAGTAACGCTAAGACCCTATTTTAATATATATGCAATAATAGAAAGTAATATTTTAATGTTGTGAACATGTACACGTGATCGACGTATTCAGATAAATTAATTTTGATATTGGTTTACATAATAGAATCTCATTAATTCATATTAGTGTTTACTAATTCAATAACTGTTTTCAATTTTATTATTAGGCAGAGTTTTGATTGACGCACATTTTTTTTAGATTGTGGATACAAATATTAGTATTTGAGGTGAAAAGCGTTTTTCGACTATTTCAGGTCAACATACTTCTGCTTGTTGCGATTTCGGTTCGACATTATAATTTATAAAAATGCACGCCCAATAAAACACACACACTGCGGCCAAGTAGACAAGTCAGTGAGTATCTCTCACGTTAATTTTGTTACGAAATTAAATTCCGCCATAGTGCATTTTGTTTCATTCGTACACAAGTCAGACATTTAATTATTTTGTTAAATTGTAAATTAAATATATACCCTCCAAACACACAGATACACACATACCCGGCGGTCAAGCAAACAAACCATTGAGTATACACCCTCCTCGAAAGAAAAAAATTATATATTGTTTCTTTTGCTTAGAATTTCGCGTGAGGAAAGTGTGTCGTAAACTTTTCGATCAATGTATCTCTGTGGGAGGCGGGGTTCTCAATTGTTCCGGGATTCGAGTCCATCTAGTTTCTTATAACAGTAGAGACGTGGTTGATCTTATTCTAAGAAGTTTCTGACTAAATACATGAAGGTTTTTATCATACAGTTGTATTCAAGCTATTCAGATCCATAAAGATGTTCAGGAATTTAGTAAGAGACTTGCTAGGATTGGGTGAACCATGAAACTGTAGTAAACTGTTAAGACAAAGCATAGTTACTATTATTGCAAAGCTTTATCTTAAAATATATTGAGCATGTTATATGTAAAAAGCCTGTTTAAAACTCAAACTTACCCCCTATGTTAGAATTATGGGTGAAAGTACAGAATAGTTAACACTCGAAAAAAAAAAAACTCACAATTTATATAAAGCGTATTAGAATGACATTCTCTACCGAACCGACTTAGTTTTAACGTATGTAAATGATTTGTGAGACTTTTAAACACTCAATCCCGCGAAGTTTTAACGGGCGTTAACGATTTGCAAGAATTTTTAAATGTACATATCGATCCCACACGTCAAAACTATACCGATTCGGTAGAGAATGTTATTCTAATGCGTTTTTAATAAATTATGAGTTTCTTTCTGGCAGATACGGGTTGTCGAGTGTTAACTATTTTGTACTTTTACCAAATTATACTTTCAGACTTATCTCCCTTGTAATCTTCTCCTATCATTTATATTAGATTTTTCGAATATAACTAGTTTTTGATCACTGTTGCAGGTGTACCAATCGACTTGTTATAGCTAACTTATTCAGTTAGTTTCTTTTTTACATTTACTACAAACGTGATTTAAAATAAAATAAGTTTTTTTGGGAGCAATACTTAAAACGATTTCACTGTAAATAATAGGCGAGCATACATTAGTAAATTACAATTTGTTTATTTTGTTTGCTTTGAAATATAAATAGAAATACATTAAATATAAAGAAAATAATACTCACTTGAAAACACAAAAAGCGAATAACATTCATCCGTTTCGTTTACGGGTGATCTTTTTTGTTCTGTGAATCCCCTTTTATGCTCAGATGAAGGCACTTTACTAAGTACTATAGACTAGATAGAATATATTCAAATTGTGTTTGTTGTGATTGAACGTAAAAGGCTGGTATCAATGACAAATCATCAGGGTCTGACTGAACGCACACGGCGACGACGAGGACCACCCGACTAACAATGTTTATATATCTAGCAAAAAGAAGGGACCACTGAGACAGGTTGTAATTTTCACATGTTAGCCTTCATCTGATCCGTATAAATCGGTTTTAAAGTATTCATAAAACAACGGCTTACTTTCTTTTGAATCGAATAGAGACATGGCAATAATGCCGGCCACATTCAAGAGAAAATTGAAAGAGAGCGAGAGAAAAGACAACAAAACTTGATTGCTTTTCTCGGCGACGATATTGTTGTCTCATTGTCCGTGCTTGTTATTTAGAGAACCATGAGTGAACATAGCAAGTAGTATTGTTGCTTCAGAAGCTACTCTGCCCTCCACCCTTTCCCACCATTGGAGCGACGTCAGCCGAGCCGGATTTCCTTTAAATTACACTCTGCCCCAGCGCCATTTTATGTGACACAAACTTTCTCACATCAATATAATCTTCCTGGACGATTTCTACCAACAGCCGCCATTTTTTTTTATCCGATACTAAATGTATTTTCATCAATAAAATGAGCAATTCATATTATTTGATATGAATACGTTATTGTACAATCTTCATAGACTTGGATGAATTAAAAGATAAAGAAAAAAATACCTGCTTTAAATAAATGCTAAATTTTGATAGTTACACAAGTAGGGTTAACTGTTAATAAAACCTTCTTTCAATTAACATTCATCTAAGTAGTATTCATAATTAAAGTTTTAATTGAACAACTTCTGTAAAACTATATGTACGATGACATCCTTATAATATTCACAACATATTTTTACTAATGAGCCACAGCTTATAAAGGCTACAAAGCACGAGGCAAAGCGTTAGCGAGATGGATAGATTGACATTGAATAATGATGAATATTATGAGAAGATCTAAAATATCCACATACCACCACTCAAAACAACACCCGAGCCAGAAAATAACAATTCTTACCTATGTGTAAGAAACATCGCACATGGAATGTGATGACTAAAGGACAAGGTATGGAAAAGCGAGAGTCACACGGTGCCAAACGTAAACTCAAGTTTCATATTTTACTCTCCATATTTAGAGAATAAACAAATATTTCTATCTACATAATTCAGATTGTCGACAGGAAATGTATTTTGAAACGTTAAAACCTTTAGTTATATTTTCCCATTTTCCCATTTATTCATGTATTGTGCCTCTTGTTGGTATCTCTTCTGTTACTGAATAATCTCTTTTCAAATGAAAAAAGAATAAACCAATATTTATGTTTGGAAGTAATACAGTTTTTATTTGTTTTCTATCAGCTATATTTTTAATTTCATAACATCTCCTATTCGTTGTTGGATGCCATGAACACTTGTAAGATCATTCTTTCAAATATTTTGCATCGTTTTCAAATATTATTTCTATAACTGCTTTAAGAAGATAAGAAACATGCTAAAACTCTATTGTCTTGCTTTTTAATCCAATTACAAATAAAGACAATACCATAATATTTGTAGGATATGGGACGAGGCATTTTGTATAATCTGATCAATTGCCTTAAAGTAATAAGAGGATTTATTGCCAGTTTTCAATAAATACTATGAAAATGTTTTGTATGCGATTTGTTTCTTTCTTTAATTTTTGTTGCATGTTTGTCTGTTAGCGACTTCATATAAATATCCATCAGTCATTAAAAGGTGTTGTATGTCTGTCCGTTAGCAGCGTAGCATAAATAGCGAATAGCTCTCTATGATATTTATGTTATTGCTTTCACATAAATACCGAACGGTTCCGCTTTTAAACATGTCTGTCTGGTAGCAACTTAAACAACTTACCGTTCAGAGTTTTATTAAAAATTATTTTTGCTAACAACTTTACATAAATACATATTTCGTCTTTATTAAATGATATCCTTTCTGTCTTTTGACTTCACATAACTAAAAAGCATGTCTTCATTAAAATCATTCGTTGTCTGACTGTTAGCAACGGTAGTTATTTAAACTACCGTTTGGTTCTCCAGGAAAATATGAAAACCGTTTGTGTTCAAGCAACGTCACATAACTTCACATCAAATCTTCCATAAACCACGTGTTACCAGTCTATCTGTGAGCAATTTCACATAATTACCAGAAGTAAAAATATGTTCATCTGTTACCATTCGAATCTTTATTAAAGAACTCATTTTTTCTGGCCATCAAAAACTTTACCTTACGGATCTTCATTGAATTGTTTTCTTTCTGCCTGTTAACTTTACATAATAAAATATCAGATGTTCGTTAAAACATCTGTAGTCTGTCTGTCTGTCTGTCTGTCTGTCTGTAAATAACTTTAAATAACTACCATTTGGATAGTCCTTAACACATATTGACCGCCTGTCTGTTAGCAAACACGCATAACTACCGCTCAGATTTTCATAAATTGTTGTGTCTTTTGGTCATCATCTTCATGGAACGACCGATCCCATCTTCATTAAAAGAATTGTTTGTTTCTCTCTCTTTCTCTCTCTCTCTCTCTTTCTCTCTCTCTCTCTTTCTCTCTCTCTCTCTCTTTCTCTCAGCTTGTTAGTTATTTCACATGCCTACAAATTGAATCTTCATTAATGTGTTGCCTATCTATCTAGTACAAACGTCACATAATTACCGATCGAATGTTCATTACAATTCTATCGAAAATCTTCTTTTGTACAGGAATGTAACATGTTGAAAGCCGTTCAGATCTGAATCTGGGTACATAAAACATTTTATGGATTTTCAACAATGAAACACGAAGAACTGTACTCTTCCAGTGCTATTATTTTTGCTGCTGTATATGTGTGCGTAAAAGTATTTAATTAATTACAAGCGCATCTGTGTTCGGTTTGCTATTATGCAAATTTGAATAAATTAATGAATTGTATTTTAATCACATATCTATTCATATGCTCTCTTGCTGGTTGTTCAGTCAATATAATTGCACTCGCACTGCGTTGAAACTATTAACATATTAACACGTGGAGACTATTAACATATTAACATGTGGAGACTATTAACATATTAACATGTTGAAACTATTCACATATTAACATGTGGAGACTATTAACATATTAACATGTGGAGACTATTAACATATTAATATGTTGAAACTATTCACATATTAACATGTGGAGACCAGAGTAATGAGTCGATCGGTCGGCAATTACTCTCTTCCTTAGTCCAAGACGGAGTTTTCGTTGTCTTGGATAAGCAAGATAAGACAGAAAGAAAATAATTAAATAAATACTAAATCAGTTCTGCCAAATTGTCTTGCAGGATATGCCAGATGTGAGCTGCACTTCAGAGTTGTTTTATCCTCACTTTCTCGTCCAGTTTGTCCCACACCAGTTCAATGGCATTTACATCCATAGATTTTGTACATAACAAAATGCCCAAACACGTGAAATTACACTTGAACAAAGGAAAAAAGATAGTTACTAAAAGACAAGAAAGATATTGAAGTTGAATGTATGAAATTCACTGCTAACGTAATTAAATGATCATTATAGATTTTGGAATACAACTTCTATGCGCAAAGGACCCTACTATAGGCTATACTTGGTTTGGTTTAGTTTTCTGCAAAGGAGGCAAAGAGGATGTAGAAGTCATTCATTAACGTACAGATATCTCCAATTTTTTTCAAATTTTAATAATAATTATTAGACATCACTTAATAAATATTCCCCTCTATTTCAGTATTTTAAAGTGATTTTTAGGAGGCATATTATGGGCACAAACTCCCACTTGAAAATTCAAATATTTTTTATATTTGTATTAAATTTTACCATTAAAAATCAATTAATCAAGAATCCCCTCATATATATATATATATATATATATATATATATATATATATATATATATATATATAGCATAATATAAAATGAAATAATAAAATAAGGTGCGAAACAAATTTTATTAGAATTCAATTCTTATCGGAGAGAAGAGGTTCTGTTTACTTGGCTTGCGGGAGAGTAATTACCTTCGAATGTAATTTTATTCATTGGAATAATTTTTATCGGACCCGGAATAAAAATTGGCCGAATACATCAGGTGAGTTTAATTTTATTCGAATTGGATTTACCGGAGCTTTAATTTAACCAGGGAGTTATAGTTTGCACTACTCCGATCAGCTCATAAAATCCCTGAATTTTTAACATTATAAAATTCAACACCAAGTGAGTTTTCTGAACATTTCATATGATTTGGTTACTTTATCGTTTTTTTTTTAATTTGCATACACCTCGGATACATTTTTCACTGTCATTTACTGCATAGATTGCAAACAGGTTTCCCGCTTGTATAATGTATTCGTTTTTGGACTACCATTCACACCCTGGATCACTTTTCGATCAACATCTTGGATATTTTTCCTGAATATGTTTTAAATTGTATGACTTGGATGAACTGTATAGCTTTAACAAAAAAGTATGTTTTGAGCTGATATATTTGATGTTTTATATACTTTTATGTATTTTTATATATATTTTTTATATATTTTCAAAGTTTAATTTTATTACCTGCAGTAATGTCATTGCGGTAATGGTCCTCTGAGGAGAAGAATTTTCTTTGAAAACTCATGAGTTAAGGACTTTTAGGTACTTTGCCTGAACAGTGAATTTTAATAAAATTTGATTGGCCCCTTATTTTATTATTTCATTTTATATTATGCTATTAATGCTCTATCCAGTATATTGAGCTTCAGTTTTATCCGGATGTTCACTAATTAAAGATATTACTTGCTTCTTATATCTTTTGTAGGATTAACTTCATATATATATATATATATATATATATATATATATATATATATATATATATATATATATATATATATATATATATATATATATATATATATAATGCGACGTCGTTTTAAGCTTACTGCTCTCATCGGCGCAGGGAAATAAAAATCTCAGGCGGTCACAGGCGCGAATACGGTTCACAGAGACACCTCGAATCTGTAAGCTTTCACTTAGTCTCATATCACGTGATATCGGAGAAATTAAGTAATATTTAACACTGAAAGCGGCGAATGTAAATATCAAAAGCATTCGATGAGAGTTGACGATATAGCCGGAGTCTTGCACTGGGGTTCAGGTTAATGTCTATTTTTAATCTCTCCAATAGTGCTCTAACTTTAATTTTACTTAAAAGAGCTTCGAATGATATTAAATTATATTTTTAATATTTTCTTTACTTACGACATCATTTCAAGCTTACACAAGGTAAACAACAATCTCAGATGGTCACAGAGCGCGAATCATTTTCACAGTATATATATCTAAATATATATATATATATATACACATTGATATATATATATGTATACATACATACATATGCATATATCTCTATCTATCTATCTATCTATATATCTATCTATCTATCTATCTAAATATATATATATATATATATATATATATATATATATATATATATATATAGGAAAAATTCAATTTCGATATTTAAACCCGTTAGTAATTATAATTTCTCCCAAAAAATTTCACACACAATATTTATGTGTTGATATTTAACGTTTGAGCTGTCTAAGTAAAATGCCTGGTTATTCAGCTGTTATGAATCTGATTGTTGCAAATGATCTTCACAAAAGGTGACCCTAATTTGATCACATTTTTATATGTGTATCTAATATTATTATATATGGTACAATAATTTTCAACTCTATCTTCTTTTATTAACCATAACTATTGTTAAATGCTGTAAATATGAATTAGACATTTATATATGTATGTATCTCCAGATTAAAATGTGTCGCAATGCATCTGTCGGCTTATTTATTCTTATCGTTTCTATGAGAACTGAGACTGACCAATGTACGATAAGTTTCCCTTGCTTATAAAGGTTTTTTTTTTATTTCACATCAAATAAATGATGGGAAATAGTCAGAATAAATTAAATATTTAATAAGTTAAATATTTAATAAGTTAAATATTTAATAAGTTAAAGATTTAATAAGTTAAATATTTAATAAGTTAAAGATTTAATAAGTTAAAGATTTAATAAGTTAAATATTTAATAAGTTAAATATTTAATAAGTTAAATATTTAATAAGTTAAAGATTTAATAAGTTAAAGATTTAATAAGTTAAAGATTTAATAAGTTAAATATTTAATAAGTTAAAGATTTAATGTTGAATGATTGCGATGTCTTTTCAGATCTCACGCGTACTTTACCAGACAATAAATTGGACAAGCGATTTTGTTAAAACACAACGACTGTTCGACTTATGCTACAAATACGTCGCCGTTCGGATGGGAAGGTTTTACAATGTATATGGTATATCTATCTGATGTAAAAAAAAAAAGACGATTTTTATACCTTATTAAGATGCCAGATTTTTCTCTTCACGGAATTAAATCTTGTACGAAAATCGTTTAGCGTAATTTAACACAGTAAATCTCTCCTACATTTTAACATGTTACATCATAACAGCTAGCAAATCGGCTAAAACAGCTTAGACTTTCAAAGTCAGTGATGACTGGAGGTCTGTGGTTCGAACATAGATGTTGATTGATTGGTTAGTTGGATAAAGACAAGCTAAATAGCTTTCAAAAGAGAAACCCGTTTCCGTTAATTTTAGTATTATATTTCGAGGAGATCATTGTCACATCGCTCGAAAAACGTAGACAAAAATTAATCGCAATGCTTCGACGATGTGTTATATTTAGAAATTCAGCTTTTTTAACCATGAGTAAAGCGGTAAAAAAGAACACGGGCCTGAGGAGATCTTCCTTTCGGAATGATCAAGTCTGAACCATGTCTTATCTTATTTTTAACTTTGTGGCCATCTTTGTTTATTCCATGCCCGTTGATTAAAATTATTTAACCGTATTAATTACGAAAACGCGGTTTGTCATCGAGTGACAATTATGTGTTTCAATGTTAAAAACACTTGTATAAATCGTTTTTTAATTTTGATGCGTCAAATTTCTTAGAAAATTCAATGAATTTTATTCACATTACTTTTCTAAGGCAAAATAAATGCACATGTTCGCGAAATTCTCATACAATTTTTGAAAGATAATTTGAATCATGAAGGTGGCATGCATGAAACTATTTTGTAAAACATATTTTCGATATTTTTTGTATTAAAATGTTATTTTCTCAGAACATCAATAATAACATTACTATGTAAATATAATTTCAATAAATGTTTTTATTAAATGTGTCGATAAAGATATTTAGTAGAGTGTCACAATTAAATTTCAAGCATTTAAATATCTTTAGAGATCAATGGATGTTCTTTTTTAATCTTTTGGTTGACTTTTCAAAGTAGTATCCTTCACTCTCTAATAAATGTATATTTGTTTGTATATAGATACATATATAAGCAAGTCAGACACCCCCCCAAAAAAAACTGAATGGAATTCGGAAAGTACAATGTCGACGGTTTGTATTTTTTATTTAGCTCATCAGAAATATTATAATAATTTATATATGAAACATTAAATTATTGACGTAATTCAATGATTTTATATGAATATTAAGTCGAACAATAGTGAGGCATAAGTTGTTTCTAATTTTTGACGGAGTGTGTAATATTATAATTATATGCATGTCTCTATAGCAAATATGCAAAGACACATTCGTATAGACATGCTTGTATTAGAAATATGGTTAAACTAGTTCGGTTCCATATGAAATGCATTTATAACTGTAACAATAGTATGAAACCATTGTTTATTGTTTAAGAAAACCATTTGGGGGATCGTTAAAGCTTTAACAAAAACATTTGAAAGAAAATGTAATAAATATATTGTAAAATTACTTATTGGAAATTACGTGTTTTTGGTAAAACATATAAAAAAACACCTTTTGGATATTTATAAAATTCTGAGACATTTCTTTCATAAAGAAAAAAATGTGTCAAATAAACATTTAGACCTAAATGTTAATATTTCAAAACTATTAACATAATTCAATATTTTCTATTTCTATTTTTTTCATATTTCATAACATTTTATCAACGACGTATCTTTGTGCGCTAAATTTAAACGTTGCTTTATTTTTCTGCGGTATTTCCTATACTAAGAACGGTATTTAAATTGTTATGCATCAATTTTGAATTTAACTTACTCTTAAATGTACTATTCTATATCAAACAGAATTCAGAGTAGTTTATACATATTTGTTAAAAATGTTGTCGTAGTCTAATGTAATTTTATAGCAAAGTGCTCTTTTATTATTTTAATTCAGGTATTTTAAGCAATTTGTTACATTACATTATTTGTTAAGTACTTAATTTATATAATGAATATATAAGAGCTATTATATGTTTTGTGTGTGCTTAAAGATTGCATGTATAAGCACGTATTCAATACGCTTAACTGTATTAACGGGTAAAGGGAGGCATTTAAACGTTCGACTAAATGTATACAACAAATGAATATGAAACTTTCTGAATGCTAGCATAAAACATATAACAAAAGCGATAGAATACAATAGAAACATTTCAATCATCAAAAAGCATGCTAATAACTGACACTGAATGCACACGTACAAGTAAACGCGCTCATACACACACATACACACAATAACCAACAAAAGTAGCAAGAGTCACCCATCTATCAAATCGTTTGCAAAAAAAATAAGAATAAAAAAAAAGAATATTGTGGGTATTTTGATGTGAAGGCCGTAGTCGTCCCCGCCTTCCTAATATCCGCCCAACTCGCCCCTTTTCTTGATTGTGAAGTGAGGCGTTCAAATGTTCCATTGAACCATCTCCCTAGCGTGAATTGTGGTAACGCTGTATGAGTGAGACTGAGCCGGGCTCCATGGAAGAAAATGATTTGTTCCACATGCCTGCATGCAAGCCTCTACCTAACTAGATGCTTAACTGGGTGCAATTTGTTCTGCATGCCTGCACACACCTGCTCTTGTCATTCGTCCCCTATGCGAGTGTGAAGCGTCCGAATGAATGCCCAACACCTAGCCAAGTATCAATGTCGCCTCCCACTTCTCCTCGTCGCTGCTCTCTAATTGACACCAAGCAAGGTACCACACCAATAAACAGCCAGAAAGAAGACATACACAAGCATTGCAGGGTGATGCAAAGCCATCAATTAACGGAAACATACAATATTTTTTTTAAATGTAAGAAATGATTGTGTTAAATAGATATGGGCCTGTTGGGAAGTGGGAGGCACTCTTAGTTTTGTTCTATTACAGAAATACCAATCACAGAATAATATTGATATACGTTCACATCTTTTGTTATTTAGAGTGACACATTGTACTATTCTAAAGTCTAGAATTGCAGGGTTTTTACGATATTTCATATTGCAATATAGCAATTCTCTTCACTGGAAGAGATGATACCAGTTAAATCATTTAAGATCAATGTTCGTACTTAAAGGTAGCATTTCAACAAAAAGAACGGATCTATTCGTAAGATGCGTCCATTTATTATGCGCATTTAGCAATGGAACGGTGTGACAGAACACTGAACACTTTATTTTAAAATTAAACGGCAAAGACTAACGAAAATACTATTTCCAACTTACTAATTGGGAAATGAATGAACTCACACAAAGAGGTTTGGTAGTTTGGTAGTTTTGTTTTACGGCATATCAACCCTTTTTGGGTTATTTAATGCCGAATCTGGTCTTGTTTTCTTCTCTTTTTTGTTTCTTTCCCCTTTTAATATCTGTTTCTATTTAACCCATAGTTGGGACCCTAACAGGTACTACCACCCCGGGTCAGGGTGGACCTGGGAGCAATGGTAATTAAGAGGAGGCTCCACATTCCCCAAAGTCCGTAAGCCGGATCTCACCATCGGATGTAGTTTAAGGTCATATCCAGGACCGGGAGTAGGGTAGGAAAAATAAAAATAAAAAAGGGGAGGGAGAAAGGGAGAGGGGCTGTTGTTTTTGTTTTGGGTTTTGTAGAACATAATTAAGTTTTACAAAAAAAAAAAAAAAAAAAAAACGTCAATGTAGGTGAATTTCGTCTCAGGGAGCCACAGGGCAGCCTGATCTGGTATCACCAGTCACACAAAGAGAATAAACTGATATGCGCTTAACAAGACATATACTCATTGACACTGTCTTTTGGCATTAAATACGAAAGATAAAGGGTGAGTTTGCCGTTAAACAGACAAACCAAACAAAATCAAAATAATCGAAATATGTTTTAAACAGGTCCGTGTGACGAAACGGATGAAGTTATATAAATAAAGAACACTTTATACTATCACCGCTAAATAAGAATACACAATAGAAACAGATAAACATTCAACCTTCTTAATCAGTAACATAAGGTTGTATTTAAATAATACTAAGTTGCAATTTAGGCCCCAACAACCATATAGACAACCCCTGTAAACACGGTATTTCTCTCAAAAGTGACAGCTTGACACAAACCACCGGGAGATAAATCGGTGATTATTGCTGCCCGTTTCATTTTAAGACTGTTTTCGTTCCGTGAGAGGCTGATTATTTGAGATAGGTTCTAAGGGTCTCTTCTAAACAGTAATAGCATAGCTGTGTGAGTGAAACCATGGTACATTTATGTAAACTGTAACGTATATATATATATATATATATATATATATATATATATATATATATATATATATATATATATATATATATATATATATATGGTAATTGATAACATCTACGAACCACGTATGAAAATGTATTTAAGTGAAATATTTTTGAAAATAAACACGTGGTGCAATTTAAATGAAAAAAAAAACATTTATTGAATTTTTTTCAAGCTTTCGTTGTAAATATTTAACCGAACACATTATAATGCGTGCTTCTAAAATGCTGTTCATTTCCTTATTAAAAAAACGCCAGTCATCGACAGACATCGACCGGGCTCTAACGTCTTTTATAACTTGACGTGCTTTTCTGTCTTTACCATGATTCGAGCCCTCGGGGTTATACCGTCAAATGCGAGAGAAGAAGAACAAAAGAAAAAAACTATAAGACAGTTTCGCCTTACAACGTTGTTTTACAACGAAAACTTGCAAAAATGAATAACTAAATAAATGATTTTTTTGAATTTAAATTGCACAATGTGTTGGTTTAAAAAAAAAATTTCACTTAAATACATTTTCATGCGTGCTTCAAATATGTTGTGCATTTCTTTATTCAAAAAGCGCCAATCTGCGCACAACATCGACCGGACTCTACTTGTCCTAACGTCTTTTACAACATGACGTGCTTTTCTGCCTCTACCGTCATTCGACCCTTCGCGGTTAATACCATCAAAATGCGAAAGAAGAAGAAAATAAAAAAACACTTTAAGACAGTCTTGCTGGAAAAGTTTTTTTTTACAACGAAAGCTTGCAAATCATTAAATAAATGATTTTTTCATTTACATTGCACAATGTGTTGATTTTGTAAAATATTTAACTTAAATATATATATATATATATATATATATATATATATATATATTGTTACGATCAAGTGAATTCCTTCGCTTGGCCACTTACAGAAAGGGGGGATGAGCGAGCGAGCCTCGTCTGCCTGACTTTTACTAAAGAATGGAGGGGCCATATACCCGA
>OY744521.1:177948144-177960644 GCA_963556195.1 Sepiola atlantica | reverse complement strand
TTAATAAAAGATGCAAATGATTTAATCTATTATTTCATTATCTTTTAATGGGAGTGGGTAGTGTAGTATAAACTATGTTGTTATAAGACCGTCATTCCAGGAATTATTACCTCCTTTTTAAGGGTGTCTGGTAATCCTCCAAGGTATTAAATCATCCTTTAAAGGAGTAACTTATGGTGTCATGAGACCATCTTATTCTTTTTTTGGGGGGGGGGGGTAAGGGAGTAATGTAGTATCTGTTATGTTTCCATGATACCATACTCACAGGTATTACGTTCTCCTTTTATGAGGGTGATCCTCCCAGGTATTACGTCCTTTTACTGCGGGGCAGTATAGTATATGGTCGTTCCTCGTGATACCATCCTTACATTATTATATTCTATGTTGGGAGATTAGTGCACTATCTGTTCTGTTCTCATGATATCATCCTCTCGGGCATTAACTCCTTCCTTTTTGGGGAGGGGGTAATTATAATATGCTCGCAGTACTTACCTACCCCTTCGGGGGTCAGTGTGGAATATGTTCGTTCAGCATAATAGCATCTTCCCAGGCTAGCAAAAATGTGCTACTGGTTGAATAACATAAATTTGCTAGTATCTCTCTCTTTCTTTCACTCTCTATCTCTAGTGAGAGGGAGAGAGAGGGAGGGAGAAAGAAAAAGGGATAGAAAGAAAGAGAGAAAGATAGAGATTGACCACCCAACCTCAGAAAATACGTATACTAACTCTCGATGAATCTCATTTCTTATTTTTTTTTGCGAGAATAAAATGAAACGTTGGTGATAAATACTTTAATGTGTTTAAGACTTATTATCAGAACATGCGAGACTTTGCATACATTTTCTTGATTTTAAAGGATGTGTTCCATATGACCTTTATTTAGCTCAGCGCCTATATTGAAGCGGAGCACAAACTCGTCCATGATACCATTTCAGACCGACCGACTGGGAAATGGCTCTGACTTCTTCACCGATGACTCTTTAATTTTCAATGATAGTGCCGGGTCTCTATGCGTACAGTCTGTCTTTAAGATAGATCCAAAGTAGGAAATCTGCGGTGCTAAAGTCTGAGCTCTGTGGTGCCCATTCAACATCAGCCTCGTGATGAATCGCACTGTTTCTAAAGTTCTCTTTCAGGCAATGTTAGGGTTGAAGCGTGAGAGCTTGTTCTACCTTGCTAGAACCAGAACTTTACAATACCCGACGAGTACAGGATCTGCAGCTCATTTTTGTACACAGTATTGGGACTCTGCTTTTGTATGCTTTTCAAGGAGTTATGAATAGCTTGGATGGTTCTCACTGGCCGCTTTAAGGTTCTCCACGGTCCATTAATCATTGAAAGGGTGCACTAAGTTCTAATTGCTGCTTTTGAAGTGAGCTGTTTCAAATTTTAGCTGATGCATGAATGTCTCCTGCACTTTCTTGAACAAGCCTGTTTTGTATTCACCTTTGACACATTATATTACTCTCTGGAGATTCCACTGGTATCTAGTTATGTTTCCACAGATGTTTATTCTGCTATGTTCTGCGAAATAAAAATAGTTAGTGAATTAATAAAACATATCTGACAAAAAGTGTGTGCAGTGTTCGGTTTTAGGTCTATCTATCTATATTTAACAATATATATATATACATATATATATATATATATATGTATATATATATATTGTTAAATATAGATAGATAGACCTAAAACCGAACACTGCACACACTTTTTGTCAGATATGTTTTATTAATTCACTAACTATATATATATATATATATATATATATATATATATATATGTGTGTGTGTGTGCGCGCGTGTGTGTGTGTGCGTGCGTGCGAAACGACAGAAAGGAAAAACAATTAAATATTAAACAGAGAAAGAAATAAAAATCATACGAGAGATTGACCGGATTCGTCCGGATCAACAAACGTTTTCAGAAAGAGTGAACATTTAAAATTTATTGAACAACAGCAAAAAACATAGGTAAGCAGATGTTAAATGGGATGTGTTTGGCACGGGCGTTGCCATTTGAAAAGGTATGTAGGGCACGCGAAAAAATGTTAATTGGGAAAATGGAAGAGAAAGGCAAAGAAGAAAAGAAAAAGAAAAAAATGGAAACACGGATGAAATGCAGTAAAAATTAGTAGTCTTTAACCTGGGTCGGAGTTACTGATGCAGTGGCAAGCTATATGGCAATGTGTATGCTTTGCCGTTTTTCAATAAATTTCAAATCTTCACTTTTTCTTCCGACGTCTGTTGATCCAAGCGAAACCGGTCAATCTCTCGTTTGATTTTGAATTCTTGTTTAATTATTTTTCATTTCAGTCTTTTCATGACATTCTGACCCACGACATTTCATTCAATAATGTATCGTGTATTTTATCCTCATATATATATATATATATATATATATATATATATATATATATATATATATATATATATATATATATATACATATATATATATATGTATATATATATATATATATATATTCTAAAGAAGCTTTGAGTTATTTTAAACAAAAAGACAAAAAAAAAGGAAAATGCAGTTTAAATTCCCAGAGAAACAAACTAAATCCAAAATAGTGAAGACTTAACATTCGTTGGGGAATTCATAAATAAATAAAATATATAATAGTAAGTAAATAAAATAAAAAGGGGGATTAAGTATCTAACAGTGAAACAAAAACAGGAGACCTTAACGTAAGCATCTAATATTAACACGGGGATCATCAGCTGTTTCGGAGATTTAAAAACAGGACAGTTATATGCATGCATATATATATATACATGAGATAAAATCGAAGGATACTATCTGACAGAATAAAACGTGGAAAAAGATAAACAACAGAATATCAAAAGCACAATATCACCAAAAGGCATGTTCAAGTTTATTTCGCTTAAGTTTATTTGCTTAGAAAAAGCAAAAGATGAAGTTTATATCTATTTATACAAATATATGTATGAGGAAGGGTGTAAAAAGGAAGATGGTGAGGGAGATGAAGGTGGAAGAGGATAGGGAAAGTGGGAAAGAAGATTAGGTATATCAGTTGAAATATAGAAAGTCGCTATCAAGGTTGTCGACAAAGCAGGAAAAGTACAGATCAAATGGATTGGTCATATAAAAGATGAAGAATATGGGTTTTGTGAATAAGTAAATGTGTCGATAAAATAGAGAAGCAAGGTAAAGATGGCGAAAATACAAACCTATTCGAGGTGAGGGAAAAGTGATAATGATGCGTGAGAATGATAAAATACTATCATTACGAGGGGAAAATAGCTGAATTTTAAGCGGTACCAACTTTAATAATCCGCTTTGTTAGGATATGCATGATAAAAACATAACAATTTTTGTTTGATCGTCTAGTTGTAATTAACGATAAAAGCAGATTTAATAAACGTCTGCATGTTTGATTATTGAGGTCTGTGAAAAGTCAAAATCATGGCTGAAATCAAACATTGGAGCAACAATAGCGTTTTTATCATCACTGAGTTTAACCGCTCTCTTATATTCGTAAATATTTTTTATCCAGTGTGCGCTTTGTTTCACCGGTCTAATGATTGCTATATGTCTTGCAGGAACGGGCTTGGATGCTATCTCCTGTGGTAGGTGTGTTGTTAATGTTTTTATGTTTGCCAATGGGGGTTTTATGGTGTGTGAAGTGTTAGATAGACGTCTATAGATGAGTTCCTTGCTTATGATTTTAGGTAAAATGATCAGTATATGATCAGTGTTGTATTTGTTGTTTAATATGTGGAGGGCAAAAAACGGATTATTAGAGAAAATATTAGTAACTTTGATACCGGTTCAAATCATCTCAAATTTCTTTTCTGATGCATCATAACATGATTATATCTTTTCAATCTGTCCGTTTCCCCTCTTTTTGATCGACACACCAAGTTATATACGATTACCCATATTCTTAACCATCTATCTGATATTTGTAATTCCCTCTTTTTTCTTAACCTTTGAGGGTGACTTCCTATATATTAACTGATCTACCTAATTCTTGTTCCCCTTTCCTTTTCATCACGCTAATCTCTATCACCCATATTTTTATTTCGTCCTCCCTCTATAATTTTGGATAAATAGATATCACATTCATTATTTGCTTCACTTATGATTAAGCCTATACAAAAGTTAAATGAAATATTAGTCAATAGCATGTTTTGTATGTCGTTTTATCTTTTATATCCTGCGTTTCATCCAATTAGTATTTTGTTGTATCCGTTTTTTTAATTCAACTCCTTTTCCTTCTCTCAGCCCCTTTCTCTCTCCCTATATATATATATATATATATATATATATATATATATATATATATATATATATAGATAGATATTGTGACGTATGGACAAGTTTACAGAAAAAGAGCATTTCTTTGGATCGTTTTGATAAATCACAATTAAATTCCCCCCCCCCCCCCGAAAATAAATATGTTTCCTCTTTTTTAGTACATATTCATCTTCTTTGAAACTTTAAGCGGAGTTCAGGAACGGATAATCATTTTTTAAATCTTTATTTAATTCCCATTTGAATCAGGGCAAATGCTTAGTCCACGAGCGGCGATAACGCGTTTCCGTGCATTATACGTCATATCCGGTTTATAACAACATATATAATGACTGGAAGACTACTAATGAGAAATGGGCTTCACACCCTTCATATAACGTTTTGCTAAAAGGTAAAAACCTTTTTTAGAAAAGTAAAAGCTTAGAAAATGCTGGAAGAATTTTAAGAAGAGCATTACAGTCTTTTTACCAGTTTAGATACTTGAAGAAGGCATATATTCCATCAAAAGGTCATCAGGTTTTAATAACGCATAATTTCACCCCAAACGTATTGTTTAGTCATCATTTCGGATATTTTACCGATTTTCTCCGTAACATTTTCTTGTGATCTTTTTAGTTGAACACAGAAAGGTTGCATAAAAAAGCATATTATGGAATCAAAACGAAGCAATGTTCTAAATAAACGATGTCTGACTAGAAAATGAGCATTTGAGATTCTGATGTTCGTCGAATACAGGTTCGATCTACGTTTTCTGTCATCATATCGTTCATTCAGCTTTCCTCAATTAAACTGAACAAATATACAGAAGATTTACAAGAAATAATGTCGATAAATTATGAAGTCCTTTCTTTTTATAGCGTGAAAGTCATTCATCTCGTGAGATGAATGTAACACTACAGCGTGTTCGAGAACAACTTGATGATGTTTATATTCTTTCATTTAAGAAGAATCTGGCCCATTGAATAGCGGCAAATACCAACGGATTGCTGTTTTCTGTGCACTATTGGTGGGTTTGAAATCTGGAGAACATGGACGACAAGAAAGCACGGGAATATTGGAAGAGAGTGACCTGCATCCTGATGATTCGCGCCGGATTAAAAAAAATCGGAGTACTTTGTTAGATTAGGACGCTCACAAACTTTAACCATGACCATGATCCTAACCCTAACCATAAACCCTTAACCCTAACCCTACCTTAACCCTAAACCCTAAACTCTAAACCCTAAACCCTACCCTAACCCTAGCGACGGAGTAAAAGTTAGTATGGATTCTAATCTAACAAAGCACCCAGAATCGTGGTTGTTAAATGTGAGCTGGAGAATTTCGACGGAGATATGGAAGTAATGGCTAGCAGGAAGATCATAGCAGGCGTTCTGACATTAATGGAATTCGTTCAGAAGCTGCAACAAAAGGTAATATAAGATCAAAACTAGGTACCGCGGATCTTGACGATATAGATCAGCGTCGGAGTGGCGACTACGAAGAGAGCGCTGAAGAAGATCCTCGCTACTCCTCATACAAAAGTCGCCAGGTCCATTGCTCATCGCCAAGGCTCAAGAGAACAACCTTACGAAATCCACTAACCTATCAATCCCAAACACACAGTCTAGCCGGAAAGGTTTTGTCTTTTCTGAAGACAAGTTTTGCGTAACGCGCAGAACAACGAGTGTTTAATCTACATTTCGCACAAAGTTGCTCATTTTTTGAAAAGCACATTCTTCACAAACTAATCACAGTTTAGTCGTTGGATGTGTTATCAGCGAAGGCCACGTGAGGCCGCGCTTCATTTTCTCACCATCAATTCAGATAGCTATATTGAGTCTCTTCGCACTATTATCGAGCGCTGAGTGCATAGGGTGACTGTGGAAGGCAATACGTGTAGTAGCAGGCTCGACTTTATGTCTCACCCCCGGGAAAACCCAAAGATGTCTGGGTGAAAACTTCCATTTTTTCACCAATCCCAGTATCTGCTTCTCCCAACTCGACTGATTACAATCCCCTTGGATTATGCAACACCAACGACGAAATGATTGACAGGTTCAAACTGGTGTTAAAGAGTCTATCAAAACTTATTTGAAGGTCGTATGTCCACGTCCATGGTAGAAGCTTAGAACAGCAGTTTCGAGTAAGCTGTATTTGATAATAGATCCTCGAAGAAATGCACTTTGAAATTCGAGAATACATCAATAATTAGCCAATAATGACGTTGTTTCGCTCCTTTCTCAAAAATGGCAGATGCGTCTCGACCATTCCGTATTTAAACAAATGAATCAATGACTGAATTCCACAGATATATTGTGTAATTTATTGAATAACATTATACAAAAATTGTTTCTTTCAGTTTAAAGAACAACATTCCCAAGACGTAATGAACTCGGTTTGAGATTCTTCATTCATGTTCAAAATTGCAAGACGTCGAAAGCTTAATCAAAATGAAAATATCAGCGAAAACGGATTGCTTGATGGTGGCGAATCTAAAAGACAAATAGAGAAAAACATAAAATGTCCACACAGTGTTGTCAAGTATGACTTAGAGACAATTGCTGAGGTTTCTATTTACGGAATATACAAGACATTTCAGGAAACAAACATTACCTGAAACCGGTGCCAGACACTTCAATATGTTAAATACACGAGAGAGACAGAAGGCCGCTGCTGATTTTCAGGCAAAGATGAATGCTTCTCTGTTAATAAATTTCATCCAAGAATGAACTTTAATATGTATTCATGTCTACACTTTTAAACAAGTTAAAGACAGTAGAATAGAATATCATTTCATTGGGTAATTTTTGGTTCATATATTCGGAAAAGAAAAGAAAGTAACCATAAATGGTTTTATGATAATCTATAAGCGTAGAAAAGCGAAGTTTAGTATGTGTGTTTATGTATTGGCAAACATATTCTGCCTGAAAGTCTTAAACGCTGGTTAATCTGCATTGGTTGGGACTATGATATTGGTAATAACCACTATGTTGGCAACATCTATTTTAGAATTGTCTATCATCGGGACGCGGTCTCTAACTTCAACCGCAGCTATCAAAAGTAAAGAAAATTGCAAAAAATAGATTGTATGTCCTAATTGAATGACGAATATCAATTCCACAATGAAATTAGAGATACCATATAAATACATTTAAAAATACTTTACAATAGGTGACCATCGGCATTATGTTTGATTTTATTATTACTATTGTTACATTAAAAGCGCTAATGAGTATAACCGAAAGTCCTCGGGCAAATGAACATAACACGATTGAAACTTCAAGTAAAAAGTGTTTTATTCCATCGAAGGTAAACACGAGTAGTTTTCTTTTCCGTATATATTCTTCTGCACTCACAGATAGAAAAATATACCGATACGAAAGTAAAGAGATTTTTTACAAACATATTTTACAAAGTGGAAACCGTTGATGTCTCACTAGAGAACACAACCAACGACAGCAGTAGCAGCGGCAACCACGACTCACAGTTTACGATTTCGAATCTGCTTAATTCATAAGCTCGGCGCTGATTGGTGCAAGCATTTAACTTCCTTTCCGGCTTGGCCAATCAGGGGCCATCTCTTATGCGAGCTATCCATGTGATGAGAGAGTATAAAAAGAGTTAACAAGGAAGGAACTCTCCTCTTTTCTTTCCACGTGCAATGACTAACAACAGCATTCACGTTGCTAAGACTAGCTCCCAAACCCATCCCTTGGGACGCAACATAAACTTCCCGGGCTGTTGGCCCGGAGTTCTACTTCGAAAGGAAGAACCAATAAATGGCTACCGCAACACACGTAGATATAACGTAACATACTTATATGAACTATTTTCTCTTTACATTTTCATTTTATTCTCTGTGAACAAAGACCAATAATGTTGTTATAAATAATAGAATAGGACTATGTCTCATTTTCTATAGAGTGTAAGCAAATGTAGTCATCCAGATAGCTGTTTAATCTTGTCAGGGCTCCTCAATATAGCTATACCTTTATGTTATCACGCTCGCTACGAAGTAAGATACATTATGCTGTATTTGTTTACATTCGTATAACTTATTGCTAAGAGACGATATACTTTATAGCTTTTTTGTGTATTCCAAGATAGCGGATTCTCATTAGACTTGTTCTTGTTGATATTCTAAAGACTTTGTTATATGGACCAAAGAATCTGGTAGGTCTCCTTATGTAGGTATTTTAAACTCCACGCCGTTTAAGTCTCTTCTTTTATATCAAATATGGGTTATTCATTAGATTTATAAGTTCAATCAATAATAAATAGTACCCTCTGTCTATCTCATTGTCTCTCTCTGTTTCCGTCTCTGTCTGTTTGTTTGTCTATCTATCTGTTTGTCTCTCTTCCTCACTCGCTCTTCCTTTTCTATACTTTCGTGTTCAAAAGTGTGCGTGTAGTTTTGGCTTCAGTGAGTACGTCTAATGAGTGGGCGTACTACATTTGATGTGTTACTCTTTAACTCATGTGAAGTGTCGTCATGCTAGAAACTATTGAGGCATTTTTTTAGTCTCGAGTGGAATACTTTAAATACATCTGTGTTTTATGACAAATGAAAGTGTGTCTTATTATTAACTGCATTGTTTTCAATAAGACAATGTAATCTTTTTGTAGACAGAACCGAGAAATAAAGATACAGACTGAGTTGTGTAGAGACAATAGTAACAAATCGAACAGTTTTGTAATGATTAATTACATTGAGCATTCCCATGTACTAGGTTGTTTAGATATTACCAGTCGACCTTCCTCGGGATTATTGATTTGCAGAAATAACACACATGTCCAAATATTTTAAAACGTTTGGTCCGTTTGTGATGTGAAAAGAATGTTTTTGTTCTTTTTTGGAGCGAAACATAGCGGTAAGAATGTAATGTGTTTACTGCGTCTATAAAAAGATTGGTTTTAATTTTTTTCAAACAAAAACTTAGTCGTTAGAATTTGAAAAAATGTGGCGCGACATGTGACGTGAAAGGAATTTTTTTCGAACAAAACATAGCCGTTAGAATTTGAAATGTGTAATAAGTTTATGAAACGGAATAGGTGTTTTTATTCATTTATTTTTGTTTTATTTTTGTTTTTTTTATTATTTATTATCAATATAATCTGCAAAGGTTTTTAGACTGTAAAATAGTTAACCTGGATCTAAATTCAACTTCTGTTCGGATGGAATAAGTTTGCTGATTAAAGGAGATAAATGGTAGAAGCTATTACGATGTTTAATTGTGTTCGAGTTTATAATGAATGTTGATTCAGACGTGATGTTGCTTGTCTTAGTCTTTTCTATAAATACTATTATGACATGTGTTCTTCAGACTTATAGGATCTATTCCCAGCTTCTTTTGTAAGCAAACGTTGGTCTAGCGGTCTCCATCAATTCGCTGTTCTGATACCTTATTGTAATACATCTTCCTATTCAAGTAGCTTCTTTCCAAGTTGTGTAACTCTCTTCCTGCTGACTGTTTTCCTCTTATCTATAACCTTGGTCTTTTCAAGACTAAGGTCAATCGGCATCTCCTGTCTTTGCGATAACCATATTTGTTCTTGTTAGCTCGTTACATCAAGTGGCTTTATGCCTTTCCTGGAGCGATTTACATAAAGAAAAGCCTTTTCTTAGATTTAATTTAAATGAATTTAACGAGTCTATCGTGTTCAAAGTGAAAATAAATGATCGTGTTGTAATGCGCGGGAGAAAAGTGTATTTAGTGAATTGTTATTTCTCATATTTTTTATGTTCACCAAAGCTTTATTTTAGTACCCGTTGACTTTCACCTACGTATATCTGATGACATTTATTGAATGGGATAGAATATATACTTGCATTACATGTGTTTTTTTAGAAAACGTTTTTTTAATGTTTGTTTCATAGTTAGTGATGTAGTTAGTATTGTAGGAATCCTACTTTTGGGGAAGTAAGAGAACTAAACTTTCACAAACTTCATAAACAAATAGTTCAATATTTACTAAAATCAATATAACATTCATGAATATTATCTGGTAAAAAACGTCGACTTTTCTTTTACTTTATTAACACTCGAAAATTGAATGGATTTTCACGGTTTGAATCATAAAAATTTATGTTGTGACCGAATAAGATTCTAAGTAGATTTTGATAGTTTTAAACTGTCGCCTAATTTCAACATTTTCATTTAAAAGCCTCGTCTGCCATTTCAGTTGCTTTTCCTTTGCATTTATCTTCTAAAATTCGATATGTACTTTACGGGAAGACATTTCCTTATAGTTACATTTGAAGCTTTCGCCGCAAACATACTCCCTACTAACTTTTCTTGAAACACGAACGTCATTTGAGCTAAATAAATAAATGAAGTTTCAAACTTGTTCATACTCAGGACCGTGAAACAACGATTAATGTGGTTTCAGACTAATATAATGGGATACATTTTTTGTGAATTCGTTCTATAATAATACAAAGTCAAAACTCCGAAACCGCTGTCGATTAGAAAATAAATTATGCTTTTACTTTGGTATAAATTATAAACTGTCGACTTTGCGACAATTTTTTGTCTCGATTACAATGTTTTTCTAAAGTCCCGCCTTCCATTTCAATCTTCTTCTTCTTAGTATTCTCTTTCTTTTTCTTCTTTTTCTCTTGCTTCTTCATGTTTTTTAAACAAATTTTTATATTATTATTATTATTATTATTATTATTATTATTATTATTATTATTATTATTATTATTATTATTATTATTACTATTACTATCATCATCATCATCATCATTATTATTATTATTATTATTATTATTATTTAAAAAAAATAATTTTTTTTTTACTCACTAGGAGTTATCACACTGGTCATCGTCAGTCATCGCCCACTGCCGACAACCTGTGGTATTCCCTGGAGTCTGAGTGACAACAAGTCTCCTCAGACTTCCAGTATGCTCCACCTCTTTTCGTTCATCACCGCTGATGACCTTGCGGTATCACAACAGCCACCTACCAACGATTTCCCGCTGTTAAGGGCCATTGGTCCTCTCCGGGGCCCGAGTGTCAACAAGCCTCCCCAAGGTCCCAGAGCTGTCCGCGCTCTCCCAGTGGAGGTCTGGTTTGCGCTTTCCCTCCTCGACTCTCTGTCCATAATTTTCGTGGCGTTAGCCTATGCTTGCGACTCTCTCGTGCGGTTGTATTTTCCCCGGTTGTGTTGTCTTGTGCTTCCATGTGTTTGTTCTCCATTCGTTGCTTATGTGGGTTAGTTTCCGCATTCGAGGACATTTCTCAGGATTGTAGCTGTTTTGATCATTACTGTCCTTTGTATGGTCTCAGTTATCCCATTGATTCCTATTTCTCCTAGTTTTTTCTCCATGTGTTTGGGGACTGTTCCTAGTGCTCCTATGATTATTGGTGTTATACTGACTTTCTTCATGTTCCATATTCCTTTCAATTCTCTGGCAAGTTCAGTATATTATTATTATTATTATTATTATTATTATTATTATTATTATTATTATTATTATTATTATTATTTGTACTCACTAAGAACTATCACACAAGTCATCGTCAGTGATTGATCACCAACGGCAACCGGTTGTATTCCCTGGAATCTGAGTAACAACAACCTTCCTAGATTCCAAGTATTGTTCACCTTTTTTCGATAACCACAACAAATGACCTTGTAGTATCGCGACAGACGCCTACCATTGATTTTACGCTGGCAACGACCATCGGTCCCCTCTGAGATTTGGGTTGCAATAAGCCTCCCCAAGGTCCCAGTACTCTCCACACGCGTCTAGTGGAGATCTGGTTAGTGCTGTCCCTCCTCGGTCTTCCGATTCTCTTTGACCCTTCAAGACTATTCTTGTGTTACTATATTTTAGGAGGGGGGAAGTTTATGAGATTTCTTGCAGTTTTTGTTCCTTGGTCCGTGTGGTGGTGCCCTGCCTGTGCTTTCGTTTTCTTCCTATTATAACTTCTATATGACTGGTTACCGTTTGTAGTTTATGTAGGTTTGTTTCCGCATTCGAGGCTTTTCCTGAAGATTTCAGCTGTTTTGATCATTAGCGTCCTTTGTATCGTCGCACTAATCCCTTTTTCCAGGTGTTTGGGACTGTTCGTAGTGTTCCTACGATTATTGTTATTATATTGATTTTCTTCATGCCCCATATTCCTTTCAGTTCTCTGGCGAGTTCCGTGTATTTGCCTCGTTTTTCTGTCTCTTTGATCTTCACTCGGTGGACTGCTGGAACGGCAAAGTCTACGATTCGGCAGGA
>OY744521.1:177920644-177943144 GCA_963556195.1 Sepiola atlantica | reverse complement strand
ACAATATCTGCAAACCTCATGGGACCAGTGTTTTGCTGCATCACAGAGAACGTTTATTAATGCTAATATGAGGGCATTCTACCAGCAAAATAGAATTAAGTTCCCAGAAAACGGAAATAAACTGTTTGAGACTTAAAGAAATACGCGGGAAAGGTAATTGAAGCAAGAAACCGACTCAGCAGAAACTCACCTGTTTGCTCAGATGAAAATTAATTAAACCAATGCAACAGCATTTATGAGTAACGATTTTATAACAAATACGAGTTTGATTGAAAAGAAAATTTATTTAAATAAGATTTCACAAAAACAACCTGAACAGTTTAAAATATGTAAAAAAAATACGTTTCAAATATTATTTTAATTATTTCCTTAAACTAAAACACTAAATAGAGATCAACATTCAGTTTTGTAGTGATATATTCATCAGGTTTAACACTGGTTAACGGAACAGTTGATACAAGTATCAAATAAAAGGTATTTTAAAATCATTTTCGGGTCGCAGATTATCGAAAGGTCTCGATTTTCATAGACTGTCTCTTATCCTTGAGATTTGTATGCATATATATATAGGCGTAAACCAAAACATTGAAATTTTTCGAAGAAGTCATTCACTTCTTAGCGTCTGCAGTACTATATGTAATAGTGTAGTACTATGATCTGTATATAATGTTGTACTATGATCTGTATATAATGTAGTACTATAATCTGTATATAATGTAATACTATGCTTTGTGTATAATGTAGTACTAAAATCTGCGTATAGTGTAGTACTATGATATCTATATAATGCAGTACTATGATCTATGTATAATGTAGTACTATGATCTATGTATAATGTAGTACTATGCCCCGTATATAATGCAGTACTATGATCTGTATATTATATGATACTGCAATATGTATATGATGTAGTAGTATGATATGTATATAATGTAGTACTATGATCTGTGTATAATGTAGTACTATGATCTTTATATAATGCAGTACTGTGCTCTGTGTATAATGTAGTACTATGATCTGTATATAATGTAGTACTATGATCTGTATATTATGTAGTACTATGATCTGTATATGATGTAGTACTATGATCTGTATATTATTTAGTACTATGATCTGTATATAATGCAGTACCATAGTCTGTATATAATGTAGTACTATGCTCTGTATATAATGTAGTACTATGATCTGTATATAATGTAGTACTATGATCTGTATATAATGCAGTACTATGATCTGTATATAATGTAGTACTATGCTCTGTATATAATGTAGTACTATAATCTGTATATAATGTAGTACTATGATCTGTGTATAATGTAATACTATGATTTGTATATTATGTAGTACTATGATCTGTATATAATGCAGCACTATGATCTGTATATAATGTAGTACTAGTATATGTATAAAATATAGTACTATGATCTGTATATTATGTAGTACTATGATCTGTGTTTAACGTAGTACTATTATCTGTATATAATATAGTACTATATGTGTATAATTCAGTACTTTCAGCTGTATATAATGCAGTACGTTGCCCGCCTGCTCGACATTATAGGATTTATTTCTTATCCTTTCGTACAGCTATTCAGATTAACCTCATTGGTTTGGACGTTGGGATTTGGAGTTAGAATTGACTTATGTTCCGGGTTCGAATCGTTCGACTGGTTTGAATAGTTATCTCTACACTGATTATTACACAACGTATACATCTGTAGATAATTAACTATTCATAATTGAACAATATATATATATATATATATATATATATATATATATATATATATATATATATATATATGTATATATTATTATTATTATTATTAAAACAGTGTTCTGCGGCTACGGTAGTCAAATGACATCCCGTAGCTGCAATCAGTCCTCCATGCTAGTCCCAGACCATCTGGCCTTGTCATGCGCAAGTTGTCGTAGGCAATTAAGTTGTTTCGCTGTACGTAGTGGTCCTAGTCCCGCCTGTTTGAGGTCAGCACGTAATGTACCCAGCAGATTTGTGCAGTGCCATCCTAGTGCCGTCCTAGTCGCGGTATATATATATATATATATATATATATATATATATATATATATATATATATATATATACAAGTGAGCACCTTCCGTCAAAAATGTTCACAATCATAGAATTACATCAATAATAATTTTTTTTTCATATATTAATTATTATCATTTCTGATGACTTAAAGAATAAAAGTACCAACAGTTGACTTTTTCTTATAGAATAGGTGATTTCGTTCCTAATTAATTTCAGGCACCGGGGTAAGTCTGAGGTGACTGTCTGAATTGCTCTTTGCTTTTTCGCTTTCTCTCATCCGTTGAAATAGTTTCATCCGGCGGCTAGAAAAAAGCCATGTGTTTTACTCGCCTACTTGTACGTAGCTAGATGAAGGTACATATATTTATTTATATAGAAATAAATGCGCATTTTTATTTATTATAGAGTGGATATGTATACAAACTTATACATGTATACACATATATATGCATGTATACACACATGCAGAAATTACTACATAAATCAACGTATATTACTGCATCGTATTTATATATTTATGTGTATTCTTTGCGTATAATCAAGCATGTCTATTCAAAATAATATTACTTTTCTAAATATGCTCTATACGTGTGATGAGAGTTGTTCAAAAGTCTTCAGGGAATTGACCCGGCTGCGATGCATCAATTGACACCATATGATATATTAACGCCAATAATGATCACATTTTATCAGGTCCGCTCTTCAAGCAAACAATGAAATAAAATGGATGAAAGCAAATGCATAGACCTTTTTCCGTTGTTCTTTCTTCTTAAAGTTATCCTCCCTAAAAAAGAAATAGAGAGAAGTTTTAATGTTTGGCTCACGATTAACCGGCGGGTATCATTGCTTCCTTGTGAATGGTTCGGTTAGCTCAGCCCCAGGACATAAGCCCCGCAGCAACACTGGTGAATATTTTAAGTCATTCCGGCTTTGGAATAGAACTGTTTATCTTCCAAATGGCGCCCACATGACTGGAGATTGCACGCGTAAAAATGAGCCAACTTGAGCAAAGTGTCCACATTGACCTTTACGCGCCTCGGGGGCGGCGGCAGTTATTGAGACGATCAATCTGACACAACCATGACATACATCGGCAACTGAATAAGATTCTATTACGGATCTCACTTTTCTAATAAACGAGAACAATTTAAGCCCGTTGATTGACTCAATCTTTCAATCACAAAATAAAAATCAATGAATTATGATATTCATTTATTAATTTTTTTATATAAAAAAGTTAATTATGATATCTACGTTGATAATCTTACTGATTTCTTACGAGTAAAATGAATTTTGCTACTTGAAAAGATCGATGAGCCGTTCATTCTTAAAATATCTCGCATATGAAATTAAATAGAAGATGGCTTAAATTTTAAGGTGGAAGCGACTTCGACTTGGAAACCACTTTCTCTAATAATCTTGGGAACATTAACAATCTCTCTGCATTCTCAAGGTTTGAATAGTAGGGTAGACTAGACATACACACCTTGCTAGAGCAACTATTCTACGAGAGGAAAATTTCCGAAATAACACCAGTCTTCCTCCGCTTACTCTTGCGTTACTTCTTGTCGGGTTCGATTTTTTCTATAACTAGACTTGAACAATGTCGAAGCAGCAGAAGAAGGGATGTGTATTGGCCAAACATTGCTTTACTATAAACTGAACACCGCGCAGGTATCCTTCCGTATAATTGTCTATCAAGACATAAGTTGGCAACATTTTCAGAGTATATTAAGGCGTACATGAACACAGTCGGATTTAAACTCGTATAACAGACTCAATAATCCGCGATGTTTCCATATCATACACAGCAATATACGTATAAACGTTGTTATCGTCGTTGTTGTCGTCGTCGTTGTTGTTGTTGTTGTTGTTATCGTTGTTGTTGTTATCGTTGTTGTTGTTGTTCGAGTCGGAGTTCTGCATAGAGCTCACGAAGTCATCCCCATTATTCGACGATAATCGTTAACATGCAGGAGTGCAACCAAGAGTAGCAAGGCTCAGCAGTTGCGTGCGAAATCGGAAATGTTTGGTCCATAACACACAAAGAAACGGCGCAGAAGCCACGTTGCTAATCTTACTCCATTGTCACACGCAGAAGCAGTGACGAACAGAGGACGACGGATTCTGATATCGACTCTGCTTGGATTTTCACCAGAGCTCTGTTCGCCGGGTTACAACCCTTATATAGCTTGGTGTCAAACGTGTCCACCATGCGTGGTCTTGCCAGGAATCGAAGTTCCAGAGAGCATAGCTCTAGCACCACCACGATGCTATTAATTAAGATTGGTTTACTAATTCTACAACATATCTTCATCGTATTGAATCACAACGTTCTTTTCTTAAAGAATTATTTTCTTAACAATCACAGAATAATTTAGAATTGAATTGTCGGTCGTTCTGTCACGTTTATTTAATTTTCAATAAATGTCAATTCGCGGTCACGCATCATAAACATTTGTGTACTGGTTTTGACAATAGGCCTTCATATTTGCAGTGTGGTTTAATTGACTCACGAGTTAAAAGTTATTTTAAAAATGCAAATGTCACTCCTTTGCCCCGTCGAAGTTTAAAATAGGATTTTCATCACTAAACGCGCAAACTGAATGGGCGTTTCTTAAAAATGGAGCTACAGATATAATTGAATTAGAATCACATTTTCTTAGAATTAGAAATATCTAAGCCTATTGTGAAATTACGAAGACAATTATTGGCATTGCGATTACACGTCTCCTTATTATTACTACCCTTAATTACACGTCTTTTTATTATTGCTATTCTTCTTTAGGGCTAGTCAAAATGGAGTATTATTAGTATTATACTACTCTACACCCTGCGCCAAAAATGACAGAAAAAAATGCTTCGCCAGAGTTCGCACTCGCTATTTATCTAGATATGTTACTAAAATATTAAAAAAAAAGATGGGGGATTTTTTGAAAAATGATTTCAGGCGGCGAGTAAGTCTAAGGTAGTTGTCTCACTTACTATTTGCTTTCTCGCTTCCTGTCATCAGTCGAAATGGTTTCGTACGGGGGGGGGGGCAGAAAATAGCACGCGATTTACTTGCTAACCTTTGCGTGACGGAATGGAAGTACATATATTTATTTATATACTAGCAAAACCTACCCGCCCCCAGGGCAGGAATTAATTAAATAAAACGTTTTTTACTCAGAGAATTCCATAATTTTAATAAAAAAACTTTGGTAAATTTCTAGATTAACATCTTCAGCTAAATTACCACCCCCTCCTTAAAAAGGAGATTCTTCCTTTTAGGTATAGTCTAGATTGTAAGGGCAGTTAATATGTTTTAAACACTAACCCTAAGTTCGAATGACAAGGTCGTAAAACCACACGCAATCGCCACAAAATGGTACCCCTCGAACAAAAATAAAGCACATAATTCATCTCCAATGGCAAAAAAATGGTAAACTTTCATAACACCCTAGAATGACACGAAAATAAGGGTTTATTCCACGTTAAATTTATGTGCTAAATTGATCCCCCACTCTAAATTCTAAAATATTTTTTGTTCTTTCTTTTTCTGCCAGATCTTTCAGGGTATCCACACGTAATCGGCTGAAAAAGTAAAATCTCATTTTATCGGGGGTGGGGAGGTGTAATCTACAATAATATCCAAATTTTCAATATTTTTATTTAGACCATAAAAATAAGATATTTAATTAGTTAGATTATTTTAAAGTTATTTATTTAATTTTCACCGGAAAGGTAAACCCAACTAAAATCAGTTGCTTAAAATTAAAATAAGAAAGGGTGTATAGTAAAAAAAAAAAGTATAAGATTTAAAAAAAAATTAAATATGGAAAAATTTGCAGATTAGGTATCTCTATTAATACCCCACCACCTAAAAAAATGACATTCTGCTTTTTTAGGCGATTACGTGTTTACACTGGGGACAACGTAAAGAAAGAAAAACAAATTAGAATTTTGAGTGAATGATCAGCTGTATATATATATAACGTAAAATATTCCCACATTTCCGGGTCATTGTATGTTTTTAGGGAACTTAACAAAATATTTTTACCACTAACCCTAAGTCCGAGTGGCAAGATCATTAAACCATGACATAACCCATAACAAAAAAGAATTTAGTTAACTGCTCTTAAACTGTACCGAAAAAATTCCCCCCACTTTAAATTCTAAAATAATTGTTTGATTTTCTTTGTTTCTTTACATCAAATTAAAAAAAAGTAGAATACTTTTTTTTGGGGGGGGGGAGTTGGGGGTCTATAGCGGAAAATGTTAATCTACAATCATGACAAAATATGAATCCCTATTTTTTTCGTAATCTTGACGGATCACAGTGATACTAACGTTTGGTTAAAATTCATAAATCAGGGATTAACTAAATTAATAATAACACAAAGTTATTTATTTAATTTTTACGGAAAATTAAGATAAAGCAAAAAGAGAACGAGAGAAAGGGGTCATAGAGAGAGGGAGCGAGCGAGAAAACTACACTCTCTCTCCTACCCCCCCCCCTTATTTTCTCGCTTCTGCTTCGCTCGTAGCAAGCCACAACCTTGGGTAAGTTCGTCAGCGAGCGCATGGAGTTAAAACTTATGGTGTTTTAGTTATTTTTTTCGATTTATTTATTAAATAACTTGAATTAATTACTGTTAATATAGACGAAGCTATTGCATATAGATAGGAAACCTAAGCCAATGCAATTCCAAATGAATTACATTAAACATTAATTAATAGTTATGCTAATTAGGCAGTCAAAAGATTCTCATTAATCTTTTATCTCCATTATATATACAGAATATCAGAATTCTATGTTGTATTATTGATTTAAATAACAGTAACTAGTTTTGATTATAATATAGGCGGGATCAAAAAACGTTCGTATTTATTTATTTAGATAAATAAATAAACATTAGTCTTTAATATAGAGTAGATGATTTTATATTATACATGTATAATCCAGTCTATGATACCATTTATAAACACATTGATTGACACTAATAATCTTCAAAATTATTTGCAAGAAATAAGGACGTCTTAAATATTAGCTTATAAAACAATCCTCAACATAAAAATGTTAACAATAAAAAAAATGAACATTATGATGTTATATGACCAAAGAACAAAAAAGGCACAGTTTTCTATGCACATATAAGTCTTTCTTTATTAGATATATTCGCATGTAGTCAAAATAATGTTATTTTATATATTTTTTAATGATTTCGTAGCCGGATGTATTCAGTTAAATGACGGGTTAATAGAACGCGGAAAAAAGTTCATGTCAGAGGTCAGATAGACTGCGTTTTGTGCCCTGGCGTTGCCTGCTTGTATGTCTTCATTTCTTATTTTTATAAACAACGAACGCCAAACATGATTGCCCATCATAAAATGTGCTGAGTTTATCTTCTACTACCCACCCTAAGCAGTTTGTCCATCAGCTCACGCGACCTTATTTGAAAACATCCTTAGATTAACTTAACACACTACAAAACCCGTCAATCGGATCAGTCAAATATGGCAGAGAGCTATTAAATATCTTACTCATGCACTTCTTCAAAAACTGATCTATCAATATTAGTTCTTCATATAAATTCTTCGAATTTATATGAAGAAAACATTAATTTTCGTGGAAATGTATTTGGTCTTGCAAATTTACGATTTCGTATTAGAGGTTTGACAAAAATATTTTTAAAAGTGGGTAAATAACTAGTTTACGGCGATTCAGTCGCCAACATTTGGTTGATAACGAGATATGATAGTAAAACTAGTCCCTGGTACCGGGCCGTGGAAAACAATTGACAAACAACATCGAAAATATATTTATCAAGATATTGGATCAAAGATTATCTGTAAAAAACGTTTATTTGAAAGGTGTGTATTATATATTTAAGTACATATATACATAAGCCTGTGGCTTACATGCATTTTATGAATTGAACCTTTACTGAAATAAAGGTTGACCATCATTTACTTATCTTTAACTAAGTCTGTTTTGGTGCACATGTTGTACGGCATATAAATCCTAGTTTTTATTTGTCAAGTGCCCATTCATTATCACTTGAACGAATTATGCAGTTCACATCTTTTAGCATGTGAACGTGATAGATAGGATGGATTTAAACTCGGTTTGTCGATTCAATAGTCTGCGTGACTAACTATTGAGGAACTGACACTCCATACTCACGTAGCACTAGATATATATCAATTATAGTATTGACTATCTTAGTCAATTTTGTAACCGAGTTATTGAGAAAACAGGACCTTTTATCGTAATGTTGCGTGATCCCTGGTATGAATAATATGTTGACCATGGTTTTTTTTGGATGAAACATGACTCACGCTTACAAGTACAATTTTAAATTCAATATTTTGGGAGTAGGAAAATGTAGAAATTGAAACCCGATTAATGTAAGACAACATATTTATATGCATAGAATTCACAAGATATGAAAATTTGTATAAATGACAGTTTAATTGGTCCCCTGATTTATAAAATCGGGGGACTTATGTTTTGAGGCACGTCCGTCCGTCCGTCCGTCCGGATTTTTCTTCGCAACCATCCATTGAATTTCTCTGAAATTTTGCATGAATTTGTAACTTTGGTCAGGGTAGAAAGTGACATTCTCCGATTTTTGAAAAAAAATCTGGTTAGCCCCTCCCCCCGGGAGGTCAAAAGGCCCCGAAACATAACTTTTCATCCATCCATTCAATTTCTCTGAAACTTGGCCAAAATGTGGAGGCAATTGTTCCTAATAGAAAATAAGTATCGCTGACGTTGGGAAAAATCTGGTTCGCGCCCCCAGGGGGTCAAAAGCCGCCAAAATGGCAAAAAATGACACTTTTCTCTCATAACGTTTGATCCATCGATTCAATTTTTCTGAAACTTGGTCAAAATGTAGACGCAATTGTTCTGGATATAAAATGAGCATTCTTGACCTCAGTAAAATTATGGTTCGCGCCCCCATGGGGATCAAAGGGGGGTCAAAAATGCCCCAAATTGCCCAAATTTATTGCATTTTACACTCGCCACATCGAGTCACATACAGAGGGGGACCACGCACGCGCGGCTTGTTGTCATTTATTTTTAGAAGGGGAAATAATATAGTATGTGTAGCTATACATGTTTGCCTTCTGTTAATATATAAATGTGTGACATTGTGTAAGTAGTTAGTGGATGTATATGTTTGCCTTTTGTCAATGTGTGAATATGTACGGAATAAGATTAAAAGAACAGTTCCATTACCTTCCTTCTCCCCTCAGCTATGGAGGCAGGGCGAAGTTGAAGTTGTGTCTTCTCTGTGAATTTCTATGTGAATTATTTTGCTAAATTGGAGGAGACTAATTTATTTAACTGCCGCATTTGTTTATATATGAATCCAATCGTCTCCAGTGTTTGGTGGAAAATTGAAAGTTCTCTTTTTTAATTGCGGAGGTGTTAATGTTCCCGGCATCTGATGGGCTATATAACATTTTTATATTTTTTAAATTTTTTATTCAACCGATATCCGTTTTAGGAACACACTATTCGCTTGCTCTTTCTATCTGTTTATTGAATAAGAACTTCATGGTAGCAATGTCTGCGATACAGTACTTTTAGATTTTAAGATGGAAGAACAATTTATTCCAGTTTATTCGGTTAGTAGTAATTTGGAAGTATTAATATTTATCGATGATTCGTATAGAGACCATTATTAATAGTGACTGTTATGCGATCATTAACCACCCTTTACTGGATAATTAATTGTTTTTAAGCAGATTAATTACGAAGTCAACTGTGACGAGTATTCTAAAGATTCGTTCATGACAATTCTATTTCAAGATTAAGAGTCATAAGCAGTAGTAAATGTCATTAAAAAATATTTTCGAAACTCTTGAATAAATTCAAACAAAATTATAGGAACATAAATGATGCCATAATACTTGACAGTGTAGATATGTTTTCGTGTTAACATTAAGTTTTATTGAAGTAAATATAAGCGTGACAGAGCGAGTGACTATGGCAATCGGAGAAAAAGAGTATTTAATAGAAATGCGAAATCGGATCTAAAAATAAACAAAGAAATCAAAAAATGACTACATTTTTACTATAATAGTAGAGGTCAGTCTCTTACCAGCTTCAGTTGAAATTGATTTATTTATTAAGACATTAAAATAAATATGGGTGTGCACGATAGACTTAATAGATACCATTACAGAATATGGAATCGGTTATGTCGAGGTCGAATACAATCGGATCTATAGCGGTCAATAATGGAGAAGGTATAGACCCACTATTTCTCCCAAACGATTGATCAAATAGATATTTCTCTTCATGCAATGATATAAAAACGAATCGCTTGCAATATTGTGTTTCGGCATAAAATAACAACCAAAACTGTTGATCAGCCGTAAAATTTCAAATACGAACAGAGTTTCTCGCGGTGAACAAAAAGCATTGACTTATACGAACGCCAGAAAGAAATATAAAAAAGCCCAACTAATAAATATTGATGGATGTAAGAAACAAAAAGAGGGGGGAAAAGTGCTAACAGTTATAATATCCTTGTTTTGACATAAAAGGAAACACTTACTTATAACGAAAACGAGATTTTTAACATTCAATTTAAATATTTAATAAACATTGAATATGCAATGAAAATTCGCCAAACAGAAAAAAAATACATCAAGTTATTACATATTCTGTGATATAGACTAAAATAAAAACAAGCAAAATTAATATGCAGTAATAATAAAATCTCTGCGAATACATTTTAGAAGATTAGAACTAATTAGAATTTTCACCAAAAGGGGGCGCTGAATTTAAGTCGATGTTTTTAAAAATAATATATCCGAAGGGTGAAAAAAAAGAGGGGAAATAAATAGAAGCGTCATGCGAATAGACATAATAAAACAATTAAAGTCGCAGAAGATAGTTTTGCAGTCATGAATTGCAAAGCAGAAGAATTGGCAAAGTGAATTTCAAAAGCCTTGCGGCCGAAAAGCTAATAAAATCTTTAGTTAGAAACGATGAAGCAATTGCATTTTTCCATGCTTGAAGATTCATTTGTCGTATCTCGACTTTCTTTTTCACTTTGTCTCTTATTCACTCTATTAATGAAATTGGCAATAAGATTTCTCTCCGATGTCACAAGCGCGTGGGGACCTATATCCTGAAAAGGCAGGTAACACTTATGGATAATTTCCTATCCTTCTTTGATTCATGCTTTTTGGTTTAACACGAAGGTAATGGACAGATATTGCTCATCTTAGTACGAGTAATTAACAGGACATTTGTGCATGTAATTGCCTAGCAAGTTGAAGAATGTTAAGGTGATAATAATAATAATAATAATAATAATAATAATAATAATAATAATAATAACAACAACAACAACAACAACAACAACAATGGCCCACCAACTTCATTGAGGTGAGCTGTACGCCAAAAGAGAAGGTCAAACGGACAGGGAAGAAAACAGCTAGATTGATGACGTTGAAATAAATGTGTGCGTAAAAAAAAAGAAAAGAAAAGAAAAGAAAAGCCATTTTCATCATTTCATGGTCTGAAAGGTTAGTGGTGGAATAAAGATGTTGATTCGTTCATATTTGCTTCAGTTTTATTGGCTTCTTTCGCATGAGATGTTTTTTGTGCTGGTCGGGGCAAAAGAGACACACACACAGATTGGAGCTTGAATAATGTAATCTCCTTTAGAGACCGCCATCGATGCTACTCGATGAATCCACAACATCAAATGATGCTCACTCAGGTGGCATGACTCGATGAAAACGAGGAAATCAATCAAAAGTATTGTCAATGTTTCGTTCACATGCAGGACTTATTTCAGCAATTGAATTCGATGATGGTGTTAACAAACTCGATACGGAATCAATTATTTTACGCATTCGAAGACGGAAAATTAAAACGATTAAAGATCCATCATAGATGTTCGACATTAGTTAAATAATACATTTTATTAGAGATTCGTTTAAATTGAGGAAATGTCAGACAGAGTAAAGCAATTGTAGACATAAGTGAATTTATGATATGGCTAAGTAAATATATGGGAATCTTTATATATCAGAAGCATATGATATATATATATATATATATATATATATATATATATATATATATATATATATATATAGAGAGAGAGAGAGAGAGAGAGAGAGATAGATAGATAGGGAGAGAGAGAGAAAGAGAGAAAGAGAAAGAGAGAGAGAGAGAGAAAGAGAGAGAGAGAGTTGGGGAGATGGTATTATTGTAGATCCAACGAGAGAATCGCGTAGATTTAAATATAGGAAGACATGAATAATATAAACGATGTTATTTTTATTTTATATATATTGAAAATAAAGATACAATAACAAAAAAATGTTTGCGGCCTTCCATTATATATATATATATATATATATATATATATATATATATATATATATATATATATATATATATATATATATATATATATTAGATTTTGAATGTGAGAAGATATATATAATTATTTCCATAATCAGCAGCCAACGCCGCAGCCCACATTAACCATGAAAGCCACAAACAGGAAGTCCTAGACTCAAGTTTCACCCTCCTTCGGGCTACTCCGTAGTACATATCCGAACACAGGATTCGAAACCCGAGTCACTTGTATGCGAGGCGAGTACTTTGCTACTGAGCCACCTCAAACTTTCTTTGTATGTGGCGAGGTGGCTCAGTGTTAGAGTACTTGCCTCGCATGCAAGTGGCTCGTGTTTCGAATCCTGAGTTCTATTGAAATAATTATTTATATATATTATTTAGATTCTGTATATTACATATTTCAGCAATGTACCGCGGTTTCATCCAAAAGGGCAGATTTAGACATCTATTTAGGCATAAATCTGCCCTTTTGAATGAAACTGCGGTACATTGCTGAAATATGTAATATACAGTATCTAAATAAATTATATTAGCTCTCTTATATGATCGAACACTTTATTTGATTTCTTTTTATATACAACCTGACACACACACTATAAATATATATATATATATATATATATATATATATATATATATATAAAAATGCGTTATTTTGTATCGAATTTACATAATGCGTTCGTACACACCATCAACAGGTATGTAAATAATATAACAACATACTTTTTACTTCTATATTACCCATAAAAAATAATAGGGAAGTAAAGATATTATTATTTTTAATTATGCTAGAAGAATCTCTTAAGACATATCACAGTTTATGAATATTTTAATGAAATCCATGTGGAACAAATATTAATAGTTGTTGTAACCGAACAAGTCCGGATTAGTTAGTTTATTATATATATATATATATATATATATATATATATATATATATATATATATATATATATATATATATATATATATATATATATATATGTATACTAGACTAACTAATTATATATATATATATATATATATATATATATATATATATATATATATAAAATTAGTTAGCTTAGTGTATATATATATAAATGTATATATTTATATATATATATATATATATATATATATATGATTGTTTTTATTCAAACAGGCATATACACAATCTGAGATCTCATCAGGAAAAATAAATGTGGCGCTTCCCTAAGATTGTATTTGGGATGATCTACACTTTTTACTGCTGTAGATCGATTACTTCGACATTCTAGTGTCGCAGATTTTGTACTTGTCTGTTTGAATAAAAATACTCATATACATAAAGCTCTATTTGATATTGAGCAATTTCTATAAGCCTGGTTGAAATTCTTTTGATTCCTAACTTGTGGATATTTACTTCACCTATATTACTATATATATAGATCTACACTTTTGACTACTGTAGATCGATTACTTCGACATTCTAGTGTCGCAGATTTTGTACTTGTCTGTTTGAATAAAAATACTCATATACATAAAGCTCTATTTGATATTGAGCAATTTCTATAAGCCTGGTTGAAATTCTTTTGATTCCTAACTTGTGGATATTTACTTCACCTATATTACTATATATATAGATCTACACTTTTGACTACTGTAGATCGATTACTTCGACATTCTAGTGTCGCAGATTTTGTACTTGTCTGTTTGAATAAAAATACTCATATACATAAAGCTCTATTTGATATTGAGCAATTTCTATAAGCCTGGTTGAAATTCTTTTGATTCCTAACTTGTGGATATTTACTTCATATATATATATATATATATATATATATATATATATATATATATATATATATATATATATATATATAAGAGAACGAAAGACAGGTACGAGAGGGCGAGAGAGATGTAGTTTTTACCTGAAGCTTTTCGTTTAGTATATTCAAGACTAGTCCAAGCGTAGTAAACGAAAATCTAAATATTAAGGCGAACAATTGTATAGAAATGAATAGTAATATAAGTAATATAAAGCGAAAAAGATTATAGTGTGTTATTATTCATATATATATATATATATATATATATATATATATATATATATATATATATATATATATATTCTTATTTATACATTTCATATGTATATGCGTTCGTCATAATGTTTCTGGAATAACGCCCCTTTCTTTTGAATAGAAAGATAGAATTATTAGTTTGGTGTTTTGCAATTCACCCAGAAGTCTTAGTAACAACTTGCCGTAATATCAATATCTTTAAATATGTAGCCGATTCACAAATGGCGGCAACGTTCGATTGTTTCTTCCTCAACGTTGTTGCCCGCTTCGCATATTGTGTTTTGTTGTTTTCCTATGTTTTTCTAGTTTTTAAAATTTGCGGCTTTTTAACACTCGTGTTCATTAAATACTTCTAATTTATTATGAACTTTGTATCATTAAAACATTTATAGTTATTATTATAAATGTTTGTCTGTGTATATCTGTCTGATAATGAGGCTTCCGGTGGGATGAAGGGCTAATAGTCGGATATGATACCTGTTGTCCTAATTATACGGGTTATAGATCAGAGAATGAATAAAAGACTGTGTAGTCATAGAAGGGTTCATGAGTAATAATTGTCACTGTCAGACACAACGGGCAACTAAATATTATTAAATGGCGGATTTAAAACATCATATGGATTAGTATGTGCTTGCGTGTAAGTGCTAATTATATACGTAAAGAAAGGTGGCTTATTTATTCACTCATTTTGAGACACCGCTGTCTACATAAAGAATGAATTCAAATCATGTTGTCAATATGTATACACACAATAGTTTCACACATGTTCTAGCATAGCAATCTTTTTTTGATTGCTCTGAAGTATTTAGAAATATTGTGTCTTTCTCTCAAATCTAATTGGGGTGATCTCTTCTCCTACGTACAATCCATTTATCGCAGACGTTATATTGCTAATCTCTCTTTACACTATCGATATTTTTGTCGAAGATGTTTGTCATTAGTTCCTCTTTATCAGACATTTACACCAAGAACTAGTCTATCTCCTATAACGAAATAGACGAGTTCTCGTGGAGGAATAACTAGAATTAGACTAGGCTCGTGGAGGAATAACAAAATGTCTTCTATCTCCTATAACGAAATAGAAGACATTTCGTTATTCCTCCACGAGCCTAGCCAGGCGAGATTTCCATTGACAGAGGTTCTTTCAAGGGTTTCACACCTGTGAAACACATTACCGTTGAACTGCCTCCCTTCTTATTACAACTTTCTCGTCTTCCAACCCAATGCCAACAAATTCTTGCCATGGACCGCCCTATAAGTAATCAAACAAAGTTCATATCATTGATCAATGTTAGTACTCCCGTAGTGTTTTTTCCTCTTTCGACTTGCAATTATTTCTCTCTCATCTTCGAGTGGCTCTTGGCATTAATAGGTTGTGACCCCAATAGTAAAAAAGTGCAATGTGTGTTTCATTATTTTGAAAGCGTTGTTGGACGAGTATTCCAACTGGTTATTTATTAGTGTTTCTTTTTTCGAAACAATTTAGTACATTCTGCATTAAATTTAGGTTACCAGCACAAGTGTTATGGCGATTTACGAATTTACACCATTGGCACAAGTTAGTAACCCGCAATTTCTCACATACTATGGATAGAATAGAAACGTTATTAATTCATCATCTTGCATATTCCTTGTCGTAATGTTCTTTTGAGGATAGTTCCTCATCTGCAATGATATTATTGAGGTGATATATCCTTGGGTAAATATAAGCACCGTATGAGGGATAGATAGTTGCTTGCTCGGCTTTTTCTGTTACGTTGTAAATATTTGAAAATAGAATTGGTGATGGCTTAGTGGAGTTAAAACGCAATAGTGGGTTGACAGGAATAGAGGTTGCTGGTCCGACTGTGTGTGTGCTTCAGTCGAAATCAACTAATAGTTAAGAATATAAGTATTCATGATTAAAGTTAAATAAAATATATTTTAAGTAAAAAAAAAGATGAAGAGAACATTTTCAACTTTGTCCCACGATAAACGGATAATCCATTCTATATTTTATGTGTTTTTGGCCTCTCTGTCCAGGGATGCAATTAAAAGTGAAACCCCATATCAAGATCAAACACGACTTTTGTGAGGAATCTTATGATTGTATTAATGTTGGATTAACGTTATCTTCTTTACAATAACATTGTGGGGGGGGGGGGTCGTTCATACCATATATCCATAAGCAGAAACTGCGATGTTTTACCTTATTTTATTTATAAGTTCAAAATTCAGAATAAAAATGGTAATACAAGTTTCGGAGATAACAACAGTGGTACAGAGTAGTTTTCGTTCATTCACGACCAATGCCAGGGTTACTGCACGTATTGGAATAATTGTCAAAAGTTGTATTAATTTAGTTCGTATGTAAGCTTGTCTAGATTTATGCATATGCTTTTTAGCTCGGAACATTTTACATATTTTAGTTCAATGATTTTATTTATTAAGAATTTTTATTATATTACATATTACATTGAGTAATATGCATATTATTTGAAGTGCACATAGTGTATCTGATCCATTGTATTATCGGGCATGACCTTTAAGTTTAACGCTGTGTCCATACTTGATAATCTGACGATCGAAAATATTTAAAGTTGCATTTCAGTTTCATTTATGGTTTGCAATTTAGTGAAGATACGCATAATAATCTAAGTTCCTGGTATATACGAGGGTGCTTAGATGCAACTATCAGTTGAGGAAACCTTGCTATTTACAGTTAAGATAAGAAGAATATATTTAAAGTGGAAATCCCAGTCATCGTTGTTCTTTATAAATGAACACGCACACCCGAAAATAAGGTATTTATCAGCAACTTTGAACGACGATAAAGACGAGCAAACAACGGCAGTTGTACCAATCGAGCAGTAAGCAACAGTTTCTTCGCAATAATCAATTTGATAAACTAGCTAACATATGCGCCCTCTGGCACGACTCTGCACGACTATGGCCTCAATAGAGCCGAACGGGAAAAAATAACTAAATACCAAAACCTAAAAAATGATTAAAAAATAACATGGCCCCTCGACGAAATAAACATCATACCGGTTATAGTGGGGGCAACTGGTCATGTGAAATAAAAATCTAAGAAAATACTTAGAAACAATCCCCGGAAGACCAAACTGTAGGGAACTAGAGATAGCAGCTCTAAAAGGAACAACATCTATCCTTAAGAGATCCCTAGGATATAAATTTTACTCATAGGGAAATCAAGTGTTAGCCTCCAGAGGGGCCCCTTGATCTTTTTAGATAAACTAAATTAAAATGATAAAACAAGGTAGAAGTAAAATTATACTTTGGCTACAGACGGACAAATATCAGATTTCTATTAAGTAATACACTAGATGGGCTGAGAACTGTTCTGTTTCTTTGTCATGATGAGACCACCTCCATACATTACCTCCTCCTTTGGGGGCCAGTTTTGTATACATTTGTTCGCCATATATACTAAAAAAATATTTAACCAGAAGCAGCCTATTTTTATTCGTAATAATGAAAATAATAGTTAGCGAGTTTGCTCCACATTCTTTTACCTCCATAATTATGCATCTTCGTTCGTATATCCTTTGTTGTAATAACAGCGGATGTCATGAAATTCCTTACTGGTAGATGGACTCAAATAGCATAAGCACCCTCTGCTCCTGCCTTGGGTTACTCTGATTCTAAATAAGTGGTGAGTAAGTCTCAACACAGGTGGGACCGATGCCATGAAGACCCATAGTCATTTATAAGTTTCGATAAGTTCATTTTATATGCATAACATTATATATTAATAACATTGTGCAACCACTTCTCGTGTATGTGTGTGTCTCACTTCTATGTGGTTTATACATTATTATTTGTTTTCTTTACTAGCAACCGACTTTTTATTGAAATTAAAAACAGGCAATAGCGTAAGGCACTAAATCGGTCCTTTTAAAAATATTATTTAAAATATAATGTAATTACGAAATAAAATGTACAAAAATGCACTGCCGTACCTCATAAAACAATCAGTGGTTTTAATATTATGATAATAAGCAAAGGACAGAATGTATTCATTCGTGACTCCATGGATTACTGAAAGCATTAAACTTATGAATTGAAAGTCATTTCTCGCTTTTAAATCCTTAACATATCCTCTCATGTATTAAAGATAGAAAGTCATTTGCATCTAATAATTTCATAAGGAAGATTAAAATAACATTATCTTAATAAACATTAATTATTATTCTATGATAATCTGGGTGAATAAATAATTTAATGACAATACGATGACCTAATAATTAAATATAAATTTCAAAATCTTAAAAAAAGAAAATTGGTAAAAAAAAAACGGCACCAGAATATAGCAGCAGAGGAAGGAACATATGGAAAACTGTACAGAAAGGAAGGAATAAAAAAGACACCAACATCATACGTATAAGACAGGTATGTTTTTCTTTAATTAGTGCTTTTAGGAATTGCATTTATACAAATATTAGAGACAGTTTTCTCGGTTTAAGTTTGTCTATAAATCTTGAACGTTTTTACTCCTTAATTAACTAACACAGATTATTAACAAGAAAGTCTAAAATGCATTTCAGTAACTGTATTTTAGAACTGCTAATGTAATATTATTAACATTTTATCTACTGATTTTAGAAGTCCGATTTTTAAATACAGTTACTGACCAAATTTAATCTGCCAATTCTTACGTATATATGTATTTTACATTCTCAGTGTAAAGTTACTAAGAATGCTATTTATTAGCATTTTACATTTATTTACAAAATCCTTTTCTCTGTTCATTATAGACCGAAGAGTCCGATTGGCCTAATGGATACCATTGACGCCGATGGAATCGACTATGCAAATACTATCTGATATACTCTGGTAATTTACACCCTTACAATGTGGGCCAGTTATGAATCAAAAATGGGTAAATCAGCAACTCGTTTTTGATTAATCGTGTGTAATAATTTGTTCATAATTAGTATTGTCGTAGAGTTGATTAGCTGTAATAAAAGGTAAAGCAAACCGAACCAATCGACAAATAAGAATGCTCACAAAAATGATCCTGTTTGGTGACGTAAGCGACTTTTCAGAGTGATGCATGTATATCATCATGGGACGCCGCTTATGTAATCAAACAGGTGCATTTTCTATTAAAGTAAACAGAGTAACACATTCCTCAAATTGACATATACATTTACTCAAACTTAATTTATATACAGTATATATGAAGTTATCGTTCTTGTCTGATTGTCTGTTTGTTTCTTTGTTTGTTTACGAACTCCTACTCGGATGTTTAAGATAGACCCCCTTAACCATATATATATATATATATATATATATATATATATATATTTAAAGAATTGTGGTTACCAACGCTAGTAAAAAAAACTTTTTCAAAAATTATTTATCTTATCATTTTAACATTTCAAGTTTTTTAAATATAATTTCATAACGCGTTTCGAGCATTTATCGTTTATCCATTATGCTCTCTTCAGATGTAAATTCCATTTGATAAAAGTGTTTCATTTGAGAAAACGTTTCATTTTTCTTTCATTTAAAAGTGTCTGTTCCATTTGACAGAAAAAATGTTTGTTCCGTTTGACAGAAAAAATGCTATCTTGTTGAGATAAAAATATATTCAGTTTGGTCAAGGTTTGGTCATTGAAGTACATTTGTGTATTAGGTTTTATTGCTTTAATTGCTGCCGGTCGAATCTGTATGGTACGTGTGGGTGTGGTCATTCCCGGTCATTCATGACGGTGTCCCTGCTGGGTTCACACATGAATGTGGATGTGTGGGTGGTTGGGGGTGAGGATGTTTGCTTGGGTTTGGAGAGAGAGAGATGTGTGGAAAAGAGGATGGGTGAGCAAACATGGGTGAGCTTGCTAAGATATATATATATATATATATATATATATATATATATATATATATATATATATATATATATTCTGAAACGACATCATGCAAGGTATTTGTATAAGTCTATTTTATTTTGATCAAAATGAAGTACACTACAATTGTAGCGTTTGCGTCCATGTTTGACATCCAAAGGCAATACAATGTTTTACATTTTTTTAAATTCATAACTTGAAAATTATCGAACAAAAAAAGAACATCAATGTTGATAAGTGGCACAGGGCTTAAAACAGGAGTGCACTGTCGTCTGTATTTTCCTCGGAGGGTAAACATATTATAGGTTTAGCGAAATGTCTTTTAATTAATATTACTTTACTTACAGCTCTTCTCAACCTAACAATGCCGAGGACAACTCACAACGGTGAATCTCATAAAATGTAAAAAATAAGAATGAACCATAAATATTGTGTCATTAACAGAACATAAACGGATATCGTCGGCATCATTTAATCCCGGTCGACGCCGGGTTTTCTTGCTAGTTATTTAAAAATTAGAAAATTGAAAATGATCGAAATACCCAAATTAGAATAAAAAATATTTCTATCAAATCACAATTTAAAGATGAATATAACATTAGAAACGATTTGCATTTAAATTATTTTGTTTCTGTTTGTTTTCTTCAAACCAACAAATTGTCAACCCCAAAACCAAAAATGCAACAATTCTCAGGTTGATTTTTATTTTATTTTATTCTTTTTAAAATTCATTCACACCATTTAAAAGCTATTGCGACATCTGCAATGATTTATTAGGGAGCATGTAAAACTACACGAGTTGGCATAATGATTAGGGTATTTGCTTTTTCCTTAGCTACTACATCAAGATGTAGGGGAGGGTACCACTCATTTCATAAGTCTACTCCACTTACCCTTGACCCTTACCTTATAAGATTACCATTTTTTAAGTCTTTTGCATAACTCGAGCGATGATTGAACCCTGGTCTCCTAGCCCATTATCCAAAACTGTTACTAGTATGCTACATGGGCCGCTGATGTATTAGATAACGAAAAGGAAGCTTTCGGGTCGCGTTCGACTACGGTCGATCCATTTTTTTTAAAATAAATATTGTATAAATATTCATTGTTACATTTATTACTTTTGCTTAAAAAATATATTATTGTGCTTTTGATACAAGCCTATCTTTGTTTTGTTTCGTATTCTTCAAATAATGAATCCGTCAATAAAACTTATAATTCATTTAATCACTTTAAATACATGACATGTGGTTTGATGTAAGCCATGTTATTCTATATGCTGCGTAAGACATCAAACTACATTAACTCGTGAGGTTCCAAATTGCAAGTTTTGTGGATGGTGGAGTCACTATTTGCTAAAATTAGTTCCAAGTTCACTTGGACCCGAAGTCGTCAGGATCCGGGTCACATCTATGCATTGAATTGAATCTGTTCTGTGTATAAAATGAAACAGCACAAAGTGATATACGCATCCATTTACCTAATAAATACATGATTTAAAGCAAACAGCATCAATAAACGTTTGACAGCATTAAGAACTTGAAGAATGGTCTATTTAATGACTGTATTCGCCATTAAATAACGCAAACAGGGTCGATATGCAATGCCATAAAACGAAACAAACACACTTTTATTTCATGCATTGGCTTATTAATGTTCAAAAATGCATCCGTAAGTGTCTAATTAAGATGGCTGATTGGCTGATACATTTCTAATTAAGATGGCTGATACATTTCTGTTGTTCTTATTTCTCAATAATTTTTGCACTTAACATTGGAGTGATTTTAGTTTGGTAAATGTTTGGGTGATTCGATACTTTATAGAGAAGATATCAACATATTCAACACAACAGACACACACACACAAATACATTCCCGCTATATCAACTGATGAGTAAATGCAAATAAACCTATAGGAAGTCACTCATTGAAATAACTAAACACACATACACCATAAACATGCATGCATGGTATATATAAATACACACACACACACATACACATATATATATATATATATATATATATATATATATATATATATATATATATATATATATATATATATATATATACAAGCACCGAACATATAAACAAACTCGCCAATAACATCGGAGAAGATCGTAAATCTTCGGCCACGCCGTTAAATTTTCACTATGAAAAA
>OY744521.1:177853144-177915644 GCA_963556195.1 Sepiola atlantica | reverse complement strand
CGTATTTTTTTTGCTTTTTTGTTTCACATTTGAGAAAGATTCGCCATCTTGTCATCATTGCTGCCAGCAGCCTACTTGTAAACGCGGCCCGGGAGAATCCAGTGATCTTCCCCTACTTCGGGATTCTAGAATCCATCTGGGGAGAATGGCTGCCAGCTAAAGTCCTCGCGTTTCCATCGTATTCCACGCGCCACACTAATTGGACCTGCAGCCTGCTGACTCATCGATATGCCAACAACGGTTGTAGGGTTTGTTCCGACATGAAAGAATTCCTAGAAAAAGAGGAGACAAACACACAGGCACACTTAAACAGACAGCTCGGAGAATGGCTAGATGGCTGCATTCATTGTATTACACTAGAGGGCTGTATGATTTGATGGTGACGTCACTGCCCCAGCTTCAACATTGGCCGCTTCGGGGTGCAGTTATCCTGCAATTAGGTGGCCGAGCATTTAGATTGTCGTTTCAAATGATGATATGGCCTTCAAGTTGGTAGCGAGCTGTACTAGAGAAATTTGGGAAAACGGAACTCCACTAGAGCTGCACAAACAAGTCATAGTGATTTCTACTACGCTCAAAAGTACCACTTGACCAAGGCTGAGTGAATTCAAATATTTACATGCAGAATACGTGGAAAGCCGACGTCAATTTACCGATGCTGTGTCGAAGCATTTCTGGTTTGTATGAAACGACTAATAGATACAGTAGAAGCGCCCGCGGCTGTGTTTCGGTCGATCTCCTATACGGGTAATGCCATCGTCTAGGCATTCAGTTCGAAAATCGTAAATAGGTGTTATTGTTCGTTCATATTCGCGTATAATACAGCGACTATCAAAAGTATGAAGTGAATTGATCCACGAAACTGACATGAATGAATTACCGAACGCAGATGACATTACATAGGAAATTGCAGGATATTCTTTTCTTTGTATGATTTTGCGACATCTTACGATTTAAAACTCTCAATGGTATCAAACAAAAATGAATGCATAAAAATAAATAACCGCTATTTAATACAGCATGATTATTACAAGAAAAAGTACATTCAAACTAACAAAGATTAACCATTTGAAATCATAATTCATTTAAATCGCCTTTCAAAATATATTAGCAACTTCATAGAATCTTATCATAATGAAGAGTTCGCATATGTATGTTTGTAACTTAAACTCGAATATGGTATCACATAACACTGGTCATTGTGTTATTTATCATCGTATTCCTTTAAAATATATTCCGAGTTTTAGTTTTAGAAAATACAGACATTAAATATTTAATATAGTAAAGGAAATCATTTATGTCATTAATGGGATTCATAGATGTATGCATATCTAAGCCTTCTTTAAAAACGATTAAAAACACCGCTGTAGATAGTGGACGAGAGAATTTCCGTAACAAACGTAATATTTAGTTAAACGTTAATCTCAAGAAAATTGGGGCTTACTCTCGCCAAAACATATCATTGCCAGAACAGATAAAAAATCTACAAGATTACGTTACTCAATATATATGCATAAGTTCTTTGTATTAGAAATAATACATTTTGTTTTTATTATATTTTACTAACTAGCAAACAAATGAATGGGGAAGTCATAAAGAAGTCGACATTTTTAACTTGTTTGGTGTTATTCGTATACAGTAAGTAGTAAAATACCGGTTTGAGGACGGGTAGAATAAATTGGCACAACTGTTATGCTCCCTTACATGCTTTCGATTCTGAAAATGTTTAGAATTTAAGGCGTAAGCTAAACGGGTCTTAATAAGAAATTGAAATTCAGATAAATGTGCTTAATTGGTGTTTAAATACAGTGGATCAAATTCAGTGCAAATCTGTAATATTTAAATTGTCAAATAATGGGGCACCCATATTATACTCCCTAAATTTAAATTTCTTTAAATTTCTGAAAAGCGAATGGAATTTGAGAAATACATGTTAATATAATATATTAATGTCTAATAACTATTGTTAAAATTTTAAAGTTATTTGAATTTTAACGAAGTGTTTCCACCCCACATATGACCCTTTGCAGAGAACTAAATTAAACTAATATAGACCAGACTGCCAACCCTTATGCCTAGCAATTGTGTTCCAAAATTTATAATGATCGGTTAATTAGTTTAGTAATGAATTCTGTACATACAAATATATAAACATATACCGAACTTTAAATATATATATATATATATATATATATATATTGTTGAATATAAGAGACGACTTATGTCTAGATATCTTTTGGAAGATCCTTTCAATAGTCAGAATCAGGATCTTAGTTTCGGGGGTGGGGAGAGGGGGAATTGGCAGATGAATTTGCCATAGTTTTAATTTGTGTCCCAAGTACTTTCAGACCTATCCGGGTCCATCTTCAGGGGAATGAAGATAATCAGGTACATACCATGTGCTAGTATTATAGCTGGTTTTGGCGGGAATTATGTAATACTAACACATGGTTTGTACCTGATTATCCTCATTCCCCTGAAGATGGACCCGTATAAGTTTGAAAGTACTTGGGACACAAATCAAAGCTATGGCAAATTCATCAGCCAATCCCCCCCCCCCCGAAACTAAGATCCTGATTCGGACTATTGAAAGGATCTACCAAAGAATATCTAGACACGAGTTGTCTCTTATATTTAACAATTCTTGCCTGCAAGAGAAGATGCTGCCTAGATACCCCCCACACAAACATATATATATATATATATATATATATATATATATATATATATATAATATACTTTTAAATCAAAATCTCATACAACAGGCGATCCTAAACTAGACATTCATAACTACCTCTCTCGCACTAGTGTTCTGTAGGATACAATAGACCTGTAAGCAAAAGCTGGAGACTAACAGGTGTTCACATTTTTAAATAATTATCGAATTCTCGGAGTAACGTTTATAAGATCAGACTAAGGAGACTATCTCCCCTCGAGGCAATACGTCTATTGCGAGTGAAAGGTTCATGGCCTTTTGCTCGAGGCACCCTCACTTATGAGGAAATGCCGAGGGGACTGAGGAAATTTGTACATATAGTTTGTTTACCGGCCATGAATCGCCGTGTCGCGTTATGTTATGACCACATCGCACATTAAACTTGAATTTGTGTCACATAACACATTTGTGGGGTAGTAGGTATATATATATATATATATATATATATATATATATATATATATATAAATATTTGTTATTGTTTATTTATCTATGGACGTATACGTTTCGTCTCTTTTCAATCGAGACTCACCAGCATAGATGTATGACTATTCACTGGATTACAAGTATTTTTCAACCCAAATCCAACGTCGTTAACCAATCGGCCAATTCTGAATAGCTTATAAACAATGATAATTTTAACACATTTAAAGCGGCGAGACATACAGGCATTCTACTTCTATAAGGGAAGGAATGATGCATATAAAGCAAGTGACGTCACACTGTGTTAGTACTACCATTTACAGTGCTCTACTTTTTTACGAGGAGCTTCAAATATATATATATATATATATATATATATATATATATATATATATATATATATATATATATACTGTCAAAACGTAACCCCCGACAGCAATTAATTGGGGGGGGGGGAGTATATTTCAGAAAAAATGTTTCTACTCAGAGAAGTTGATAATTTTAACGACGAACTTTGGTAAATTTGTAGATAACACCCTCAGCTACCCCCTTCCCAAAAAGAATAACATTCTACTTTTTAGAGTCATTTTAACTTATTAGGGCGGTTTACTAAAATATTTTAACATAATCACCCGAAAAGTTTATTCCCCCCCCCCCCGAAAAAAATAACGTACAGAATTTATCTCGAATAGCAAAAAGAAAAAGAGCACTTCTGTCGTATATATGAAGCAGCTGCCGATTAAGAAATCGAAATTGAAGAGTTCCGTTTTTTTTTCTCCAAGTACCATTGATTCAGAATTCACCGGAAGTTGAATTTAGTATTTAGAAAATGGATTTAAATGAGATTAATCTTCGAGACATTGGTAATTTAATGAACCAGCCGCAAAAAACAATAGATTTTTTACAGGCACACCGCTTGATTTCTTAGGGTTAGTGTTAGGGTTAGGGTTAGGGTTAGGGTTAGGGTTAGGGTTAGGGTTAGGGTTTAGGGTTAGGGTTAGGGTTAGGGTTAGGTTTAGGGTTAGGGTTAGGGTGTTTTATTTAAAATCTTTTTTCTTCATATAATAGAAAAAAGAAATTGTTAATTGTTTCTTGTTACCCCAAAACAAATCAGTCTTCCATTTTTTTTTATGTTGTAAAAAAATCACTTCCGGTTGAATTACCTCCTTTTATTTTCAGTAGAAGGACAGAAAATCTGCTGCTTCATATATACGATAGAAGTGCCAGAAAAAGATATTGTTAACTGGCATAAAACGCTAGGATGCTCCGGAAATAGAGTATCATTTTGCGTTGAATTTATATGCGAAATTGATCCCCCACAATAAATTCTAAACTAATTTCGTCGTTTGATTTTCTTTCCGGCAGGATTTTCGGGGTATTTGCACGTAGAATCCTAGTTTTTTGTTTGAGGGAAAGCTTTGAGTGTTACTCTATAATTATACCTAAGCTTTGAACATTTTTATTTACGCCTTAAAAAAGGAAGTATTTAATTAGTTAATCAATTACTTACAATTAAATTATTTTTTAATGTATAGTTAAACGTTTATAAGATCTGAAAAAAAATAATATATGGGTTAATTTGCATATTAACACCCACCGCTATAAGAAAATGAGATTCTGCTTTTTCGGTGATTACGTGTAAACTCAGTAGAAAAAAGAAAGAAAGAAAAAAGTGTGGGATCAGTTTCATATATATTTTATATAATTTTTCCCCATTTCAACTTAATTCAAGCTTTTTAGAGCAGTTAACCGAAGTTTTTCTACCACTAACCTAAGTTGTAGTTGCAAGGTAAAAAACACACGAAATCCCCCCACCACCAAAAAAAAAACAACGGAGTGTATTTAGCTTCCCATAGAAATAAGAATTTAGTTAACTGCTCTAAAACATTAGACTTGCCTGGAAATGGAAGATCATTTTACATAGAATTTATAAAGGAAACTTTAAATTCTAAAATAATCGTTTTTTTTTTAAATTTCCGCCGAGTTTTTCAGGGTATTCACACGTAATCGCATAAGAAAAATAGAATCAAACTTCTGCTATTTCTGATTGGAGGTAGGGTGATTTATCAAAATATAAATCTATTCCTTTTTTTTCGTAATTTGGACAAATCTGTGCTATTAAACTTTTGTTTTCATTTGTCCATGAGAATAGTAAAAAAGGAGTTGTAAACATTAAACACTAAATTTGTTATTAAAGTTTACAAACAAGGCATTTACTTAACTAATAAAAAAGACATTTTTCAAAATTTCCACGGAAATGTAAAAACTACAAAAAAAGGGAGAGAGAGAGAGAGGAAGCAAGGGAACGAGAAAGTTCGATATCCTCTATTTTTCCCTTTCTCTGCTTGATTATACCTCGTGGCGAGCGATGTTCGTAGAACTTAAGGTTTTTAAGTCATTTATCTGAGTTTTTATCAAACATCTTTGATGCCTTACTGTTAATATCGACATAAATACTGCATATACATGGACAAAATAGAACGACAAAATTACGAATGAATAGCACCAACTATTAATTTATTATAGAATTGTTTAAAAACTAGTAATGGAAATAAGCCATCCAAACTTGTGTATATGAGCTGTTCGTCTCTACGATATATACAGTATTTCACAATACTAAGTTGTATTATTGATTTAAATAGCAGTAACCCGCTTTGATGGTCGATTCTATTCATTTATATATATATATATATATATATATATATATATATATATATATATATATATATATATACATATATATTGTGTGTATTTAGGCAGCATTCTGTTATTCATTCAAGCAAATATTGTTTAACATAGCAGAGGTCTTCTGCTTGCTAATACCTTTTTCAATAATTTATTTGTGTCAAAATCAAAAAGATTGATGAATGTTTTATAAGTATCACGAACACTTTCGATGTTTCATCAAATCATTCACTGAGCTATCTATGCATTTCTATCCCCCCTCAGACTCTATTTAATGCAAATTCTCTCTAATATTGTTAATGTCTTTGTGAGCATTTTTCAGCTTTTTTGCCACGCCATATACATAGTGCCTTCGTATGTGAATTCGATAGTAAAACTTTTATTATTTTCATTTGTATATAATGAAAAAAGAATATCGCAGTTTTTAAAATGAAAACAAAGTTAAATTGTCATTATAACCCAACGGGTCATGAGTAGTTTTGTATCTTATTAATATTTTTAAAATACGAAACGAATGACGGAATTTTTTATTTTGATTGAAAAAAAAAGTGGTGGATAAAAATTGATATAAAGCAGACTTTTAAATAAGTTTGTATATGTGTTAGAGATGAAGAAGGTACAACTTACCGAAGTAGACGTCAAGTAGACGTCAAGTAGACGGAAATGTTGCAAGTATTGACAAAATAAAACATATTTCTAATATAATTTGTAACCGAATGGACATCAACATAAATATTTAAACCCAATCAAATTCGTTGTTTTCAGTGATATTTTGGTTGCATTTGAAAGATAATTGATTAAACTTTACCTAATAACTTAGTATGTTAACTAATCCTTTAAATTAACAAGAAATATTTACGACAGATAAAAAACATAAACAATTCATTTTTTTTAATCAGTTAAAATCTAATATCAGGTTTCAAGATCTGATTCAAGAATCACATTGATGAAGTGAATATTTAAAAATATCAAAATTTTGCATGAAATATATTGAAACGCCATTTTTCTGTAGAGGGTAGATTTCACGCATAGATACAAATATTTCCAATACAAATACCGTCTAAATAATTGAAAGTATGGAAGACCAACATTTTTAAAATAAAAGAAATGTCTATTGCAAAATATAGTGAAGTAACAAAATAATACATCAAACGTAAAGGTCTTCATTCACATGTATAGTTAAATATTATTCCATTGATACACAGCGTCGGTAGAACTGTGCCGGTCTGTCTGTGTACACATCAGTTGTCAATGGTTGATCACCGAGTAAATACAACGACGTATTCTGAATATAATGGTTCCTGCTGTTTCTACAAATGACTGCAAATTTACATAAATGTATGCGACATATCAGGCACCTAAATAATCGCATATGTAATTTCAAAGTTTTCTATCTTTTACACTATTTTCTGCTGCTAGTAAATATTGTCAGTAGTTTACCCTGGAGCTATATATATATATATATATATATATATATATATATATATATATCATCTCACATTCAAGAAATCTAATATTTATTTTCTCGCTTGGTTAGCTTGTTGGATGACATCGTCCTAGCGAGTATAAAATCCTACTTGTGAGACATCGGCCTGGGTTCATAGTAGTTGGATGACTACACCCCTTGTTGAAAAGAGTAGGTACATTCCACAGTCGGTCATCGCCGCGGTTTGCTTAATCTGTGTAAATTAATAGACATTCTTGTATGTGGCGAGGTAGCTCAGTGGCAGAGTACTCGCTTACCATGCAAGTGACTCGGGTTTCGAATCCTGAGTTCGGATGTGTTCTACTGATGAGCCCAAAGGAGGGCGAAACTCGAGTCTAGGTTTGTTTCTTTCATAGGTTGTGGGTTGCGGCGTTGTCTGATTGTGGAAATAATTATATATATCATCTCACATTCAAGAAATCTAATATATATATATATATATATATATATATATATATATATATATACTGTTGAATATAAGAGACAACTCAGATCTAGATATCCTTTGGTAGATCCTTACAATAGTCCAAATTAGTTTCGGAGGGGGAAAACCATATACATAGGTTTGATTACCACGACTTTGTCGAGAAGATTAACGATGCATTTATCTGATACTAGCGCCTTATCCCAACACTTAACTAACAACAACTCCTGTCCCCGATCGGAATTCAGAAAACTCTTAGTAGAAAATACCAAAATCTAAGAATTTAGTACTAACAAACAAAAACTCTATATATTAGAAGCCCTATATATAAAAACAAAATAAACAACTAATTAATAGAATTAACTTTAATATCAGTAATAATATTCTAAAATATTTATAGCTCCAATATAGTTTCGTACTTAGTACATAATTCCCGCAAAAAACTTTCTGTAAATACTACACATAGTCTAGACCTGATTAACTTCATTCCCCCGAAAGTGGACCGAGATGGGTCCGAAAGTACTTGAGAGACAAATGCAAATTATGGCAAATTCATCAGCCAATTCCCCTCCGAAACTAAGATCCTAATTAGGACTATTGAAAGGATCTACCAAATGATATCTAGACATGAGTTGTCTCTTATATTCAACAATGCTTGCCTGTAAGAAAAGATGCTGCCTATATATATATATATATATATATATATATATATATATATATATATATATATATATATAAAGAGGTGTACTAAAAGCGAACTTTTAGGAAAGGTAAAACCCTATTGTGAAGAGTATACAGCTCAATATCCAGGATAGAGCAGGTAGAAATGAAGGAGAGTGGAAAGGAATTAGAGAAAGCAAAAGCCAAATCAAAATTCAATTCAAAAGTTCAAAGCAAGGTATATTCCGCAAAAAGGCAATTTATTCAAGTTAAATTTTCCTTAAGCCAGGCTTTTCAAAGATCAAAATCTTATCATCAGAGGAAGTCGCTGGGATAGATAAGTTGGCAATGGCCAAGATTTAAAATTTGAAAAAATGAAATAAAATAAAAGTTGTAGGGAAGGAAACGTAGGGCAAAACTGTGCCAAGGTGCAAGCAAATGTCCGATTGCCAAAAAGTCTGGTGTCGAAGAGTCCAGCGGAGAGGATACGATGTAGATAGGTAGGTCGTTAGAGGCACGAGAAGTAATGAGAGAAGTTTCAAAGTTAAATTCCAAGAAGCCACAACTTCAGGTACGGCGAAAATGGAAAATCCAGGAAGGGTAAAAAGTCCAATAAGAGGTACATTCGATGATGCAGGCAGGCGTCAGAGGAGATTAAGATATAAAATATTCGCCATTAAAGAAACTTCCCGGGCAGAGATGACAAAGGAAAGTGTTTTAAAGTGGAAAAAGGGGCAGTGAGAATATTTAAAGTCTGCCCAGTTGAGAAAGCCGGCTAAAAATCCTCTGACGCCTGCCTGCATCATCGAATGTACCTCTTATTGGACTTTTTACCCTTCCTGGATTTTCCATTTTCGCCGTACCTGAAGTTGTGGCTTCTTGGAATTTAACTTTGAAACTTCTCTCATTACTTCTCGTGCCTCTAACGACCTACCTATCTACATCGTATCCTCTCCGCTGGACTCTTCGACACCGGACTTTTTGGCAATCGGACATTTGCTTGCACCCTGGCACAGTTTTGCCCTACGTTTCCTTCCCTACAACTTTTATTTTATTTCATTTTTTCAAATTTTAAATCTTGGCCATTGCCAACTTATCTATCCCAGCGACTTCCTCTGATGATAAGATTTTGATCTTTGAAAAGCCTGGCTTAAGGAAAATTTAACTTGAATAAATTGCCTTTTTGCGGAATATACCTTGCTTTGAACTTTTGAATTGAATTTTGATTTGGCTTTTGCTTTCTCTAATTCCTTTCCACTCTCCTTCATTATATATATATATATATATATATATATATATATATATATATATATATATATATATATATATATACATATATACATATATATATATATATATATATATATATATATATATATTAAGTTATGAAAATATATTTATGGCAATTAAGCTACACAGAGGCTTCCGCGTTTTATCCCCGTAGGGAATCGTCAGGCTAAAATGCATGGAGTTTGTGTTGCTTGGTGTTTTTTATATATATGCATGGTGTTTAGTCTAGCTAGTTAACCAATCAGATTCTTTATTATTCTCTTAGCAACTCGTTTAGCTTTTCACAAACAATGGGTCGGTTGATTTTTCTTCCTATTTTATTATTCTGTTTTCTATAGGGTGGCCCATCCCTGGTGTTTTGTTGTGTCGAAATAATGGGTGACATTATTTTAACACTTGCTTGCTTGTATTTCTATTTTAGGTTTTAGTTGAGTTTAGTTTTTTTAATTTATTTATTTAATTATTTATTTATTTGTGCATTTATTATGTATTGTTAACCTAAGGTAAATCTTTTTCTATGTAAGCAGTTGTTTGCTATTTCACTTCTGCAATTTATAGGTTTGGGGATATTTGAAGTTTAGGATTTACAATTTCTCATTCAAGCATCATTTACACAGGTCTTCTAAGTTAGATGTTACGACCACAGCAGCACATTTAAAACACCAAAAAAACGTCGAATAAAACAGCACTAGCGAACCATTATTGTGAGCTGAACGAAAGCGGACGCTCACCAATAATCGAATGGAAAATGTTACGGTAGGCCAGTACATGTAGAAACTTAGACGACCCATGTAGATTAAACATTAAATAAAAAATAAACTTAAATTCAACTGATACTTCACATACACGAAATTTGAAATCTAAACATGCATCAAATCAAATAATGAATGATAGTACTAATAAGAAGAAAAATATACGCCGTAATTTAATGTGGTTTTATGAAACATCCAGTAAGCATGCCTTAAACAATATTCATAGAGAATTCTACCAACTTATTCAAAGGAAAGTTTTTGGAGATAGTAGACTCTGTAATATTATCAATAAAACACTGTCAAATGATTATACTAAACATATATCAACGTTGAAAACTACCGATGATACTAAAATAAATCGAAAAATAAATATTAAAAGTACCAAATAACTGTTCATCCCTCAATTAAAACTCTAATTTAATTATGAACATGTTAATGTATGCCAATTAGGAGGAAAATGTTTAACCGCAAACATAGTTTATAAATGTAATGTCTTAGAGGGTAATAATACTACAGCATACATAGAATCCACCGGATGGGGTGGCACGGTGGCTAAGTGGTTAATGATCTGGGTTGGCCGGGTTTAAACCCAATATGTTCCACAGAAACACTTTCATAAAAACACACACCTAGCATCATGTCTAACCTCCTAAAGAGGAGGTAAATAAAATACATATGATCCACCGGTTGTAACTTTACATCACTGTATAGAAATCACATATCCCCATTTAAAATAAGACCAAATGGTGACCCTTACGATAACCCAACATCAATGACTAACAATGTAAGAGAACTACAAAATAATAACCCAATATACGAATCAAAATAGTCAATCATTGGTGAAGTAGATAAAGTCACTCTAGTAAATTTTAAAATGTAACTAATGTATCCTTGAATCGTACCATATAATAACTTCTGATCAAAATGTAATTAACATAATAAAGTAAATTCTCTAAAATTGTATGCATCATATAAAATTCGCACTTTCGCTATTTCGGCCTAATTAAGAATATAAAATAACCCAAAAGTTAACTCATTACATTTGAATTAAAAGCACAAATCTATTTAATAAGTATGGGCAGTAAAATATTAAGCAATATAAATACTTCACATTATAAAAAGAATATGAATTTTAACATTATTAATAACACAGTACAAAATACATAAGTGTTATAGATATAGGAATAATATATAGATTGAGTTAAAATAAGTAAATATATTTTAAGCCAATAGATTAAAAATAGTAAAAACAAAATTGCTTACTCGTACATTTTATTATGGTACTTAACATAGTCTAGGCATTGGATTAAGTGTATATTAAAATATAAAGTTGTAAAAATTAAATAAAGCCTTTATTTTATATATATATATCTTTAATTATATATAACAAAATTAGTAAGAATGTGGTCCTTATATTAGATATAATTATAAAGGTAAGATAAAAAGAAAGTAACTCTTAACTAAAAATATGGAGAGTTGCTTCCCTTTGTTTATAAATTACATTGCGTTTTTTTATAATTAAATTATTACAGATTTTTTGTATTACTTTTAACGCTTTTCTTTTTCTTTTTCAATTTTTCCTTTTTTTTCCGTTATATTTTTGTTTACATTTTATTTATTTTTTTACTTCTATAATTTTTATTTTTTTACAGTCAAATTTAGAATTTAAAACTTTAGGAAAGTATACGTATGTTTGCTTTCTCGGCTAGTTCGCAAATATGGCGTTTATGTATATCTAAATAAACATAAACTTATATCCCTAATTGTACTTACATGTATAAATTCTTGAATAATCTGAATTTTATTACTTTTGTTCTTGATGCTTTGGACACGATATTTTTGCTTTTCCTTCTTTAGACATGAATGCACTAGTAACTAGAATCTAACTTTCTATTGTTTATTCATGCTTTTGAGTTTTAAAAAAATATTTTTTTTGAGCTTATAGCAAGAAACACACACATAAACTTTTGTATGCTATTCCGCAACGGAATTCGTAAAGCAAAGTTCGTGGTATGACACACAACTTTTCTTGGTGACATATTTACCATAATTATATGTCATATAACTGCTAATCCCTGCCTGTGTATCTAGCCCTGTTTAAATAAATATAGAGACAAAAAGTAGATATATAATATATCTTAGATAGAATAATATATTATGTATCTACTTTTACATATATGAAACACTATATATATATATATATATATATATATATATATATGTATATATATATATAATAAAGATATTTTTTTAATAAAATATTAAGAAAACCTTGCACAACGCAGATTATTTGTTTTTAAAATAAATTATTTATTCATCTCAAAAACATTTTTTTTATAAACTTGAGTACTTTCGGTAAATCTACCATCTTCATGGAATCTGATCTAATGTATTTGACAAATATGGCGTACTTTCTGTTATGGGTGGACATACATCGAATCTTCATTTTAATAAGATTATAATATTAAACTATTTATCGGTTATCTTCAAATATTTTAAAACACGAACTACAACCATTGGTTTCATTACAGACATATATTATTTTTCACTAAAAATAATACGGGAAGAAAAGTCACGATAAGAAATATGGACGAATGAATGAAGAGATCACGAACAGAGAACTGGCTTAAGTGAATGATTGTTTAGTAAAAGAAATAAAGAAATATTCTCCTTAATTCCAGTTTCCTTGTGTATAATATGGCTCAACCTCTCATTTGAAAATTTAAATATTTCAGATTTATATTTAATTAGATCCTTAATAATTACATACCAATGTTGCAAGATTCTCTTAATTTCATTTTTGTCTTGATACCACTTAATCTAAAGTCTCAAATATTAGACATTTTCTAGGATCAAAATTATGTAATAGATTTTGATTAAAATTAGAATCAGGATTCTAGACATGAGGTTTAGTAGCATTATATGTACATATCTTGATTTTAACCCTCTTAAGGGAACATTAATTTGTTCCAAAACTATTCTGTTCGTAGAATAAATCTTTCTAATATATATATATATATATATATATATATATATATATATATATATATATATATATATATATTACTACTTTTAAAACATGTTCCCTGAGAGGTACAAATATCAGTCTGAGATCGAACTATATGCATTTTGCAGTCTTATATATATATAGTTATTCATAACATCTAGCCTAGTCAATGCATATGTTTATGTGCATATCTTCCTTAAATATAATGTATTCATTCATTTACGTATCGTATATTTAGACATATATAGTGTATAGACACATATAAGTAGTATGTCTATTCACACACGCTCGCGCATATATATATATATATATATATATATATATATATATATATATATATATATATATATATATATATATATATATATAACTGCCGATGACAACATGATGATTAAATATAATGATTCTGAATCACTATTTTATTAATACATTCATCTATACTGTGAATTATATGGAAAGTGTTCTTATTAACCTGTTCCAAATGTAATAAATTGCCAATAATGGAAAAACCTCATTATTTCACGTAGTGTATCTGATTGAGATGTATATCAGTTTAATTAAGATAAAGGAAGCTGACCTTATTCGAGAACGTACATATGTCATATCCTCTATTACGTTACACGGTTAACATCCAGACAAATATAACAGAATTCGTTGAAGAATTTTCTTTAAACCCTATATGAAAAAGTTGTCGGCAATTTTTAAGACAGTAATTTACAAAAGAATAATATATGTAGTAATATAATGTGCGAGTGCTAGCTCTTAATAAATTACATTGAATACTTCAGAAAAAGAGAGCTTCGAAGAAGAGATTTAACGGTGAGTGTGGGTCGGAGTAGTAACAACTGCGCAGCCAGTGTCATTTCCGACCTGTGTCTACCCAACGAACGGCTCGATCTTGTCTTCCGGCAATTTATCAAGCTACACTTTCGAAATTGTTCGTCGTATCAGTAAATGAGTGCAACATTGATTTATACGTAATTTCCCAATTTTCTCTTTGCAACAGGACAATGTAAAGACTGTAACGTAGTGAGAAGAGATAATTGAAATGCAATGCTCTTGAATGGATCTCACCGGAAACGCGAAAAATCTACAGGAAGTGACGTCGGCATCAAACCTTATTTAAAGGCATTGCATTGCGTGAACCTTTCTCCATTTTAGATGTCTAGGACGTTCGAATTTATGCATCGATCATTATATAAACGTGTATTTTTGCAGACTGAGAATAGTCTGTACGGTAATGATTAAAGTTGTTGATTGCTTTCGTCAAATTGACGTTGCTCAGGCCTTTGACCTAAAATCAAAATTAGTTTTTAGGTGGAATTACTTTTGAAGCTGCTTTTCACAGAGACAGAATGGCGGCTCAAGTTATCGAGGTGCTTAAACATATAGACTTAAAAGAGAATACATGTTAAGATCTATCTTTCTAAAAATATGTAATAAACTTGGATTCATGTTAATACTTTATTCACCAGGTTTGAATTAAATAGAATTTATAATAAAACACGTTTTTACATTCGATAAAACCATAATATTGTTGGTAAAAGCTTCACACAATAAACATATTCCTTGGATATACGTTGAGTAGTTTAAAACACATAAGAATGATCCTTTATCATCTGCCAAAGATATGTTGAAATTGGTACAAGATGAACAACTAAGAACTGAATACTTGGGAATATTCTTAAACTGAACGGCGACACATTTTCAATTATTTTACTTTATCACTACATATAAAGCTAAGTACCCTTTGCTTCATAGAATATATATATAGTGTAATTCCATGTTATAGGAGAAACACCCGGAGTGCTATTTATGCAAATGTGCATGTATATTTTGTTTCAATTTAAAATTAACACTCTCTTTGAAAACTCATGAGTTAAGGACTTTAACGTACTTGGCTTGAACATTGAATGCTAATAAAATTTGATTCGCACCTTATTTTATTCTTTCACTTTATCTAGTTCATATATATATGCTTTTCCATTGACAATTTTGTTTTCACGGAAACTCAGCCTGCAAGTCAAAAGCTACCGAATGTTATCGATTTTAAGTCAATGCCATAACATCGACTGAAAGAATCAATTACATTCCGAAGCTTTTGGCATCTGGGCTGAGTTCCCAGTGTTTTTGTGAAACCGAGAGTATAGATATAAGATAATAGTATTTAATTGTTTGCTGTTTTAAACATCAGAATTTCCAGAAAAAAACTTCTTTATTTCAGTTCGTTTAATATACTATTTTTTTGTAATTAACATATCCTAAAGCTTTCTTTTTAAGTTTCTGATGCTCTGAATGCTTTTTTTAAATAGTGTAGGCTACCCTATATTTATGAATTCCACCATCGTGGCCGAAGTTTTGTAATGTCAACCAGTTATTAATATTAACAAGAATGTTCGCTTGTCGTCCGTTTTATAAAATGTAAACCAATAAATACATCAAATAACAATTGAGAATACGAACCTGTTGAGGAACAGGGATTCTACTTGGCTTAGTATATAAAGCTGATGCTCTTCAACATTTTAGGCAATTTAAATCGCTGAAAATGATATAAACAATTTGAGAAATAATTTTCTGAGCATTTTAGTATTTGAAATGAAATTGACTAGATTAAAACCGTTTGCAATTGGGAAATCATGAGCAAAACATCAATTGACCTTAAGCATCATGTCATAAAAATACCGTTGAAACTAAAAAGCATATACTTATATCTATTAATGAAGGAAACATACAATTAAATATAATAAACTATAATAATCGATGGAATCGTTTAGAATAGCTATGAAACTACAATTCATATAGTAATAAATATAGTAATTGATATATTTGGAGAATTATATATGCGAAAATACTATATATTATATGTATTGGAAAAGTTAGACAGACTTAAAAATGAATGCACAATAAATTGATTAAATGAATTTTATAAACAAAGTAATTTGTCCTAAGCAGTATTTATAAAAATAAAAGCGTGTAAGACTAAGACACGGACACCCGTGTTTCTATGGTAACTGACCTACTTTCTACCGCGAGGATACGCTAATCAGTGAAAACTGTTTTATTACCATCGCGAACACTGCCACTGGAATGAATATGCACTCCTCCACTTTTATTAAGTAAACAATACATCTTGACTATGAAAATTAGATGTTTTATTAAGCTTACACTTAAAATAAAGTTTGTTATGTACAGGGTGGGCAAAAATAAGGGTCCTATTTTTAAAAATTCATAACTTTTTTATTTATTGATTTTTTAAATTTTTTTTTTAGAATAAGTAAAGGACCCCTTCCGAAGCAAGCATGAGCCGTATTAGCCCTAAGGAACGTACCCTCATTTAGAAAACATTATTTTTGCTTAAAAAACTCAAACAGTGTAAAAAACAATACTTTAGTTTTTGTAAGTTTTAAGAAGTGTTTTTCGGCTAAAATTTGTTTTGTTTATTTCAAAACATCTCGGAAGGGTCAGTCTACACACACATAAAGTTTGGTGAGTTTAACTTTTATTTTGTGGAAGTTATTCAAATTCAAGTTATTCAAATTTAAAGATAGGACTCTTATTTTGGCCCACCCTGTATATATTTAAGATTCTATTGATGTATTACATGGAAACGTAACTTTAGAAAGTATTTTTATAAACTCCGTACTTGCTGATGGATGTAGTGATTTTTTAGAACTAAGCTGACATAGGACGTAATAAGAAAACTTCACCCTAATTAGATATCTACCGTATTTTCTTTACGATGTTCTGGCGCGAAAAATAAGATCTTATTACGGTGGGGTTAACAACTTTTAACTCCGCGCTGAAATTACTAAGCATAACGAAATAGGGCTAAGCGGATTAAATATAAAAATTAGTGAATTAGAACGAACTATTTTTTCTGAAAGCACATACCAATTATCAACTAAAACGCGTATAACGCTGCTTCCTAGAAGTAGTTTTTGTTTGGAGCTACCCAGGGCAAAGAAATAGTAGAAATTCTGATTTATTTCATATATAAGATGCTGGATATGTTTCGCTTCAAAGATGTTCATATATTTGCCATCGCCAGTTTAAGGTAGATAACTGAAATTCTTTATAAAGTGTGAAGTACTTATGTATATATTGATATTTGTCTCTTTTCTTTTCTTTTCTTTTCATTTTACTTCAGTCTACGTTCTTAGAAATCAAGGGACTTCTTACTGGGGCTTACACTTGATCTCTACATGAGATACATAGATATTCGAATATTCCATTTAAGTTTTCTTTTACCTGTCAACGTTGAGTCAGTAAAGAAGTGAAGAACATTAATTTTCCTTTCCCTAATTGACCAGTTAAGTATCTTATAGTATATCTTTATTCTGGTCTATTGGTCCTACCGGACTCCAGAACAAGAATTAATCTAGTCTGGTGGAGTATCTAGCTAAGTGATGTTAATTGAAGTAACATTACTTGGAATAGGTGCACAATTCCTCGTATAAGCCAGTGTAGAGAAGTGTCGAGGAGATATTATTTGGGATTCGAATACTTGAAAGGTGAAATATCCTCATGTCAAGTTGTCTTGACCAACCCCTGTAAAGAGAGACCGAATACACCCAAGGATGGTGTCTAGTTGGTGATTCAAACTCCCCAGTGGATAACTCACACTCTCTCCATATATATATACGTGCATATGCATATATATTTATATATATATATATATATATATATAGATATATATGTTGATATATATATATATATATATATATATATATGCATTTAAAAAGAGAGAAGGAAAGAGATGTGCAAGTAAAAATGTATACGTATCTATAAATACTGATGTTTTATAACATTCTTGAGTGATCTTTCTTATATAAAGCGATTCTATTGAACTGCCGTTACAATACCGTTAGTTCGGCTAAAAGTTATGTAAAAGCCTGATTAATCTTAACCTGGTTTCAATGTCCACAACTAAATGTTAGGTGATGGTCGTGAAAATCGAAAATGCAAACATCAGTCATTCACTTTACCAGAGTAGGACACTTTACTTATATGCATACACTCACCCATATACACATATTATTATATAGATTATGCCTATATTCATACATATAAACATGACTACATATATACACACAAGCACATTGTTACTATACATATGTATATATGCATGCATACCAACATATATGCATGTATGTGTATGCGTAAAAAACTATTATTACATGATTTTTAAGAAAATAATTCATGTGATTAGCCCAATATAAAAGTAGCATCAATGTTCACGAACTTAATGAACTTGTCACGAGGTTGACACAAAATTGGGGTTTAAATATCGGCTGATTCTTTCATACATGTGAGCTTTTCTAAAGCCATAAAGCGTGTTCTGTTAAACGATCAATCACTAGCTGACATTCTCGGCCTTTTGGCTAAGATCAAAATGTAGTATCTGTTCCGATGGATACTGCACGCCTGTCCTGTGCAGTTCTAGGAGGTCCACCCTCCCAGGCTTCACCTCCCCTCTTTAGTGAGGAGTAGGTTTATTGCTTACAGTCTGAGGCGCCCCTACCGGGGAATGCCGACGGGGCTGCCCAGGCAATTTTTAAATGGCCAGAGTGCTCACCTCTCGAGCGCTGGCTTTTAACCCCACTTGCTCGACCCGATCTTGGGTTTCATCTTACTTGTGGGAGGAAGATAAAACTGGCCTTGTGCCTAACTCCGCGAGAAGTAAATAAAAATCACTCTGGTTCCGAGTTGCTGAAGTTAAGATGTTCGTTCGAACGACGAAATGGATCTTTTACTGAAATTGTGTCGAAATGTTGAATAACTCTCTCTCTTATTCGGTGAAGATATGGTTGTCTAATCAGTGAATAAATTTAGAGGATACTGCGATGATGAGTATAAAATAACATACAATGGAAGTTTCTATTTATTTTACTCCCTACGGGGGCAGGGTTAGACAAAAGGTCGTTTTTTAATGGGGAAAATCCAACTCGCCATAAAGAGGCATTTTGAATTGGAACTAAAATAAAAAATTGTTTAAGTCTAGAATGAGCAAGGAGAGAAAAGACTAACTAATTGTAGCAGGAGAACAGATACAACACTTTGTTTTAGCCTGGAAGTTATCTTTGGGTGAAAAGACGTTCAACTTGAGAGGATGAATAGATAAAATACGTTACGGTGTTACATATTATGAGTTGAGGCTAGATCTTTGTGGAATAGCATCGAGAATAATGATGACAAAGGCTTCGCATTGGTTGTGGCTGTACATCTTATCATGCGGCTGCCGATTGACATTGAATACTATTTTTCTCGAATTTTCCTCTCGGTTTGTTATTTTCAATTAATAATGAATCCAAAATAATTCTGATTTCCAAGGCTTTGTTGACTACCGAATGACAATTACGGGTTAAGCAAAAGTGATAACCTCTATGCGAGCATAAAGCTTGTAATTTTTGTAACAGATACGTGTGAAAGGAAAAGCATATCCACTTTCGCTACCATGAAATGAGAACAGGAAACGAAATAGGATTTCACACATAAGTGGGACGATCTATTCGACGTCCTTAAGTCTGGATAAATCTATTTTAACACGAAGCAAAGACAGAAAGCAAATGTACACACACGTAAAATAGTGAGTCTCCGTTCAATATTTTTGCATTTAATGAATGCGAATTAAAATTAATTTCAGTAATATACTCAAAATTAATGATTACGTTACGTTCAACATCAATTGCAAAGAAGGTGTTTTTCCAACCTGATGTGCTTAACTGGGCAGGTTCCAAATGCGTTTAAGGGTTGCTTTAGAGGAGAGCTTACCCTTGCTAAATTCACAGAGCTGAGGAAATAAAAGTTCATTGAGTAGAAAAGGTACCTCTATATTGTTTATATTGGTCTTTTAAAACCATTTTACACAACAAAACGTATGATTATATTAAAAAAATAATGGGAAAACTCAGACTGTGCCTCAGTTTTCAAAACCTTTCTCCATTTCCCGATATTATAAAAGCATATGTCGTTGCCAAAAGCAAACAGAGATCGTTATTTAAAGTATCAGTTCGGTTTAAGCCCTCATACAATTTGTTTGTGACAACTGTAGACAGGTTGATGCCCAGCAGTATTTTTGTCTATTAAGTCGGTATAGTCATAAACTAGTTGGTAGTAACTTGTTTAATCTTTCAAGATTAAAAGACAGCAGTTATATTTCTACCAGTCCAGTTAAGCGTATGTTATATGCAAGCTCTTAATATAGTAAACCTGGTTTTGAACACATCTACATAACATAGATAAAACCAAGTCCTCATCCAGCGCAATGATAGCCAATCAATTTGAAACGACCGCACACCAACCGTATTGTAGCAGACAATTATTCGCAAAGCTTATTATTTAATTTATATGAGCTCAGATCATCAGAATTTTCGATGAATTACAAATTCATACAAATAATAATATTTTTCACACATGGCTTCAGCAAACTATCTAGAGGTGTATTTCATAATAATTACTTGACACTTCCAACAAAACGATCAATGTACCAAACTACATTAATGAATAAACTGTTGTTATCTATTATAACCTTTCTTCAGATTCCATAATGAAAATCTGTTCAATTTGTGTTGCAATATTCAGCCTACAATGCATGATTTGTCTACACGTATAGAAAATCATCGGCAATTCAAATTTAAACCAAAAGTATAATTTCGCTAAGACATGTTCATATACATACATGCTTACATACAAATGCAAAAAGACATTTACATATATTTCACAAGTTAAACAATATATCTCATTGTGCTTACGTGACAAATAAGCGATTTTAAAATAAATTCGAATAAATAATCTACATTTCCCTGATTAAGACTTAAAACAAAAGCAGTGTCTATTATCATTAAGGAATTTGATTTGAACTAATCCCGAAGCCTTGCATGGTATTCAAATAAATAAACAAATGAAATGCTGTTTATAAATGATATATGCTAAGCATATTTATAATATTGGTCGTGTAGATATCCTCTTTCTGTCTCTCCCCTCTCTCTCTCTCTCTCTCTCTCTCTCTCTCTCTCTCTTATTTTTCGTTTTCCCTTTTATCTTATATGTTTGTAATGTTTAAAAACTTCGGGGTTTTCTATTGTCTCTTTTAGAAAAAAAATGAAGAACTCTCTTTGCAAAGATGATCAAAACAATAGGGAAGTAAATAGGCAGCATAGATAAATAGAAAAGTAATCCTACATTAACATAGAGCTCTTATAAATAACTTTCGAAAAGAAAAAAATAGTTTAATATTCGCATATCGTTATAGAATCGGGATGCGCTTCATTTCTTTTCCCTCAGAAAATTCCATTCAATTCAGTTCACTTCCCTTTCTCGGTTTTCTTATTTAGAAGAGCAAAAAAACATTAATACTTTTTAACATCAATTCTCTTTGAATTCTTGCCGTTGATTCTTCGACGTGTGCATTGCTTCCATTTTCTTTGTGCCGTCAACCGAGAGGAGGAGCGACTTTTTATGCTATTTTTATAACAAACAGAACAGAAATTATCGAATAAATGCATTAAAATAGGACGTGACAATCGCGATCATTTTTGCATGAAAGAAAACATCGACTTTGTTCTAAATATTTTAACATCAACCAAGAAAAGATAAAGATACAATATAAAAATGATCGAACCAAAAACGAACGAAACAAATATAGAAAATAAAAGATGAAGATAAAAAGGGAAAAGAAGATTCTGGAGTAAAATGTAATCTAAAAAATGACATGCGAAGCGAAACTTATGATTTCTTGACTAATATTTACGGAAAAATGTAAATTGAAAGGCTGAAAAACAAAGAATTCAGAAAGTGTAATGTAAGCTTAATTCAAATAGTTTTTAGCTAAACTGAATACGATCAGAGTGTTCCTGCCACAACATACAACTAAATCGGACACCCGTGGGCAAGGTTTTTGTTAATCCATAATATATCAATATACGAAACATACATTTAAAGTGTGAATAAATATTTGAAGATATTAACCCTTAAGTACTTTTTTGTTTTAAATATGACCCATTCCAACAAAATACCAATTAATATAATATTCAACCAACATTTGTCAATCTGCAACGAGCCTGTTGGCAAGTGTGAGTAGGTATAAGTATGATGTTGCATCAGCGCACCCGCTAAATAAGTAATCAGTATTGTCGATGTTACGGGCGAGTGTCTTCTGACTTATTCAAGAGCTTACACTTTTATTTCTGGTCATTATAATGGTGAGTAAATATGATTTGATGATTCTCAAGTCTATTATGTTTATTAGGATGCATATATTGTAGTGTTTTGTAATGCATCTAAAATGTTATGCCATTTGTTGCACATTTGAATCATCATTTATTTTTGTTCAGTAAATATGTTTTTTTTTCCAAAACTCATTTATACAATTTTATTACCCCTATGTAACGTCTTTAACTTGTTAACACTTTTTCAAACCAATATAAAAATAAGGCATTTGAAAGTTAAGAAGTTGAACCATGAAAACTTTTACAAAAAAATGACTGCATTCGGCATTTAGTAAACCGAAAATAATTGATATGTGAAAAGGCAACAACAACCAACCGTAGAAAATGTAAAATAGAAAGAAAACGAAACGATGAAGGGTTCCTTAATATATGAACGAGCAATTCCCAGCGTGCCACAGAAAGAGAATACAGGACCTTCACCACAGATGGAAGAAGTGGGCGCACGTAGGCTTCACACATACATGTCCGAACTCCACCAACTTTGACTCATCCTTGTGATATCGAGTATGTTACAGGAAGTTACACATGGTAATACTATTACTGATACTATCAATACTACTGCTAATAGTGAAAATAACAAACACTTATTGGCTCTAAATGTATTTGTTAGAATTGCAAAATCTTTGCCAGAAGCACCCATTGAATAGAAAGAAACGTGATAGGGGGCTACAAATTTTAATATTACTTCGGCTTTTTCTGATGATAGTCATGATAAACAGTTATGGGTAAGCTTCAACATTATTGTAAATATTTCTACGAAATGTGACATGATGATCCCTTGGGATGCTGAGTGTGTGATGGGGGATTAAAGTTATGCTACTACTACTACTACTACTACTACTACTACTACTACTACTACTACTACTAATAATAATAATAATAATAATTAAAACTATAAGAATAACAATGATGATACATATAGCACTATTATTAATAATAAACACGCACAAAATTAAAATAGTTCTCTAAACTTAAAATAAGACAATATGAAGTCAAAACACGATTGTACAATCTCAATAGTAAATTTATTCAAATTTAAAAAATGTTATTAAGTAATACAATAGTAATGTGACCATTATTGTATTCCTTGAAATGCATTGCATTTATCATTTGTTTATACTATCAATTCGTAGATTTATTTTCTAGTTTAACAACGTTTTAGTAAAATCTTTACTACAATATATATATATATATATATATATATATATATATATATATATATATATATATATATATATATATATATATATGTTTCCTTTCTTCGTATCTATTTGCCTATCTGGTACCAAAGGTATTTCAGCATTTTTTTTTTTGATACATCTTTTATTCCTACATAATTGTATATGCTAACTACCATATTGCGGAATGGTTCTTGGGTGTAGTGTTTAGCTATTATTATTATTATTATTATTATTATTATTATTATTATTATTATTATTATTAATAATAATATTATTATTGTTGTTGTTGTTGTTGTTGTTGTTGCTGCTGTTGTTGTCATCATCATCATCATCATCATCATCATCATCATCACCAAGATCATCATTATTATTGTTATAATTTGCATTTGATATGCAAATTACCATATCACAATGTAGTCTTAAAGATGATGTCTTATTATTATTATTATTATTATTATTATTATTATTATTATTATTATTATTATTATTATTATTATATATATATTAGTGAAGTTAAAACTGAATTGTTTCTACATTTGATTATTGAGAAGTGGTCATTTGATGAGCAATGAATTTTTAAACTGTCCTGAAACAGATACATGCTAAACAGATGATGATCCCCGTTTAATATTTAACAATTCCAGTTAAAGTCCCCTGTTTTTGTTTTACTGTTAGATACTTGAATCTCCTTTTGTATTTTAAAATTTTCTAGCATAAGTCGGATTATGCAACTGCTAAGACTGCGATATTTTGTGATTTAGTTAGTATCCCTTGGAATTTAAACTGCATTTTCTTTCTTCGGTTAAAATGACTCAAATTTTCTTTCGACTATATATATATATATATATATATATATATATATATATATATATATATTTAAATAAATTTTTCGTGGTACACAATTAAATAACGGCGAGGAATGCAGACGTTTGAGACATTTTTACGGGGGTAGAATGAAATTGAACAAGTATAAACACGAGAGAAAATTTTTAAAAATAATGAATGTACTAAGCCGGCTTTCGTTCACACTCATCAGAGTATTAACATGGAAGTAATTAAATACGACTAAAAACTTAAAAGAAATTTATAATGAAAACTAGTGACAAGTTTGGGAGAAAAATAATATATATATATGGGGAGGAGGGTCAAAAGTTGATCACATTAAGTCTTAAAAGCCACTCCTTTTGTTTACAAAGGGAGGGTTTGATTGATTTGATATATATGGCTTCCAGGACTTTGAGGTGGAATAGAGAATGCGATCTACTTATGACAGAAAACCAGTCACTAGTGTACGTCGACGCACATTCGGCGCTATTTATAAGATGGTCAGCAATAGCAGACCCGGATGTATTGACTAAATTATTTTAATTATTTAGTCGGCCCCGGCGTATGGCGGGAGGGGGGGGGGGGTGTTGCCGATGGGCCGACTAAATAATTTAAATAATTTAGTCAATACATCCGGGTCTGCTATTGCTGACCATCTTATAAATAGCGCCGAATGTGCGTCGACGTACACTAGTGACTGGTTTTCTGTCACTAGTTTTCATTATGAATTTCTTTTAAGTTTTTAGTCGTATTTAATTACTTCCACGTTTAACTCTGATGAGTGTGGATGAAAGCCGGCTTAGTACATTCATTATTTTTAAAAATTTTCTCTCGTTTTTATACTTGTTCAATTTCATTCTACACACACACACACACACACACATATATATATATATATATATATATATATATATATATATATATATATATATATATATATATATATATATATACATGAACTTAAATGACAATTGATTAAAAAGTCAAGTCCTATAAACCCGTATACAAGTATTGTTCTTCATGTAAACATTAAGCCCTAATAATGATTAAGTATAAGGGCTTTTTATTAAATAAAAAATATGAGATATTATCTTATTGCATTCATAAAATTTTGTAAAAGTACAGCACTTTTAAAGTTCCTTCATTATTCCTAGTTCTATCTCGCTTTATCTCTCTCTCTCTCTCTCTCTCTCTCTCTCTCTCTCTATATATATATATATATATATATATATATATATATATATATAGTCTAAAGAAGCTTAGAGTTATTTTAAACAAAACGACAAAAAAAAAAGAAAGGAAAATGCAGTTTAAATTCCCACAGAAACTAACTAAATCCAAAATAGTGCAGACTTAACATTGGTTGGAAAATTCATAAATAAATAAAATATATAATAGTAAGTAAATAAAATAAAAAGGGGGATTAAGTATCTAACAGTGAAACAAAAACAGGATACCTTATCGTAAGCATCTAATATTAACACGGGATAATCAGCTGTTTACATTGTAACTGTTTCGGAGATTTAAAAACAAAACAGTTATATGCATGGCTCTCCAATGGTACAGATCAAACTACCATTTCCCCAATCAAGTGTCGAAATAATTCAGCTTAAAATGTTACTTATATATAAATAAATAATAATAATAATAATAATAATAATAATAATAATCAAAATAATAATAATAATATACTACCCTTAAGACTACCGTGCGATATGGTAATTTGCATATCAAATAAAATTCTTTATAACAATAATAATAATAATAATAATAATAATAATAATAATAATAATAATAATAATAATAATAATAATAATAATAATAAAATGCTATCTAAACACTACACACAAGAACCATTCTGCGATATGGTAGCTAGAAATAAAATTATATAGGAATTAAAGTTGCATTAAAAAAAAGAAAAAGAAAAACAAAAAGAAGCTTTAGTACCTTTGGTACCAGAAAGGCAAATAAATAAGAGGAAGGAAACCTAGCCATACAGATCTAAATACCCAATATATAGTCTAAAGAAGCTTTGAGTTATTTTAAACAAAATGACAAAAAATATATATATGTATATTAATATTAATCCCACTTATTTCGTTTCTTCTCCCCATGATTTATTTAGACATTTTGATCTCTTGCATAATTCTTTGCTCCCCAGGTTGGACTTAGACATATTTAACTTTTGCCTTATATAGTTGTGTATCTCTTACATACCTCTACTCTTGGTCTATCTTGTCCCCATGTAATTCCTGGCCTTTTTATATTAACAATTTTATTTATTTATTTATTTTTTATTGTATTATTGTAATGATGGGTTTATAGTTTATGAGGCTTTGTTTGATGTGTTTGTGTCTTTTATCAGATGTGATTCTTGCACTTAGAGTAATCCTTTATGACCTCATGAATGAAATTCTGTTCATCAATAAATTAGTAATAACCTTTTATTCGTCAAATTTCAATTAACTTCTTAATGAGAACTATCTTCTACTAATTAAAATAAGACTTATAATTTAAATTGTTCTGACTTCTTAACAATTATATCTTTATATAATGATTCTAGATATTTACAATCGCCTTACTTTATATACCATCGCCTTCATTTCTTGGATCTTCTAGAATTATATTGATAACCCATAATTGCTAACCTATACACTCTCAATTCATTTTTACCTGCCTTAAATATTGTACCTTTTGAGACAGCAGACATGCTCTATGAATTTCGTCTTCCTTTTCTTTAAAGCAAATTGCTTATCTATTTATTTATGAAGTTGGAATCTTTGTCCTTGAATTTGAATTCAATTTGAATTTTGATTTAATTATGATAGTTTGAATATCTTATCTAATTCCATCTAATTTGTTTAATGTAATTACCTTTATTTTCGAATAATATTCCTTTTAATTTTCTGTTATAGATAAGCTTAAATACTTCTTATTTTTAATCTTAAATTTCATCCCTTTTAAAATTACGATACTTTTATGTTCATGTTTTTAATTTATACGGCCTTCTTTTTAACATATTTTGAGTATCATATATAGTCAAATCGTTGTATCTTATACCTTAAATCTAATGTTGAATATCTTGTATTTATTTTTTCAATGTTTAATATAATATTATGATATGATTATATAAGTATTATGTGTATATATGAGTGTGTATATATATCTAGAGCCACGTGACCATTTGTATATCTAGTCTATATCTTGATATACCCATGTATCTATCTACATATCTCTCTCTCTATATATATATGTATATATATATATATATATATGTATATATATATATATATATATATATACATATATATGTATATGTGTATGTGTATGTGTATATATGTATGTGTATATACACATGTGTATGTGACTTCTTATAATAATATGCTTTTTAATGATGGATGTGTTTATACAGGTATAAATTATATATACTTTTATTTAGTTTAACACTTTATCCCTAAACGTTTTTCATTTATTCAATTAGAAATATGCATATAAAAATGTTGGTCACTATATATTTGTATGTCTGTGTGTGGTCTTATTTATTAATCTTAATCTTAATTTTTAATTTTATTTCTTTTAACAATTCTAATTTAATTTAATTTATTATATATATATTTATTTTTCATATATATTTTTTTATATATATTTTCTATATATATATTTATACTTTTACTTTTATCATGATTATAATTTTTCGTTCTGGTGCATAATATATTTCAAATATTCTAAATATTTGATTTGCTGTTTCTAATGTATTTCCATAGCTATTGTCATTTTTCAAGCGACTGATGGAGTGATGTATGATTGCATAATGGGAGGTTATGTCTCTAATATTGTCTGAATATATGTGTTTTGAAATAATACTGAAATCTGATGTTTTTTTCTTAAATGACTTCTGTATGTGATGTTTTAGAGGGCGCTGATGAAGTGACAGTTTGTAGTCATTTCAAGTAAAATACAAATTTAGATTTTTTCAAATTGTCTTGGAAACGATCGTTGAGTTTTAATTCTTGGAACTATCATAGATAATGTTCTTATTGTGGTTATCTAAACTAATTTGATACATACATATATATATATATATATATATATATATATATATATATATATATATATATATATATATATATGTTTACATATTTTTTGTTGTTTTTACTGGCGATAGTAACAACGTATTGGTATTTTTCCATGCAGAATATTGCATTGTCGGCCTTAATAGGGCGTGCTTTAATTTTTAATATATATTTATTAATTTTAACGTACATAAAAGTAATCCATGGACATGTGTTCCTGGTTCCTGTTCATGAATCCTCGATAAAATTGTCTGTAGTCTGACGTTTTACTACTAGACTACGACACATTACCGGCAATATGTACAATTTTTTTATTCCTTAAATATTATGTTTTCGAGTTTGTTATCATTTGTACTTAAAGTAATAAATATATATTAAAAAGTAAAAACACGTTCAATTAAAGGCAACAATACAATATTCTGCATGATTCTTTGCCGCTTAGGAAATGGAAAAATACAAAAACACTGTTATTATCGCCAGTAAAATAACAAAGAAACATGCAACATTAATATTTAGGCGATATTAAAATATTTAGAACAAAGTCGTTATTCTCTTTCATACATGAATGATCGTGATTTTCACGTCCTATTTTAATGCAGTTGTACTTCAATATAATCGAAGAGACTTACTAATTCCACTAAATATTTCAGAAAACTAGAACTGTCTGCATCAGCGATAGTTTACGTTAACACTAAAATGTAATACATGTACTGAATTAACTGAACTATTCTGAAAGGTTATCTTGACCTAAGAAAAAATAGCAACGTTGCTTTAGGCTACTCGGTCTCTCTCGATCATATATGCCCTTTTCTCTTTCTCTCCTAATTGTGTGACTCTGTTGCTCTCAATATAGTTCAGTTCTAATGCACAGCTATTGGTCATTTCACGTTGTTGTTAAAAACATGACAAGTGTTTTATTAACCCCCTCGCCAAAGGGGGGGTATAATGTTTTTTACCCTTGTTGCTAGGTTAGTCGGTTATTTTGTGATTTGAAAAAAAAAACGTAATGGTATTGCTTATTTTGTATTCGCAGAAATATCATGGATTTATGTATGTGGATATTATTATTATTATTATTGTTATTATTATTATTATTATATTTATATTTATATCATCATCATCATCATCATCATCATCATCATCATCATCATCATCATCATCATCATCATCTCCGGCAACATATATTCACTCTTGTTCGTTTTCTTAATTTGTTCACTGGTTTGTAATAAATATACAAACATGGAATGAATTCCACGAAACCATATAGAAATGTGAAATTAAAGCAGAATAAAGGTAAAGAGGAAAAAACAGAAAGAAAGGAAATTACTCTTTGATAAGGCTGATTTTCAACGAAAGTCTCAGATATATATTCATGACAAAATGATTTTATTCATTTAATAAATATATGTGTATAAAAATAACGTCGCTTGTTTTTTTAAATTTTATAATACAATTTAAAAAAACGTTTTCTTAAGGACGTGTGACCCATCTTCTATTCAAATCTTGGTACTGCTGTCGATCCTGAACCCGTTTCCGTGAACTTCGCGTCGACAGCGTTCATGCATGCTACGTAAACACTCGAGAGATGACGAGCCGAATGGTGGCAGCCGATAACTTCGATACGTTGCTGCGTCGTATTTTTTTTCAGTTTTATTTTCAAGGAAGATTGCAAAAAAAAATACGAACAAATTATAGCGAAATTACTATTAATAAATGCATTTTTTTGTTTTTATCATTTTAACAAAACAATGCTAAACAACTGTTAATAAATAATAATGATACCTTTTCTTTCTATCAAGCGGCACATGTAATAGCATTTCGGACATTTTTTCTTTTTGGCAACATCTTTTTTTCCTGGCAGAAAGGAATTACTCCTTCATGAGATCCAACTCTGCTACACAACTCTTCGTAATTCATTTGTTTTTCTTTTTATTTAATTCGGCAGGAAATAATCATACACTGGCTTTGTTCAATTGCTTCTAGCTGTAATGAATTTCAATACTGATTAGAAAAAGTTGTCGTCTGGTTACTGACAGCTGATTGGCTAATCGCTCGGCATCTCCCTGCCACTATACGCCCCATCATCGCTCGGGTGTTTACGTAGCTTGCCCGAACGCTGCCGACGCGAAATTATTTTATTCATTTAATATATATATATATATATATATATATATATATATATATGTAATAACGTTCCTTGGTTTTTCTAAATTCTATAATATTCCCATTTGTAGTTAAATGACGTATATTTAGTGTATTTTCAATTTAAAAACTTAACCCGCATTGAAAAATTAAGCGGAAATTATTTTAAATGTTTTCATAGTATGATTATCTTTTGTTCATCTTATAATAATAATCAGAAGATTTTCCCCATAAAGATTTTTAGAAGCTATTTTATATCCACTAATTTTATTAAAAAAATGAAACAATATTACGATGAGAAAATGATAAATATTTGGTTCCCTTAATTATTTAATAACAAAACGATACTCTAAAATCAATTTTTACTTCCAAAATCTTATTTTAATAAAATTGGTAAAAAAACGATATAGTTACAAATCTGTGTAGTAAGTACAGCTAGTCGTAAATACGATTATAATAAGTACATTAACTTATGAAAAATGATACTATTATTGTTAAGTGAGCATACCTTTTACTCTTAGTAAAACCTGTCTTTACTGTTGTATAATTAAAAATATGAATATTTGGTTTTAATTTTTTCTTGTGTTTTTATGTTAACAAAAGCAGGGTTAAACTTATTGGAAAGAAATTAAAAAAAAATATATCTATTCTGAGGGCGGATGTTTTATTTGTTGATATTTCAAAAGAAACGGTAAAGACCAATCCATTTTGACAAAGCCAACAAAAAAAACTCAATACAATTAAAAAGACAAATGTAAATACTTCAATATATGTTATTTTCCAGAAGGTACAGTTCTGGGTTTAACTTTTAATTGTGTGAATTGCACATTTATTCAAACAAATAAATATTTTTTTGCAAATAACGTACTTAAGAGTGTTTAACGTACGTTGGAAATATATTTTAAATTGAGTGCTAATATTATGAAACCAAACTGCTATTTGATTAGTTAAATTTATTAATTGCTACGTTATTTAGTATTTAGTGTTGTTTTTAATATTTACAATAGTTTACAGTATGTTCGCGAGATGTTACGGATAATAAAAAGACTAAAGGGCTTAAATAATTGGCATCGTCGATAATAGGTTGTTTTGTCTAATATTGGTATATATATATATATATATATATATATATATATATATATATATATATATATATAGAAAGAGAGAGTAAGTTATGAACATAATATATATATATATATATATATATATATATATATATAACGCATATTCCAACAACGTTCGTTCAATACACTAGTCAGTCTTTCTATGTGTGCCTCCCTTCGCATTAATAGAACTTAAATGAAAGGGAACGTCTAAATTTCCTTCTTGGCGTGGTAATGTGACATGGCCGTATAGTTATGACGCTTGCTTGCGGAGTATAGGTTTATTCTGTAGCAGGGTTTCGAACCTTGTGAGCGTCTAGATTATCATTTCCTACTCTAATGAGAGCGCAAGCTTGAAACTCTTGCGTATGCAGGTAAAATAATTTAATATTATTTACTTAAAATTATATATATATGCATATATATATATATATATATATATATATATAAGAATACACGTCCCAAAGGCAGGTACATTAATTCCCCAAACAGAACGGGGTTTTGCACCACTTTTATGCCCCCTTACGCGAATGGAAATCACGATATAATGCTACCCAAACCTATGTCAAGAACTTTATTACAATTTTGGTTAAAACCCATGATATGATTTTTATTCGAGAAAATGTCTAAAATTCCAGGCTTATGCTTTAGCGGTCAAAAGAAGAAATTAGAATTCAGGGAATGTTGCTTATGACTAATGGTCAAATTAAATGCAACTGTGAAGTATTTAAATTATCAAATAGTAGGTTATGCCCATATTATGTTTCTTAAAATCCTTTAAAATACTAAAATAAATCTGAAAATTTAGTAATATATATTAATTGCTGTCTATAACATATTGTAACAATTTCACAAAGATCAGAGGTGTCTTATTTTCATGGTCTATCCGCTTTTTCCATTACTCCATGCATTTTGTAAGGCCTTACCCCAAACTTAAATTATTTAAACAGAACTATAACATAGATTATTCAACTTCTTTAACACCTTTGCATCAAACTAAATTAAAGTAAATATAGCGCTTCACAATCATCGGTTAATTAGTTTACGAATGAATTCTATACATAGAAATATATAAACATACTCAAATACCTAACTTTATATAGATAGAAATATTTTACATGAATTTAATGTGCAATTTCATTTCTATTTTATTCTCAAATAGTAAATGCAAATACACCTAACTTTTCCAACTATATTTGTATGCATGCCAATAAAAACGTTATCAAAATTGTATTTTTTTAGAAAACATTCCAGTGAAAAATTAATTTCAAAATTATTAAAACATCGACGACTTTGTTCTTTTATCCGAAAGGTCAAACGATGGTAAACAATAAAAGAAAAACAGACGCCCCAAAACAAAATTGATTAATATTAAATTGTATTGGTATTCTGACATCTAAAAGCCATGTGAATAAAGTTGATAGATAATTGTTGCTGTGGAGGTTGTGAGATGGTGAAAAGCCGACAGCCATGTCATTTCGAATGGAGCGCTCGATTCAAACAGGGGAAGAAAAGAAAAAAAACGAGCGTGATCCGAACAGGAACCCAACGGCGTGAGATGAGCACTAATCAATCGAATGAACTTTACAATTATTTGAAGCCATTTAAATCGAGGGAAAGGTGAGAAATACAACTTTAGCTGAGATTCAAATTCAAGGTTTTTCTTTTTTCTTCATGCAAACTAATGAGCGCGATAATTAGTCATGTTGCTTTTGAAACTGCCTTTCTATAACTTGCATTGGAGAGAGAAATAGAGACAGAGACAAACAGACATACCGACCTGCATACAGACGGACGGATTAAGGAATGTAACTTTTTGGTTAATTATGGCATTAGGTTCCAAGCAAATTTACACAAGTTTTCAAGAAATATTCTTATGCAAATTATCACTTTTTAATAATGACTCTCTGATAAAGTTTTCTCTTTATAAATGAACTTTTTCTTTTTTGCTTCTTCTGTTATTTACAGCTTTTTGTGACTATCACGTTCAAAATATATCGACCGTTGTACCATACGGCCTCCTTCATGTGCCGTTCTTTTCTACTTTTCTAGTAATTTACGTTCTTTTTTCCTTCCTTAATTCTCATGCTTTGAAATTGCAAATCTTAAAAGATATATAACATCTTCCAACCTCTATGGTCTTTGCGAGCACCCCAATACAAAAGTGAAATGGTTATTTGTAACGTTTCTTCTTATAGTTACAGGTCTCGACGACGACGTTAAATGAAGCTGAAAAGCAGTACTTACTTCTTAATGTTTGGCCGACAAGTTCGTAAAACATTTTGAGAAATTATTTTCTTTGGCGGATTTGTTCACAAATAAAGACTCTAAACAGAATGTATTTCACGTCGATTACATTGATTCTTGGTATATGTCAGCATTATTGGACCTCAGATACAGTTCGTTATGTACTGTAATATGTCGATATAATCGGACCTCAGATACAGTTCGTTATGTACAGTTATATATGTCGATAAATCGGACCTCAGATACAGTTCGTTATGCACAGTAATATGTAGATATAATCGGACCTCAGATACAGTTCGTTATGTACAGTAATATGTCGACATTATCGGACTTCAGATACAGTTCGTTATGTACTGTAATATGTCGACATTATCGGACCTGAGATACAGTTCGTTATGCACAGTAATATGTCGACATTATCGGACCTCAGATACAGTTCGTTATGTACAGTAATATGTCGACATTATCGGACCTCAGATACAGTTCGTTATGCACAGTAATATGTCGACATTATCGGACCTCAGATACAGTTCGTTATGTACAGTAATATGTCGATATAATCGCACCTCAGATACAGTTTGTCATGCACAGTAATATGTCGACATTATCGGACATCAGATACAGTTCGTTATGCACAGTAATATGTCGACATTATCGGACCTCAGATACAGTTCGTTATGTACAATAATATATCGACATTATCTGACTTCAGATACAGTTCGTTATGCACAGTAATATGTCGATATAATCGGACCTCAGATATAGTTAGTCATGCACAGTCATATGTCGACATTATCGGACCTCAGATACAGTTCGTAATGTACAGTAATATGTCGACATTATCGGACCTCAGATACAGTTCGTTATGTACAGTAGTATGTCGACATTATCGGACCTAAGATACAGTTCGTTATGTACGGTTATATGTCAGCATTATCGGACCTAAGATACAGTTCGATATGTACAGTAATATGTCGACATTATCGGACCTCAAATACAGTTCGTTATGTACAGTAATATGTCGATACAATCGGACCTCAGATACTGTTCGTTATGTACAGTAATATTTAGATATAATCGGACCTCAGATACAGTTCGTTATGCACAGTAATATGTCGACATTATCGGACCTCAGATACTGTTCGTTATGTACAGTAATATGTCGACATTATCGGACCTCAGATACAGTTCGTTATGTACAGTAATATGTCGACATTATCGGACCTCAGATACAGTTCGTTATGTACAGTAATATGTCGACATTATCGGACCTCAAATACAGTTCGTTATGTACAGTAATATGTCGATACAATCGGACCTCAGATACAGTTCGTTATGTACAGTAATATGTCGATATAATCGGACCTCAGATACTGTTCGTTATGCACAGTAATATGTCGACATTATCGGACTTCAGATACAGTTCGTTATGTACAGTAATATGTCGACATTATCGGACATCAGATACAGTTCGTTATGTACAGTAATATGTCGACTTTATCGGACATCAGATACAGTTCGTTATGTACAGTAATATGTCGACATTATCGGACCTCAGATACAGTTCGTTATGTACAGTAATATGTCGATATAATCGCACCTCAGATACAGTTTGTTATGTACAGTAATATGTCGACATTATCGGACATCAGATACAGTTCGTTATGCACAGTAATATGTCGACATTATCGGACCTCAGATACAGTTCGTTATGTACAATAATATATCGACATTATCTGACTTCAGATACAGTTCGTTATGCACAGTAATAAGTCGATATAATCGGACCTCAGATATAGTTAGTCATGCACAGTCATATGTCGACATTATCGGACCTCAGATACAGTTCGTAATGTACAGTAATATGTCGACATTATCGGACCTCAGATACAGTTCGTTATGTACAGTAGTATGTCGACATTATCGGACCTAAGATACAGTTCGTTATGTACGGTTATATGTCAGCATTATCGGACCTAAGATACAGTTCGATATGTACAGTAATATGTCGACATTATCGGACCTCAAATACAGTTCGTTATGTACAGTAATATGTCGATACAATCGGACCTCAGATACTGTTCGTTATGTACAGTAATATTTAGATATAATCGGACCTCAGATACAGTTCGTTATGCACAGTAATATGTCGACATTATCGGACCTCAGATACTGTTCGTTATGTACAGTAATATGTCGACATTATCGGACCTCAGATACAGTTCGTTATGTACAGTAATATGTCGACATTATCGGACCTCAGATACAGTTCGTTATGTACAGTAATATGTCGACATTATCGGACCTCAAATACAGTTCGTTATGTACAGTAATATGTCGATACAATCGGACCTCAGATACAGTTCGTTATGTACAGTAATATTTAGATATAATCGGACCTCAGATACTGTTCGTTATGCACAGTAATATGTCGACATTATCGGACTTCAGATACAGTTCGTTATGTACAGTAATATGTCGACATTATCGGACATCAGATACAGTTCGTTATGTACAGTAATATGTCGACTTTATCGGACATCAGATACAGTTCGTTATGTACAGTAATATGTCGACATTATCGGACCTCAGATACAGTTCGTTATGTACAGTAATATGTCGATATAATCGGACCTCAGATACAGTTCGTTATGTACAGTAATATGTCGATATAATCGGACCTCAGATACAGTTCGTTATGTACAGTAATATGTCGATATTATCAGACGTCAGATACAGTTTGTTATGCACAGTAAAATGTCGACATAATCGGACCTCAGATACAGTTCGTTATGTACAGTAATATGTCGATATAATCGGACCTCAGATACTGTTCGTTATGCACAGTAATATGTCGACATTATCGGACTTCAGATACAGTTCGTTATGTACAGTAATATGTCGACATTATCGGACATCAGATACAGTTCGTTATGTACAGTAATATGTCGACTTTATCGGACATCAGATACAGTTCGTTATGTACAGTAATATGTCGACATTATCGGACCTCAGATACAGTTCGTTATGTACAGTAATATGTCGATATAATCGCACCTCAGATACAGTTTGTTATGTACAGTAATATGTCGACATTATCGGACATCAGATACAGTTCGTTATGCACAGTAATATGTCGACATTATCGGACCTCAGATACAGTTCGTTATGTACAATAATATATCGACATTATCTGACTTCAGATACAGTTCGTTATGCACAGTAATAAGTCGATATAATCGGACCTCAGATATAGTTAGTCATGCACAGTCATATGTCGACATTATCGGACCTCAGATACAGTTCGTAATGTACAGTAATATGTCGACATTATCGGACCTCAGATACAGTTCGTTATGTACAGTAGTATGTCGACATTATCGTACCTAAGATACAGTTCGTTATGTACGGTTATATGTCAGCATTATCGGACCTAAGATACAGTTCGATATGTACAGTAATATGTCGACATTATCGGACCTCAAATACAGTTCGTTATGTACAGTAATATGTCGATACAATCGGACCTCAGATACTGTTCGTTATGTACAGTAATATTTAGATATAATCGGACCTCAGATACAGTTCGTTATGCACAGTAATATGTCGACATTATCGGACCTCAGATACTGTTCGTTATGTACAGTAATATGTCGACATTATCGGACCTCAGATACAGTTCGTTATGTACAGTAATATGTCGACATTATCGGACCTCAGATACAGTTCGTTATGTACAGTAATATGTCGACATTATCGGACCTCAAATACAGTTCGTTATGTACAGTAATATGTCGATACAATCGGACCTCAGATACAGTTCGTTATGTACAGTAATATTTAGATATAATCGGACCTCAGATACTGTTCGTTATGCACAGTAATATGTCGACATTATCGGACTTCAGATACAGTTCGTTATGTACAGTAATATGTCGACATTATCGGACATCAGATACAGTTCGTTATGTACAGTAATATGTCGACTTTATCGGACATCAGATACAGTTCGTTATGTACAGTAATATGTCGACATTATCGGACCTCAGATACAGTTCGTTATGTACAGTAATATGTCGATATAATCGGACCTCAGATACAGTTCGTTATGTACAGTAATATGTCGATATAATCGGACCTCAGATACAGTTCGTTATGTACAGTAATATGTCGATATTATCAGACGTCAGATACAGTTTGTTATGCACAGTAAGATGTCGACATAATCGGACCTCAGATACAGTTCGTTATGTACAGTAATATGTCGATATAATCGGACCTCAGATACAGTTCGTTATGCACAGTAATATGTTGATATAATCGGACCTCAGATACAGTTCGTTATGCACAGTCATATGTCGAAATTATCGGACCTCAGATACAGTTCGTTATGTACAGTAATATGTCGACATTATCGGACTTCAGATACAGTTCGTTATGTACAGTAGTATGTCGACATTATCGGACCTCAAATACAGTTCGTTATGTACAGTAATATGTCGACATTATCGGACCTCAGATACAGTTCGTTATGTACAATAATATGTCGATATAATCGGACCTCAGATACAGTCTGTTATGCACAGTCATATGTCGATATAATCGGACTTCAGATAAAGTTCGTTATGTACAGTAATATGTCGACATTATCGGACATCAGATACAGTTCGTTATGTACAGTAATATGTCGACTTTATCGGACATCAGATACAGTTCGTTATGTACAGTAATATGTCGACATTATCGGACCTCAGATACAGTTCGTTATGTACAGTAATATGTCGATATAATCGGACCTCAGATACAGTTCGTTATGTACAGTAATATGTCGATATAATCGGACCTCAGATACAGTTCGTTATGTACAGTAATATGTCGATATTATCAGACGTCAGATACAGTTTGTTATGCACAGTAAAATGTCGACATAATCGGACCTCAGATACAGTTCGTTATGTACAGTAATATGTCGATATAATCGGACCTCAGATACAGTTCGTTATGCACAGTAATATGTTGATATAATCGGACCTCAGATACAGTTCGTTATGCACAGTCATATGTCGAAATTATCGGACCTCAGATACAGTTCGTTATGTACAGTAATATGTCGACATTATCGGACTTCAGATACAGTTCGTTATGTACAGTAGTATGTCGACATTATCGGACCTCAAATACAGGTTGTTATGTACAGTAATATGTCGACATTATCGGACCTCAGATACAGTTCATTATGTACAATAATATGTCGATATAATCGGACCTCAGATACAGTCTGTTATGCACAGTCATATGTCGATATAATCGGACTTCAGATACAGTTCGTTATGCACAGTCATATGTCGACATTATCGGACCTCAGATACAGTTCGTTATGTACAGTAATATGTCGACATTATCGGACCTCAGATACAGTTCGTTATGTACAGTAATATGTCGACATTATCGGATCTCAGATACAGTTCGTTATGTACAGTAATATGTCGATATAATCGGACATCAGATACAGTTCGTTATGCACAGTAATATGTCGATATAATCGGACCTCAGATACAGTTCGATTTGTACAGTAATATGTCGACATTATCGGACCTCAGATACAGTTCGTTATTTACAGTAATATGTCGACATTATCGGACCTCAGATACAGTTCGTTATGTACAGTAATATGTCGACATTATCGGACCTCAGATACAGTTCGTTATGTACAGTAATATGTCGACATTATCGGACCTCAGATACAGTTCGTTATGTACAGTAATATGTCGATATAATCGGACATCAGATACAGTTCCTTATGCACAGTAATATGTCGATATAATCGGACCTCAGATACAGTTCGATTTGTACAGTAATATGTCGACATTATCGGACCTCAGATACAGTTCGTTATGTACAGTAATATGTCGATATAATCGGACATCAGATACAGTTCGATTTGTACAGTAATATGTCGACATTATCGGACCTCAGATACAGTTCGTTATGTACAGTAATATGTCGACATTATCGGACCTCAGATACAGTTCGTTATGTACAGTAATATGTCGACATTATCGGACCTCAGATACAGTTCGTTATGTACAATAATATGTCGATATAATCGGACCTCAGATACAGTCTGTTATGCACAGTCATATGTCGATATAATCGGACTTCAGATACAGTTCGTTATGCACAGTCATATGTCGACATTATCGGACCTCAGATACAGTTCGTTATGTACAGTAATATGTCGACATTATCGGACCTCAGATACAGTTCGTTATGTACAGTAATATGTCGACATTATCGGACCTCAGATACAGTTCGTTATGTACAGTAATATGTCGATATAATCGGACATCAGATACAGTTCGTTATGCACAGTAATATGTCGATATAATCGGACCTCAGATACAGTTCGATTTGTACAGTAATATGTCGACATTATCGGACCTCAGATACAGTTCGTTATGTACAGTAGTATGTCGATATAATCGGACCTCAGATACAGTTCGATTTGTACAGTAATATGTCGACATTATCGGACCTCAGATACAGTTCGTTATGTACAGTAATATGTCGACATTATCGGACCTCAGATACAGTTCGTTATGTACAGTAATATGTCGACATTATCGGACCTCAGATACAGTTCGTTATGTACATTAAGCTCCCTATCAGTTCTTCACTTAAGAGCAAAACAGAAGACGTCTTTGCTACTTGATGATGGTCTTTATTATCTCGGTTTACGATTTTGACCGTATCTATCAAAACTTTTTATATTAACGTATTCTTTCTTCTCAACAATTAATCACAAATGTTTATTTTTTAAATATAACTCTTAACTCACAACATGTTGAAACAAATTCAGCTTTGAATTCCGAAAGCGGGCCGACAAGATAATTCCTACTTAATCCTATATTTCTTTAGCTTTCTCGTCATGGTAATACATATTACGAATTATTATTATTGTTATTATTATTATTTTTAGTAGTAGTAGTAGTAGTAGTAGTAGTAGTAGTAGTAGTAATTTGTCTTACTACACATGATAACCTTGTTATATTTTAATTTGTTTTTCAACAATAAAAACAAAATATAAAAATCTCACCCTACGGGTTAATTTTACTTTTTGGTCTATCCGCTTTTTCCAATTAATCTATACATTTTGCCGGATTTTACCGAAACCTTCAAGTATGTAAACAAAACTACAACACAGATCATGCAACTTAAAATAAATGTAACTATGTAAAACATTTTGCAGATTAACACAAAGAAATCAGTATAATTTTATTATTGCATGAAAACACACATTTTAGATGACATGATATCATAATAAGACATCATTATTATATATTAAAAACCAATTCTATTTAATTTTCTGGCTACAAAAAAACGTATTTATAATTTTTACTAGGATATAATTTCGTCATACTAGTTAGTTAAAATAATATAAGGTATAAAAATAAAACACAAATAAATTATCATTCCGAATCCACCAAATACGTTATGAGCCGTGACTAAATTGAAAGTTTCTGTCTCTTAAATACCGCAGTTGTCGCTTAATGAATGCAAAACAGTAATGCAGTTCGTTCAGAAGCACGATAGAAATGAATATCAACTGAGACATGTTCTTTTTTTATTGTCTCGCACAAATTACAAGGCCATCAATTTGGAGAAATAGTTTTAAACAATACATTTTCTTAAATCTATCGATACCTGTTAGTTGACATAGTTAGTTGAAATATACATATTTTAAGATGTATACCAATTTTCTCCCAAGCAATATATATATATATATATATATATATATATATATATATATATATATATATATATATGTATATATATGTATGTATATATATATATATATGTATATATATATATGTATGTATATATTAATCAAACAAGTTCAAATGTATTAATAAAATGAACTTAAAACCGATATTTATTTTCAAACGTGGTCAATATAAGTTACAGCTCTATAAATATTTATTATATAAACATTAAAATCGGTTTACGCAAAGGCAATTACGTTTCCATACCCTTGAGCTTCGTCGGAGACGAGAGATGATAATGAAAATAAATTCGTAAAATGGGTACAACAGAAAAATAAATCTGAAATAATAAAGCTCCCCAGAAAAAAAAACAACAAGAACAACAAGAACAACAACAACAACAACAACAAGAGCAGTGGCATTAATGGCGGGTTTTAAAACATGCTTTCTCAGATCAACTTGGTCAGACAGCCCAGTCGTTCTCTTTAGCCGGGTTGATCATAGAGGAAAGTGAATGTCGATGAAAACTAAGCATGTTAAATTTGCCATATTGTTACTACTTCCTATTCATTTCTTCTTCTTCACCCCATTTTATGTATTTATTTATAGAATTTATTAATAATTTTCTGAAAAAAAAAGTGTAATTTTCTTGCTTACGATTCACCTGAATTTAAAAGCTTACCTTTCCTTAAATCATTGCCCATATATATATATATATATATATATATATATATATATATATATATATATATATATATATATATATATATATATATATATATAAACGTATACACAGAAAAATACATACATATATATTTATATATGCATACATATACGCCTATACATACATAATACATAGCAATACATATACTCACACAAATACATATATACATATACATATTATCTAAGATGAAACCTCGTAATAAAATATGTAAACAAACGACATAAAGAAAATTAGGTTTTTAAACTTCGCCTTTTCTTTAACTTATAGTTTCCTGGGGATTTCTTTATATCTGTTCTTCTATCTATTATCATGGAGGTATAGTAAAATGAATTTATATTCCTATCCTATTATATCTATTCATTACTATTAATTGTTAATTTCTGCGAGTTATTTATCATTTATAAGTTGTTAAATATATAATTCTAAGTTACCTTAAAGAATACTTACTGTAGTTAACAATGCACACAGGCCACTCGAGGATAAGGGTTAATGAGTTTGTCATGGAACGGTGAGATAACACCGCAAATATTGGTAACGATTGTTGAAACTGCGTAGAATTTTATTATTTAAGAGTACGACTCAATAAGACTCTTTTTAATATTCGATTTGAAAACGACAATGTTGTAGTCAGCTGGGAGGCAAGCCCGTGGTATTGTGTTCCACAGACTGGCATTTTTTGGAAATAAATATTTCTTATAGAAGTTGCGTTTAGTTGAGGTACACAGATGAAGAAATTAAAATTATTCACAGTGGTTGTAATTAGACGAGTTTTTGTTCTTAATAGTGTACAGGGGGAACCATTGATTGGTGATCAGTTGAGCATCTACCATTGAGGAATTATTTTCATTTTTTGCCAGTATAGAGTAATCGAGAAATTTAGATTTATATCTATTGCTTATCGATGTGAATTATTTTCATTTTTTGCCAGTATAGAGTAATCGAGAAATTTAGATTTATATCTATTGCTTATCTATGTGAATTATTTTCATTTTTTGCCAGTATAGAGTAATCGAGAAATTTAGATTTATATCTATTGCTTTTCTATGTGAATTATTTTCATTTTTTGCCAGTATAGAGTAATCGAGAAATTTAGATATATATCTATTGCTTATCTATGTGAATTATTTTCATTTTTTGCCAGTATAGAGTAATCGAGAAATTTAGATTTATATCTATTGCTTATCTATGTGAATTATTTTCATTTTTTGCCAGTATAGAGTAATCGAGAAATTTAGATTTATATCTATTGCTTATCTATGTGAATTATTTTCATTTTTTGCCAGTATAGAGTAATCGAGAAATTTAGATTTATATCTATTGCTTATCTATGTGAATTATTTTCATTTTTTGCCAGTATAGAGTAATCGAGAAATTTAGATTTATATCTATTGCTTATCTATGTGAATTATTTTCATTTTTTGCCAGTATAGAGTAATCGAGAAATTTAGATTTATATCTATTGCTTATCTATGTGAATTATTTTCATTTTTTGCCAGTATAGAGTAATCGAGAAATTTAGATTTATATCTATTGCTTATCTATGTGAATTATTTTCATTTTTTGCCAGTATAGAGCAATCGAGAAATTTAGATTTATATCTATTGCTTATCTATGTGAATTATTTTCATTTTTTGCCAGTATAGAGTAATCGAGAAATTTAGATTTATATCTATTGCTTATCTATGTGAATTATTTTCATTTTTTGCCAGTATAGAGTAATCGAGAAATTTAGATTTATATCTATTGCTTATCTATGTGAATTATTTTCATTTTTTGCCAGTATAGAGTAATCGAGAAATTTAGATTTATATCTATTGCTTATCTATGTGAATTATTATCATTTTATAAGTTTGCGCAACATGTTTACATTATCTAATGCTGTGTTTAAAAATATTTATAATTGTTATTTCATTTATCTGATGTTATGATATTATCTATTAGTTACATCGATATTCGTCCAAAGTAATTTGTTTGAAGTGCCTACAAATCATTCCTTCTTCATCTCTTTGGTGTATCTCTCTGAAAACCTGCTGATCGCTAATTTTTCATTAAGACAGAAATAACATGTAGGATTGTGTACCGTGGGTGTTGATGCCCTATTTAAAATGTTCTACTCAAGGATGAGTACCATGTCAATGAACTTTAGAATCCATATGTATTGAGATAGTGAAGTGTGATGTCTCTTTCTGTGTCATGAAGAATGCTTTATGGTAAAGTTATCTGATATGAAAATTATGGTTGTCTTCTGGGTTCACTTTTCCTATATAAACTAGTTTTTCCTGTATATATATATATATATATATATATATATATATATATATATATGTATATATTTATATGCATATATGTATTGATAGATTATTTTAAAGATTACATAGATAGAAAAGAGCTATGAAACGGAATGATGCTAGTTTTTGTCCATATGGCTTAACTTCACAATGATTTGACTTCTCAAGGATATCCACAGCAAACCCCTAAGACAGCTAACAGAAGCGGCAACCATTGCCTATTCCAATCATACCATTAGACAGTGCATCAGATCTTTTAAAATTACGCCAATTTTCGCAAAAAGGATATTCAGGAAAACAGCATCATTCTGAACATATGCTAATATGACTTTACTTATATACTCTGACTATAGGTTATGTCATTTTTCTCTTATACCATCTTCCACGATTTAAACAATGTTAACCACGGCATAATCACGTTGACACACCGGTTCCCGTTAGATCACCGGAGTTAAGCGACGTTGAGCCTGATCAGTAACATATGGGTGCCCATTTGGGAATACCAGGTGCTGTATGTTGACACCTAGCTAACATGCAGTGTCTAGCGTGGCGACTATGACAAAACCCCTGAATAACAATCACTAATAAGGTGGTCGAAAACCAGGGAGGGGTTCTACCATCCAGGAGTGATCAAAACCCTGATAGTGATGGTGAATAATAACATAATTGGTTTCATCTTCTCTCATCACTTACACAATTCAATAGGTATTACTCATATTGATTCTTTGCCCTAGTACTTTCTTCCTGCATCCACTAAATCCTCTTCATCTCCTATTCCGCTCTTTTCATGATTCCTTTCCTACCTACCTCCATAAATACCATCTCCCGTATAAAAGTGATCAGATTGCTGGTTTTTTTACCTTGATAAAGTTATGTGAATAAAAATAATGAAATATTAGTCAAGGTAAGTTTTGATTTGATTTTGTATTCTATATTCTGCAGCTGTCCCTTTAGTCTTTTCTACCTGTGTATATACAATGTGTGTACAAGCATATCAAAGTAAACAATGAATATATAATGTAATATATAATGTATATACAATGTGTGTACAAGCATATCAAATAAAACAATGGAGATATAATGTAATATATAATGTATATACAATGTAAGTGTGTACAAACACATCAAATAAAACAATGGACAGAGTAAAATATCTCACAGGCGACGAGGATATAAGAAAAACAAAGTTATAAATTTCAAGGAAATTTCATAAGGTGTTGTTTGCAACACTCTATTTTATTAATAGTTTCAAATGTCTCCGTTTGAAAGTGCGTATTTTCCGTGGTTGAAAGAAAGTTATTTTAGTGTGCGACTGGGACAAATCGTCTAAGTTTGAACGTAACTGCAAAGTCAAAATACCATATTTGTTTTCAAGTTAATTACAATTTTAAAGGAATGTGTAATTTATGAAAAGTAGTCGAATGGGCAGACAATCGCTTTGAGTGTATACGTCAAAGAATAGTGGTGTTAGCATTTATGGCTGTGTAGGTTAAGACACGACTGTTTATTCAGATGGCAAAACGAAGATGCTGTCATATTTTATTTGGAAATGGGTTTCACAAAAGGATGCAAAAGTAGGATTAGTTTTGAACGAGTTTTGTTAATTATTCAAAATAAAATCTTTATTAAATGAACAAATCATCAATTTCTAAAAAAAAGTTAAATTATTAAATAAAAACCATGAATTTTATAGCCAAAGTGGCTATGATTTGTTCTACGTCAGCGCCTTTGAAAAAAGCGAACCAATTCTTGTATCCATATTTGAATATGATACCCCGTAAGCTGTTTCAAACGATCACTTGATTATATTATTATTATTATTATTATTATTATTATTATTATTATTATTATTATTATTATTATTATTATTATTATTATTATTAATATTATTATTATTATTATTATTATTATTATTATTATTATTATTATTATTATTATTATTATTATTACTATTATTATTAATATTATTATTATTATTATTATTATTATTATTACCATTAATATTATTATTATTATTATTATTATTATTATTATTATTATTATTATTATTATTATTATTATTATTATTATTATTATTATTATTTATACTCACTAGGAGTTCTCACACAGATCATCGTCAATGATTGCTCACCGACAACAACCAGTGGTATTTTCTGGAGTCTGAGTTACAACAAGCCTCCCCAGACTTCCAGTGTTCTTCACCTCTTTTCGATAACGATGCGGCATCGCAACAGTCTCTTACCATTGATTTTTCGCTGGTGAGAACAGTTGGTTTTCTCTGGGATTTGGGTGGCAACAAGCCTCCCCAAGGTTTCAGCACTCTCTGCACTTTTCCAGTGGAGGTCTGGTTTGTGATGTCCCTCCTCGGTCTTCTCAACCTCCTCGACCCTCTACAAATATGTTGTCTGGTGTTAGCCTAGGCCGGCACCAGTTATAAAAAATAAATAAATGAATAAAATAATATTTCTTTAAATTAATTTAGAAAAAAATAAAAATAAAAATGAAACAAAAATAAAATAAAATTTAAAAAAAATAAAATAATAATAAAAAATAAAAAAATAATTAAAAAAATAAATTAAAAATAAAAATTTAAAAATAAATAAATAAATAAAAAATCATCAATTTTTTTATTTAATTTTTAAATATTTTCTTTTCAATTCCTTTTTTTTCTTTTTGTTCTTTTCCTTTTCTCTTCCCTTATTTAAAAGAACAGATTTTTTAAAATTCTTTTTAATTTGTTGGGGGTGTTGGTGGGGGAGAGGGAGGAGCTTATAGTGTTTCTTGTAATTTCTGTTTCTTGGTTCATTTTTGTGTAGTGATAGCTGAGGTCGGTGTAATTTATGGGGGGGGGGATTATGAAGTGCTGTTTCTTGCAGTTTCTGTACCTTGGCTCTTGTTGTGTTTTTCGTGTGGTCTTGTTTTCTCCGTTGTAAATTCCTTGTGACTGGTTAGCCTTTGTAGCTTATGTGTGTTAGTTTCAGCATTCGAGGATTTTCCTTAAGATTGCAGCTGTTTTGATCATTGCCGTCCTTTGTATGGTTTCGATAGTCTCTTTGATTCCAATTTCTCCCAGTCTTTTCTCCAGGTTTTTTGGGATTGTTCCTAGTGCTCCTACGATTCTTATTATTATACTAACTTTCTTCATGCTCCATATACCTTTCAGTTCTCTGGCTAATTCTGTGTATTTACTTCGTTTTCCCGTGTCTTTGATCTTCACTTTGTGGCCTGCTGGAACGGCGAAGTCTACGATTTTACAAGATTTTTCCTTTTTGTCTATTATAATAACATCAGGTCTCCTTGCTTGTATGAGTTTATCTGTTTGTATATCCATATCCCAGAGGATTTTGTGTTTTTCGTTTTCCAGTACTTTTTCTGGTTTATGTTTGTAAGATTTGTCTGCATATTCGAAATTCAATTGTTTACACAGTTCCCTGTGTATTACTTTCCCAACACAATCATGCCTGTTCTTGTATTCTTTTTGAGCAAGTTTGCTACATTCACTTATTATATGATTTACTGTTCTGTCTCTTTGTCCACACAGTCTGCATTTATTGTTTTCCTGGGTTTTATCTATTTTAGCTTTAATGTAGTTTGTCCTAATCGCATTGTTCTGTGCAGCCATCAGTAAAGATTCCGTTTCTCTGTTCAAGTTTCCTTTTCTTAGCCATGTCCAGCTATTTGCGTTGGTTTCTTCTCTTGTGAGTCTTATGAAGCGTCCATGTAGTTGTTTTTCTTCCCATTTTTCTTTTCTTGTCTGTTTGTGTCCAGTTTCGATGCTTCCTGCGTTGTTCGTTGGGACGGTATCTCTTGCTGCGGTTATCAGCCTTTCTGTGTTCTGGTTTATGTATTTCTCCAGCTCTTTTTTAGTGTCGTCCACACAGTCTTCTATACTTACCAGTCCTCTTCCCCCTTCGTTTCTCTTCACGTAGAGTCTGTCTGTACTGTCTTTTGAATGTAGTGCATTGTGCATAGTAATTAATTTTCTTATCCTCTGATCAAGGTGCCTGAGTTCTTCTTTAGTCCAGTTTATGAATGGTCCAGAATATCTTATTAGTGATACTGCCCAGGTATTTATTCCTTTGATTAGGTTTCTGCTATATAATTTTGTTTCTAAGAGCTTTCTTGTTCTTCTCAGGTATTCTTTTCCAATCTTCTCTTTCATTTCTGTTGATTTGATTGTGTCTGCTTCCAAAACTCCCAAATATGTATAGCTCTCTTGTTCATCTAGCGCCCTCATCTGCTTATTATTATGATTATGATTATGATTATTATTATTATTAATTTTATTATTATTATTATTATTATTATTATTATTATTATTATTATTATTATTATTATTATTATTATTATTATTATGTTTTATTGTAGTTGTCTATGCAAAGGTGTTTAACTAGTTAAAAGTGTTGTAACTATTACACTGTTTTCTTTCTTCAGGAGAATATTCAGCAATTTTAAAAAGAACAACATAACAAATTTCTTAAACGTAATACCAGATATAGTTTGAAACAACAATCCAAAGTTATTGACATCATTCGTTTTTAATTGAAAGAAATAATTAAACTATCAAAAAACAACGCAAGGACATAGTTGTTGAATGTAGTTAAAATAATGGTAACCTGTGAAATCAAAATTACAGTCAAAGTATTTATTTTTTGTCGCAAAGGAATTAATATCTCTAAGCCATTTGAGATGCGTACTGCCGTGTATAAGCGCTCCCCAACTATTACGATAGCCAACACTCACTCATCGCCGAAATTCTTAAGGCAAAATAGATTGCAAAGTGTTTTCATGAGAGAAACTCTTTTTTTGTTGTCATCGTCTTATAATGCAGCGCATCCAGTCGTTGGTTCCAATAAAAGAGTTCGACTCGAGGCTGGAGAAATGCGCGCTTCTCTTATGGCTTCTGTGACAGGCGATGCTTTTTTGCGCAAGTACCATTGAAATAAGAAGAGTATTTCAATAAATAAATAAATTTAAAAAAACTTTAAAAACTTGAAAATACGAGTGTATAACATTTGCTTTTAATCAGTTTAGAAGCCACATCAACTTTGTGTGGAATACAATTGAAAGAAACTAAATTGTTTCTAATTTGTTATCAAAAGCGTCACAAATGAAATTCATTCTGATAAAAGAAACGTGTACTAAAGGCAAATGGTTATCCCTTAAAAAGGAGAGGCTTTTAGCCATTCTCCAAGCACAGAAGGAAAGTCTAATTGCCGCAAATCCTGGGGGTTAATCGTTGTTTAAGGCTCGGAAGTGATCACAAATTGCTATGCCAACATGCCATTCGTGTCATGAATAGAAAACGATCGCAATGAAACAGGGTGAGAAACCCGCCTTGTTTTCTTTGCATTTAGTTTTTTTGTAACAGAACAAATGGAAGAGAAGGAAAATATTTTGGTAGACAGTTAAACAAAAAATGAACTTAATTACTGTGGAATGCAATCTTAACGTAAAATTAAAAATTAATATTAATAAACATTGATTAAAAATTAATATTAATAAACATTGATTAAAAATTAATATTAATAAACATTGATTAAAAATTAATATTAATAAACATTGATTAATAAACAATTCGAATAGTTGTCAGCGTGTAACAATCAATGCAATAACAATATTAAGAACTATAATTCATACAAAGTAGAGTTTTATAATGATATTAGCAAGAAAACTAAGCGTTGCCTGGGATTGAATGAGAACACCTATGCCTCACTGCCTATAGCACTATATTAGCTTTTTATATCTAATGTTTAGATTTTATAACATTCAAATGTTGAGGTGAGGCCCAACAATGTACTCAGAACTGCTTAAGTGAGAATAGTAACTTGAAATTTACTGAAATAATTTGAAGTACATCTTTTCTTTACCCCCCCCCCCTCTCGAAGCATGCTCAAACATTCCCGGAAGTTAATGAAAATACTTGCGCATGTCTGCCCCAAATCCGATACCCTTTTATTACTATTTCTATTCTTATTATTTAATTTTTATGATTTTCGAATTAATAAATAAATCATTCTATTTTGTGTTTATGGTTTTCAAGCATAAACGCAGTATCCACTATATACTTCTTTTGATAAAGATGAAATATACTTGTCTCATGTGTAATGTAGTTTCAAAATATATATTATTATCTCAAAAAAGGATAGGAGGGGTTCGTGAACAAACAAATAAACAAGCAGGAACTACAAGATTATATATAGAAATATTTCACCTATGTGATAGAGAAAGGGTTAACCAACTTGAGATTTAAAAAAAGGAACGATTTTAGTTGATTGAAATTACATTATCTTAGTTCGTGTGGAAACGTCAATTGTGGTCTATAGTTACCTCGGCTAAAAGTCATGTTTTGGTCGCGTTTTTTTTTACTGTGTTTGTGTATAACTTAGTGTCCACATCACTTACCAACCATCACCAAACTTGGTCAAAGTTCCGACCATGTTCAAACTTAGAACTGATTTAATTTAGGGATACCAAGGTCACGGTCAACGTAACGAAAAAGTTTAAAGTAACACTTTTGGCGATAACTTCGGTTCTGTTTAGCGTAGAGACTTGTTACTTAGCCCATATTGCAGCCAATGTAGTTATGCGTCTTTTACGATCTGGAGTTTTACCTCTGGCGCTGGACCTTGAAAAATTCATGCACAATTTCAGCTTGATCAGATACAATACTTCTTGCGTTATCAGTGTTATTAAAGGGAATGTTTAACACAATATGGAGAAGTAAGGCTCAGATAAGACTTTCGTCCATCTTTACAGTGTCAGGCGGAGGTATGCAGTCTTAAGACAGACTTATGTTTATGTTTATACTATTCTTAGAAGTAATAATGACTCAAATATCTGCCTGGAAAATGAATGAATACTAGATGTTGTGAAGTAGTTCAACAGTAAAAAGAAGAAGTCAAATCGAGGTTGAGTTAAGATAACAAGTGTATTAACATAAAAGGTACAAAGGTAAGGCAACTGACTGGCACTCGGCTAGACAGTTACAATACTGTCCTTTTTCTCCCTGGTGATTGTCTACTCGCACTGTTTATAGTGAAAACCGGTGTAGTTTCTCTTCTGTTAGAACGGCCGATGTAACACTAGATTAATAAAATCAAAAGATATTTCGTCGCTTTTGAATTTAATTTGTCTGTTTCACGACTTATCAACTAATTTCTTCTAACCCATTTTACCAACATAGGTAAAGTGCGGGTCCATACATTTCCTTGGAATATAAGTGTAGTACTGAACAGAACAGATCTGATACGATTACAACTTTGCATTGCCGATTCCATAGTCTGCGTCGATATCGATTAGATCAATATATTATATGTCAAATCCATGGCTAAATTTTTATACATATAGCTACAATTATTAATAGTTGATTAGGTTTTTTTTTAATTATATTAATACCCATCTAATGCATTCAGATGCTACAGTATTCTCCTTAAAATTAAATTAAATTTATTTATTATTTAATGATTATTTATTGTAGTTTAAAAATGAAATAGCATAAAATATAAAGAATTTGTTAAAAATCTTTTTTAAAAAGCCATTTAATTATTAAATTACATCCACCAGAATACATTACAGTTTCTATGCTATCGAGTCAGCCATTTTGATAAGATGTTAACTATTAAAAAGAAAGAATAATTTTATCTGTGACTTTACAAAACGTGAAAGAAATTTGGAAGCATTTAAACTGTTGAATAGAAAGTCATTCCTTGCTTTACATTTCTTAACCAGTCCTCATATGCATTAAACGATTGAATGTTCTTAAAATTATTTACATCAAACAATTTTATAAATAGAACGAAATTGGTTATAATTGAATCACAATTTCGTAGAATTGATAATTTAATAATCAAACGATGCCCTAACAATTACATTTTAGTTTCTAAAATCCTATTTTAATTTAGTAAAATAAGCATAATTTAAAAACGTGAGACAAAAGTGAAAGTAAAAAGATCCCTAGTTATGTACAAGGAAATTATAAACGGATCATAGAAACATGTTTTTTTTTTATTTTCCCCAACAAATTCTTTTAAACTTTGTCCAAGTTTGTAACTTCTAAATGGATATAAGACTGTTCAAATGTTCTTGCTAAATCGGCCGCCTACAATTAGTGTTTACCAGTAAAGAAGATCACCTTCCGAAACTGGGGCCTTATTTGAAGGAATCGGTAAAATCAGCTTAAGACTGACACTGTTGAAGTCTAACATTATATTCCCTAACTACTTAGTTTTATTTATTCAAATGACATAATTCTTTTCATATAAAACCTCAACATATTTATTTGAATTATAGAACCATAAAAATGAAACACGTTTCTACACCCTTTACAATTTGAAACACCAAATAAATTGATTCATTAAAATAGTTTCCTTATTTTATTGTACATGTTTTCCCTCTAGTCGGTATTATTCTCCTGAAGGCATCACATTTAATAAGGAGTTTAAAGAAATGTTTTTTTTCTTTTTGTTTTCAGTTATTTATGAGAAACAAACCGAATTCTGCTTTCAGGTATTTCCTTCATTCGTAAATTTTAATTATTTTTATACATTTCATTTGCATGTATTATTACGAGTTGATTTTCTGGAATTTTCAATCATTTTAAGTAATAACATATTTTAAATGTTCATAAAATGAGCCAACAGAACAGTAATGCGTGTATATAAATCTATAAATGTATACCAGTCAGACTGTTTCGCTGTATGACAGGTATTCAGTGTTGCTAGATCAGCAAGTGCCGCGAGCCAATATCTAAACTACCGTCTAGACGACAATAAGCGCTCCTAACCACTCGGCTATCATTCAACACCTGCAAAAAGTAAGCGAAAGCTCAATCTGAACATTGCCAGGTGCCTCAGAGCTCAATATGTTTACACAAAACATTGGCGTAGGAGGGGAAGAAGAAAGAAAGAAAACGTTGGCGTAGTATGGAAAGAAGAAAGAAAGAAAGAAAACGTGGGAGTTGGAGAGAAATAAGAAACAAAAGAAAGATGATGACAGTTGACAATTTCACTTACCAGAGAGCTCAACTAAAAAAGGAGGCATATATATATATATATATATATATATATATATATATATATATATATATAGAATGCTTTTATTCAAATATGTACAAGGTCTGCTACACTGGCATGTCGATGTTATCGATCTACAGCTCTCAAGAGCTGAGGTCTCATCAGGCGGAAAATTATTTTTTGATTCAACCTGGTTGCTGAATTCCATTCACAATACAGCTCTATATTTTTTATTGAGCACTCTTTTATAAACCCGGTTTGATTCCCTTTGGATTTCTACCCTGTGGATTTTTACCATACCTGGATTACTATATATATATATATATATATATATATATATATATATATATATATATGCCGGTTTTGTCGGATGGAGCTAAATCCGATAGAATGCTCGATTATTCTGTGAGAGCGTTATATTTATTCATACATTTTACATAAGTTCAGATCACATGCTACGAATAGTTCCGCGAATAACCGAAAGCTTGGTAAATAAAAAAAACTGAGCTTAAATCAAGTTTCTCGCTCGTTAGATATTGAACTAAAAAATGGCTGGCAACCAAGGAATCGGATTTAGGCCCAGGTTTTTAATTACCCTATCTACTGTACACGGTTATTCCAACTCCTGTTTGATAGATCAAATTACAAAACGATGACGTCATTTAATGATCACGGTAACAAACAAGCAAGCCAAATTCACAGCATTTCACTAGTATAGAGATAAATATAGTAATCTACCGACTGTTTCGCTGTATAACAACTCGTCAGTGTGGCGAGACAAGCAAATACTTTTAGTTGAGATCGAAACTCAAACATTTTGACAAAAGATGGACTTCTTACCCATTATGCTATCAGCACAAGCTACTAAGTAAAAAAAAATCTACTAAATATTTTCAGCAGTTGCAAGTGCTCTATTCTTTCTACGAAGAGTTTAAACATTATCACTAATGCCAATCAGCGATCACCTTCATCATAGTTTCTCAACCTACGAACTTGGGACTTATGCATTCATTCACAGGCAATCAAGCACGACAGAACATTTTGAATCTTAAAAATCAATATTTTATTTCCATCATGTTTTTAATATAAAAATTATTTTGACTTCATTTATGAAAATAATACTTATTTCGGCAAGGAAGTTTGTAAAAACGGAGGCATATTTACTAATAACATATACAACAACTGCTGTTATGCCTGTTTTCATATAAGCAATTACATGTGATTCACATAAATATTTGCCTATGTATTTCTTTAAATTAGTTGTATATCATAATAGTAGGTAAACATTTTCCTTTAGAACAACTAATTACGGTGTTGTTTCAATGACATGCCTTAAGCGACAGTTGTAATATTCGTTGTCATTCACCACATGGACTTTTTAATTCTGTGTTATTCATTGTAAGCATATTTTTATCTATTTACGTAATTTATTCTAAAATAGTAATATATATATATATATATATATATATATATATATATATATATATATATATATATATTCCTTGAAAACGCATATAAACAGACACACCATATAAATACATTTACAAGATAAAAATAGTCAAATATGAAATAATAAAACTCGTAAGATGTTAGTACATGAATAAAACACCATGGTAAATACACACATCGCTTAGTTTAAATAATAACAACACGTATTACGTTTATAACACATATATTAATTTCGCTTTAAATATATTGCATTTATTATCATTGCCCTTACTTAAACATACCACGCCATGTGTGTCATTGAAAATAAATTACATTACATATGCGCTGATACCAATACATGGAAGAGTCAATATTAACTAAACAATTACTCATACTTTCAGCGACATCTATTACCTATGCCTGCAAGAGTCAATATGTTTTACCCTGAAATAATTTTCATTTAAATACTTTGCATTAATTATCCTCATCATTTGTAAACGTCAACGAGGACGACTATTACTATTTCTTTATAAACGCACACCACAACGCTTATAATAACTACAGTCGCGATTAAAGCGACACCTACTTCTACTCTTTAATGAACTTGACATTTTGGCTAAGATCAAAGTGTAGTATCTGTTCTGATGGATACTGCACCCCATAGACTGGTAGTGTCTTGGCCTTCGGGGGCTTGATTTACGCCGGTCTATGGGTTTGTCCTGTGCAGTTCTAGGAGGTCCACCCTCCCAGGCTTCGCCTCCTCTCTTTGGCGAGGAGTAAGTTTATTGCTTACTGCCTGAGGCGTCCCTACCGGGAATGCCGACGGCGCTGCCCAGGCAATTTTTAATGGCCAGAGTACTCACCTCTCGGGCGCTGGCTTTTCAAACCCCACTTGTGGGAGTAAGATAAAAACTGGCCTTGTGCCTAACTCCTGGAGAGGAGTAAATCAATACTCTTTAATGACGACGACATTACCGAGACGTATATGGCTATCATAAGGTGTGTAAGGTAATTAGAATTAACTACTGCTTTTAAATGTGGATTTGCTAAGAATTGTAAAGCCAGTGTAAATTACTTTCTATTTGACAGTTTAAATGCTTATAAATTCTTTTACAATAGGGTTCTTACTTTTATTCTTATATTTATTTACCTGAATTTTACTTTAACTAACCTAACCATGTCTCATTAAAAATAAATTAAATTTCCAATACGATAACACCTATATTTGGAAGAGTCAACCGCCTGGTGTGTGTTATAACGACGCCATTTATTTCATTACAAATAAACAATACTATCAATGCGATGAGATCTATACTCGAGCAAAGCTATCCGGCATTGCTCTGCGTGCTGGAAAATAAAATGAAATCGAATAGTTTAATTTACTTATAAATGGATGTATTCAGCAAAAACAAATAAATATTCATTTTTTTTCTTCAACAACAACAAAATAATCAATTAACAAGGCTTGACACTAACTCTCTTTCTTCTGTTTTTGCGTCAATTAAGTTTTTCTTCTTTCGAAAATAAAAATCGTGTTCCTTCTATGAAAAACCAATAACTAATTTTGAGAAAAATTCAAGACATGCACAAAATCTGTGACACTAACATGTCGATGTTATCGATCTACAGCTGTTAAACGGTGATTTTGTACATGTCTGTATGAATAAAAATAATCATATATATAAAATCTCTATTTGATATTGACCACTTTTTATAAGCCCGGTTGAAATTCTTTGGATTCTTTTCCTGTGGATGTTTACTTTACCTGGATTATATATATATATATATATATATATATATATATATATATATATATATATATATATATATATATATATATATATGAGGGTAAAATTTACGAAATATCATAAAAATAAAATACCGTCAAGACAGGATGTGTGAAAAAAGACAAAAGGAAAAACAAATAAAATACAGAAATAAATCATCAAATAACGAGTGATTTAACCGGTTTCGTTCGGTTTAACGAACGTCTTCAGAAAAGTTAAGATTTTCAAATTTATTGAATAACGGCAAAACATAGAAGAAAGAAGAACGCACAACGGGATGTTTGGGGCATGTGTTTCACTATTTCAAAAAGAGGACGTATTTTGCAGCGCGTAAAACACAGCAATTAAAATTTGGAATGAGGGGGAGAAAAAAGTAAAAGGAGAAGTGGTAAAAATGAATAGTTACTTTAACCGGGATCGGAGTTTTTAATGCAGTGGCGAGAATAATTGCATTGTTTCAGTGCGGTTTTTACCAGATGTTTGTATAAAGAATAATATCCGATTCTAAGATGTATGTTAGATCGTGATGAGAGAAGTATAACAGCGCTTTCGATGCACTTGCGAAGTGGGAGAGATTATTCGGTCGTTAGTAGGGTGTAGATTTTAAAGTCAAAATTGTGGGTAAAAGTGTTTCTGTGTATGACTAGTGCGTTAGTGGGATTGTTCTATTTGAGCTCCTGTTTGTGTTCATAAATGCAGGATTTTACATTCCTGTCCCTTTCACCTATATAAAATATCGGACATAAGGCACATTTTACTTTGTAAATTCCGGCCAAGGAAAAAGTATATATATATCCTTAGGGGGAAGGTGGGGACGGGATTTGGTGTTGAGTAACTCCTTAATTGTTTTAGAGGTTGATGTTACTATGTTTATGTCATATATATATATTTAGATTTTTCACTTAGAATAAAGATTATTCAGTGAAGACCGGAATAATTCCAATAAAAACAAGCCCGATGATACTCGATTACAGGGTACAGAGCATTTATATGTGATTTTTTGAAAGCTTACCAAAGCAATCCGTTAAGGAGCCCAATCAACACCACAACACATTTTTTCATTCAAAATTATTTATTTATCATTTTTCAAATTAAAGAGTTTTTTACCTACACGTGTTTCACTACCAAGCAGGTACTTGTTTGGCAGATCATCAGGGAAAATTAAGCACCTTGAATAAGAGTTACAACAATCGGCAATACACAATGTGGTGTTGCTTTTCTTGAGGTCACTTAAGTAGGGAATAAAAAATAAAGTAAGATAGAATATATATATATATATATATATATATATATATATATATATATATATATATATAAAGTTTAACCATTCCTTGCACTAACTGTGAGATTGAAAGAATTTTTCCAATTCACACAACAGGAACCTTAACTTTTGATATACTGCTGACATATATGCGATCTACGTGGTAAGGTTAACTAATTTGCATATTGATTTCCAAAAGGACATCTCATTAATAAACTGTTCCTTTGTATGTTTTGTTAATATAAGACATACTTCAGTTTACGAATACTACTTTATTTCGTGAGGAAATGCTTAGAATTTGTGCTTATAAGTTATTTTCCGCCATTTTGATTCTAGCGTAGTGATCCACTTCTACATTGTAAGTTATAAACAAACCCCCCAACAATCACACACACACACCCATATCATCCGTCAAAAAAACAAGTAAACTATTTTAACCTTTTATTAATTATAAAAAAATTATTTATTCGCGACCTCTCCAAACTTTTGAAACTGTCGAATACAAAGTCATTTAAACATTTTATTTCTTTTTACAATTCTTACAAACCTCACATGTATTAAAATATTGAAAGGTTTGGACGTTGTTTAGAATTACTACTCTTACCAACTTTGCCTTTTGGCTAGGAGCAAAGTGTAGTATCTATTCCGATGGATACTGCACCCCATAAACCGGGGCTTGATTTACGCCAGTCTATGGGTCTGTCCTGTGCAGTTCTAGGAGGTCCACCCCTCCAGGCTTTGCTTTCCCACCCTTTGAGAAGGGGTTAGTTTATTGCCAATCGCCTGAGGCGCCCCTACCGGGGAATGCCGACGGGGCTGCTCAGGCAATTTTAAAAGGCTATAGTGCTCTTCCTCTAGGGTGCTGACTTATCAAACCCACTTTCCGACCTTGTGTCACATCTTACCGCTATAGGAGGTAGATAAATAACCAACTTTGAGTAGCAATCTCCAATATCCTTAGCGAATCCTTACGTATCAAAATAATTAAAGCCTTGGAAGCTATTTATCTCCCCTCCCACAAGTAACATTGTAAAAAATCCACCATAGGTGCGGTATTACAATGGTCCGATATTGCACTTGAATCTGTTTGTTGAGATTGTTGGGGTCAACCAAAATATTCCCGAGCGACCTCGGGTAGGGGGTGGGGGGACTAGTATAAAATAAAACCCGGTGAATGGCCACACAAATGCAATCATCTTTCGATTATAGATCTCATCAAACTATCCATGTTATTATTCTCATAGTAATATTTTTATAGCTTCTCCCCTATTTTTCTCATTATTCAATTTGATATTTATTAAATAAAGAATAAACTGGATGAATTCAGAAAAAAGATAAAGAAGGAATTTTCAAGAGTGTTTTGGGGGACTACCTAATGACATATTTAAGCGGATTTGATCCGTGTGTTCCTATTATATATTCTGTGGAATTTTAAATCATTTGACATCTCTATAAAATTGTCTGATAATAAATAGTGTGAGAATAAAAATAAACGCGATTTGTATAATTTGAATAAATTAAGACGGATTAATTGATTTATGATTTATTCATTGAAAATGGTTAATTAAATCGAGAAACATGATGAATAAATCCAAGTTTCAAATCTAGTTTTAAAATAAATATAATTTTGGAAAAAGGACTTGTCTGTTAGTTTCTTATCTTCTCTATTTATAAAATTAAGTAACAAAGACCCCCCCCCCCAAAAAAAAATAAATGGTGTAAAAAGACTCTCTAACAACGCTGGCTAAGTACATATATATATATATATATATATATATATATATATATATATATATATATATATATATATATATATATATATGTGTGTATCGAGGCAGCATTTTTTCTTTAAGACACGTATTATTAAAAATAACCGACAGTTTTTGTCTGGCTATTTTAGTGTTGATCTCTTCAATTTTCCGGATTAAAATCTTAATCTCGGAAGGAAATTGGCTGATGAAACTGCCATAGTGTAAATGTTGGTCCAGAGTACTTTCTGACCCGTCTGGGTCCATCGTCAGTGGAATAATGACAAACAGGTAAAGACCTGGAGTGAGATTTATAATTAATTATGGCGTGAAAATTTAACTATGTTTATTAGGTATTATAAGCATTTAAGTATATTAGTGCTAGTGTTAAAATTAATCTTGTTAATAGCAGGTTTTTTAGTTTTAATGAGTATATATATATATGATGGGAGATAGACAACAAAGGAGGACGAGGGAGAGAAGGAGGAACTAAAGGTATATATATGTATGTATATATATATATATATATATATATATATATATATATATATATATATTTATTTATTTATTTTTTATTTTTTGATGTGTTGATGTTTTTTTTATATTTATAATATAAAACTAAAAATAATACATTAATCACTTAAATAATAGTGTCATGGATTCGTCCAAACACTTTAAAATGCAGCAACATTTTTGTAAGTAACGGATAAATTTTATTAGACAGACGAACAGCACAGGTAAAGACAATTTTTTATTTTTTATTTATTTATTTTTTATTTTTTTTGTGTCTTAAATAACTAATATAAGTTAGCAAAACATTTATATGGAACAAAACGTAGATTTAGTATAAGGAACGTTTATGTTTTTGTCTTTTAAGGGAAGTAGGGTCTGATTAACTCTGCTGGAAAGCCATGAAATTAAATACTGTCTTGTTTTTAAATTCCCGAAACAGTTTTTCATTGTAAACAACTGATGATCCCTTAAAATAGTGTTAGAAATAAACTAATATAATAACTGTAAAAAATAAATTGACTTACATGAGTGATTTTCCACTAGAAGACTTGGGACTATAAGTTTTTTTGTTTTTTTTAAATATAGTTTTAATGGTTGAGAAACTTCCGAGACTATATATATATATATATATATATATATATATATATATATATATATAATTAGATTAATGCTTAAAATAAGGAATGCGAACGAGGCAAAATAATGCAGACCCCACAATTTTATTATAGTTATTTTGAGGTATGCGTTTGTGCTAGACAGATTTACTTAATTGTATTCATAACTTTAAAATGGAGACTGACACCAATAAACATAAGTATTCTGAAGCTACGTTACCCAGAGTGATTGACACCAATAAACATAATTATTCTGAAGCTACGTTACCCAGGGTGCTTGGCTAAATATATTTCATTTTGAATATAGGGGTACAACAATATCGCGGGTTATTAATCAATGTCGGACATCCCTAAAAAAGAAATGCGACTTTTTACATTATTTCGTGCAAGTTATATCTTGAAAAATATAGAAATAAAAAAAAAGGAATAGAAATGGTAATGTGCGATTTGGGATCGAAGTAGTGGTACACAGGGGCCCCCATTAATTCTTAGGAAACGGCGGGTGTGCCTCGAAGGGGTTAAATGCTGCAAGGCGAATTTCTTCTAGATAAATGTCGCTTAACTCACACCTCCTTTCGCCCTGTCAATGCTAAGTACATCTTTCGACCCAATCTTAAAAAGTTAATATTACAAAATGCAAGAAATCAAAAAAAAGTAATAATATTTGTTTTATTACATATGTTAACAATAACATTTGCATCACTTGAAAGAAAATGTCTCATTATTCAAACAATTATTTGGTTATATTTTTTTTTTCTTGATAGATGAAAAAAAATCAGTGTTATGTAAACTTTACATGTCAGAAATGTAAAATTCCAAAATGACACGATTTTAGGAATTAGATCAAATAAAATAGTGATATATACATATATATATATATATATATATATATATATATGTATGTATGTTACGTAGTTTGTTATTGCTTTTTTGTAAAAACGTCAGATTACAGACAATAACACTGTGAGTTCGATCCTTGCCCAGGTTAGCCATGTTAATGACGGCTAATAGCCAGAAACACGTGCCCATGGATAACTTTTATGTACGTAAAAATTAATTTATAAATATGAATATAAAATAAAAATCATGACACGCCCGATTAAGGCGACTGACTGCAAT
>OY744521.1:177798144-177850644 GCA_963556195.1 Sepiola atlantica | reverse complement strand
AGCAGTGGGAGAGCAGATCTAATGCAGAGAGAGAGAGAGAGGGGGGGGGCTGACTATTCAGTCATAATTTGCTGTTGGCTGCTTTCTCTTCAATTTCCTCTCTCAAATGATAAAAACGTGGGCAGCGAATAAGAGCATTCCTATAATGCAAGGGAGATAATCAGATAGGAAACTGTTTTTTCTTCTTTTTTCATGAAATGTAAATACATGTTTTGCACAATTAAGGGGCCCCAATTAAGAAATTGGTTATTATTTTCGTTATTTCTTACTTTATTTCTGTGTGTTTGTCCTTTTTTTTTTTAAACTTAACATGAACAGTTTGTTTACTACATAGAAAAAAACTGTTAAAATAGAGCAAACGCGACTAAAGTAAGTTATAGGTTTATAAACCTATACATTTGGTGGGATTTATTTCCCCCATTAAAATGTTTTAAAATAATAAAAAGTCTGCTGAAATTCTAAGAATCTTTTTAATTACGTGTAATTTTATTATAGTTTACATCGTACTAAAATCAGAAGTAAATGGTTCTAAGTAGAGGAGGGGTTCTTTATAAGAATGACTAATAAAAATATATGATCACCCCCCCCCCCCGATATGAGAAGAGAGAGAATTCATACCACATTTCTTTATTGAGTGGTAAAATTAAATCTTGAAATTAATGAGAATAATGGAACTAAAACCTTAGAAATAAATATTATATTAAACAAACGTTTTTTTTCCGAACTGACAAACAAACAATTATATGCGTTAAACACCAAACAATTATAGAAATAATAATTATCATTTTAACTCGCAAAATCATGCATCATCCAGGCGCCAACATTTTTTATTTGATACTGAATGCATTGCAAAAGAAAAATGTTGTCAGTCTTTCTTTAAGTTAATATAATCAATAATGACCCCATGTATTGCTTAAAACACATTAAAAATTATTAACATAAAAAGTCATTCTAGATAAACACACGTGCGCCGTATTTCACAGATATATTATGTCATCATGATTGAGTATAATTGCTTATTTTAATAGGAATACTCATCTCACTCATTATATGTACACCTGAGAAAAAGTTTATATTAAACACACACTTGCATTAATATGACATTTGACAAGTAGACGTATAAAGTAAACCCAGTATTTTATTTACTCCTCCCCAGGAGTTAGGCACAAGGCCAGTTTTATCTTACTCCCACAGGTAAGATGTGACCCAAGATCGGGTTGAGAAAGTGGGGTTTGAAAAGTCAGCGCCCGAGAGGTGAGCACTCTGGCCATTTAAAAATTGTCTCTGCAGCCTCGTCGGCATTCCCCGGTAGGGGCGCCTCAGACAGTAAGCAATAAACTTACTCCTCCCCAAAGAGGGGAGGCAAAGCCTGGGAGAGTGGACCTCCTAGAACTGCACAGGACAGGCGTGCAGTATCCAGTATTTATATAAAATTAGGACAACAATTCTTTCATTTATGTGAGAAATATGACATATTTTCAGTTAAGGTCAGACATCAATTTTTTATGATAATAAAATAATAAGATCTTTTGATATTTGTAATAGTCTGTTCATATGTTCCTACATCAATATAAACTGATCTCTGTCAGTGTTACCGTGTAGATGAAATTTCCCTTCAAATAGAATTACAGCAAACTCAATGTTCGATCTATGAATGGTTTCATCTAATTGGAACCACGGCTCATCTTAAAATGTACGCACTAATTATGATTTCAGACTTTTTTGTTTCATGCATCAATATTCTGGTTAGTCTAACATTAAGTAAAAATGGATCCTTATAAGATGCATTTAAGTAGACATTTATAGATCAAATCTTAACCCTGTTTTAGTATATATATATATATATATATATATATATATATATATATATATATATATATATATATATATATATGTGTGTGAGTGTGTGTGTGTGTGTGTAGTATGAAAATATAATTCTGGCAAGTAAACGACATATAAACGTTTATGTTTCATTTGCGGAGCAAACCTAGCAACTAATGAGCCTGATGATTACACCGGGAATTAAACATAAACGTTTCTGTGTAGCTTACTTGCCATATGTACATTTTCATATTAATATTAATTTCTACTAAAGTATTGAGCACTATTAAAGTAAATACTGAATATATATATATATATATATATATATATATATATATATATATATATACTTAATATAATATTATTTCATTATCACGGAGTCATAAATAATATGTATATATTTAGAGATAAGGATAGATATATAGATACAGAGAAGGATAGGTCGATAGATACACCGATATACAGATACTGAATACCGATATTTATATATATATATATATATATATATATATATATATATATATATATATATACATACATACATACATATATTCTATATATTCTTACTCTCTCTCTCTCTCTCTCTCTCTGTATATATATAGATCATGCCATCATGTGATAATTATATATAAGTTTAGACAGACGCACACACAGACACACAAATACATATATATATATATATATATATATATATATATATATATATATATATATATGCACTTTTATACGTGTACATACGCAAGGATGATTATATACTTTTACTTACATACACACACACATTAATATATATATATATATATATATATATAAATCCTATTATATATATGTATATATGGATAGATAGGTACATAGATACAAGGATAGTTTATATGTACACAAACATATATATATATATATATATATATATAAAAAGAATAGAGATAAATATGGACATAGAGCGAAAGATTGAATGATGTATATGTATATATATATATATATATATATATATATATATATATATATATATATATATATATATATATATATATATATATATATAAATATATAGATCTGCACATGCTTACTGTGAAGCATTGATAGCTAGCTAACAATATATGTAGGTAGAGGGATAGATGTCTATCTATCTATCTGTGTGTCTGTCTGTCTGTCTGTCTGTCTGTCTAGATAGATAGATAGATAGATAGATAGATAAATAGATAGTGTATATATATATATATATATATATATATATATAGAGAGAGAGAGAGAGAGATACCTAGATTAACACAAGTATATTCGATAGAAATAAACATTCATAAAAATGCCAGAACAGATAGATAGATAGATAGATAGATAGATAGATTGATAGATAGATTTATAGATAGATAGATAGATTGATGGATAAATAGATTGGTAGGTTGATAGATATACCTGAATTGTTCAGATCGAGACAGACAGACAGATACATACGAGTATAGACAAAGAGATACATATATAGATAGATAGACATTTGCCAGGATAGATGTACATTTTAGTAAGGTGGTAATTGTATTCTTTTTTGTATCAATTGGCGTCTTTTGTGATAGCAGCACCTTTGACATGTAGTTAGTGCTTTCTTTCTTGTCAATTATAAGAATAGCAACAATATGAAACAAAAGAAATACGAATGTAAGATTCCCTGAAGCTTAACATGACATGAAAACATGCCAGGTCTGATGAATTTTTTAGGAGGAGCAGAGAGACATCACTTAAAATATTTTCTTTTTGCCTGCTCAAAATGAGTTTTAAATATCAATAGCAAGACGGAGGTTGCTGTGTGTGTAGAAAAATAAAAAATATAAAATAATAAATGCAATAAAATGTCTTTATTTCTTGGTTTTCTTTCTGACTGTGACTTTTTGCATCTGAGAATCATATCATGAAACAAAACCGAATACAATAGCACACGCGTATAATCTCTCTTTCTACAGAATAGAGATTGTTGGTTTGTTAGTTGTCGGGTTTTACGGCATGTCAACTGTCGTTGGAGTATTTCATGCTAAAATCGTATATTTGTTTTGTATATTATTGATTTGTAGACTAATGTTTTGTAGGCATGTATGTTATAAACAAATTGCCTGTAAAATATACATTGTTAGGTACTAACACCACCGGTCAGCGTTGACTTGAGCGCAGTGGTAACTTAACTCCACACACCTCAAAGCTCCCACATTTTTAGACCTCCACACTAGATGTGCTTTCGTGTAAGTCCAGCTTGAGTATTTGATAGGGTTGGGAAATAGGATAGGCAAACACAGTGTAGAAAGGACTAAGAAAGATGGATTTTCGATGTGTGTTAATGTATGGTGCTATAGGGTTTCAGAGTCAGTTTCTGCTCGTGCAAAATCTAGTTCACCATAGATCAGACCATCATACGTTCTACCAGCATTGATCTGGGAGTAATGTTAACTAATGGGGTATCATCACATTCCACTACTGGATGACCGTTATGATCATACATAGGACCACGGAAGAGCTGACTTGGATCAAACTGATGTACTGAACTGCAAACGAAATGATATAAATCTTCTCATCTGTAGTTTAATTATTTTACTTTCTTATGATCATTATTGGCAAAAGAGATTCCATCTTGGTTCGTGCTAAATGAAATGATTTTTGCTATGGGTTAAATCGATATGCACAAAAGTTCATTTTTTTTATCATAGTTTCAGTTTATTAAATTTCCGTCTCTTGAATGAAAATGTTCAAACGATATTAAACAACATATTAATTTCTTCGAAAAACAAACCTGTGAATTAAAGGATTTGTAAATTTTACATACTGAACAAGCCGCGCGTGCGTGGTCCCACTCTGTATGTGACTCGATGTGGCGAGTGTAAAATGCAATAAATTTGGGCAATTTGGGGCATTTTTTACCCCCCTTTGGCCAGGTTTCAGAAGAATTGAATGGATGGATCAAACGTTATGGGAGAAAATAGTCATTTTTTGCCATTTTGGGGGCTTTTGACCCCCTGGGGGCGCGAACCAGATGTTTTCCCAGGTCAGCGATACATATTTTCTATTAGGAACAATTGCCTCCACATTTTGGCCAAGTTTCAGAAAAATTGAATGGATGGATGAAAAGTTATGGGGCAAAAAATGTCATTTATTGCTATTTCGGGGCCTTTTGACCCCCTGGGGTGCTAACCAGATTTTTTTTCAAAAATCGGAGAATGTTACTTTCTACCCCGACCAAAGTTACAACTTCATGCAAAATCTTAGAGAAATTTCAATGGATGGTTGCGGAGAAAAATCCGGACGGACGGACGGACGAACATGCCTCAAAACATAAGTCCCCCGATAAAATCAGGGGACCAAAATAGAATAGCATAAATTATCAGGTACATTAGAATAGTTCAATTTTCAATAAAAGAAGTCTATTAATAGGAGTATTTATTGAAAATCGATTAAATGACAAACATTGTCCTTAGAAATTATTAGTCAATCATAGATAAAAAAAAAGTTATTTCACTTCTTTATCAACCGTCCGTGAAACTAACACTCAAGTCAATAGAAAATCTTTAAGAAATCGAATTAATGGAAGTTTGTAATTAAATCGATTCTAACTTTATTTGAACCCATGTTTTATCTTTACTCTGTACATTTGTATGATATATTTTCAGGCTAAATAAACATTTGCAAAAATGAAAAATATGTATAAAATGTACCAGAATGTATCAAATTTTAAAAATCTCAAATTAAATTAAAGGTTATATATATATATATATATATATATATATATATATATATATATATATATATATACAGGGTGGCCAAAAATAAGGGTCCTATTTTTTAAAATTCATAACTTTTTTATTTATTGATTTAAAAAAATTTTTATTTTTTAGAATAAGTAAAGGACCCCTTCCGAAGCAAGCATGAGCCGTATTAGCCCTAAGGAACGTACCCTCATTTAGAAAACATTATTTTTGCTTAAAAAACTCAAAACAGTGTAAAAAACAATACTTTAGTTTTTGTAAGTTTTAAGAAGTGTTTTTCGGCTAAAATTTGTTTTGTTTATTTCAAAAAATCTCGGAAGGGTCAGTCTACACACACATAAAGTTTGGTGAGTTTAACTTTTATTTTGTGGAAGTTATTCAAATTCAAGTTATTCAAATTTAAAGATAGGACCCTTATTTTGGCCCACCCTGTATATATATATAATCAATAAACAATATATACACTTGACTTTTCATGTTGATTGCTATTCTTTATAGGTTTCAAACTATTTTCCTGATCTTGGTTGTTATCCTAACGTTTAAGCCATTGTATTCTCTGCCCTTCTTCAGGTGTTTTTTCGTCATAGCTATTAATCTTTTTATATCTACCTAATAAACTAGACTGCTATAATCCTGCGTTACATAACTACTTCTTTCAATGTGAACCCCGGATTTTGAAATAGAGAATATTTATATTTTCATCTTTTAGAATTATCTCGCTGTTTTCACTCAGAATTTCGAAGCTAATATCAGAGTTGAGTAAATATTGCAAAGTAGAAATATTTCCAATATTTCCGAGGAAATTATTAGTGAGTAATCTTGTGTTGATTCAAGCACTGGTGTTTTTTGTTCTTCTTTTTTCTAAAGTACAAGTGGGAGAATTGGTTAAAATAAGTGATGCCGAAAAAGGCATGATACATATTTTATATTTTAAAATTAGTAGTTAGTTTATTTTTGTAGCATAGGAGAGTCTCTGTCCTAGAACTAACACTCTGTGAAACACATACCGCGGGGATGCTTCCCAACTGACTACAACATGGTCGTTTTCAAGTCCAATGGAAAAAAATTCTTGTTGAACCGTCCCCTTAAATAATAAAATTCTGACCAATTTCAACCACCGTCACGAATCATGACGGTGTTGTCTCAACGTCCACTGACAAATTCATTAACCTATTTTTTTTCTTTTTAACATGATTCACCCAAACAAGGCAGGCCGCCACTGTAGACGTAAGGGGCTACTGAGAAAAAAGAAAAGGGGAGAAGGTTGGGGGGGTGTCAGCCTAAATTGGGATCTGCGCAGCGAGATGTCTGTTTACATTAGTTTTAAATTTCTGCATGTCAGTACTGTCGGGGAAACAGGGGACAGTAAAATAAAGTTTCAATAAATTTTCCTCATTGTATAAAAAGGGGAAAAGGTGCTTAACATTTGTTTAATCGCATATCTTTATTTAGATTAAACATTCTTCTTTTTGTCCAAATTTGAATTTTACAAGAAACTTTACGATAAATAGAATAGGAAGCGGTGAAATTTTTTACTTTTTAATATCAGACACATTTTTAAAGTTTCAGAAAAACGTATCTATTTTTTGAAGTCTTAATTAAAAAAATCCCGAAAACAACATACGAAAAAATAAAAAAATGATGTATTAATTTTTGTTTAATCAATTTCCTAATTAAAGGGAGGCAGTGATTACGCAATATGATAACATTCGACTGGAATAAATACACAAGGTTAAAACATGATTATTCAAATTGTCATAAAATTGATAAAATCTTTTGCTTTTAGAATTCAAGTAAATCCAGAATCAGAAGGAACATGAAGAAATAATGGAAAAAATTGTTAGACATTTTACAAATCTTATGATAACATTTCATGAATTTAATTAATTTTGATTACATTTGAAGTCAAATTGATTACTATCTATGGCCATATGTAAAATGTATACAGATTTACAATTTTTTGCTATATACACTTTTTATTCTGATGATTGTAATGGTGGTGGTGGTGGTGGTGGTGGTGGTGCTGCTGCTGCTGCTGCTGCTGCTGCTGCTGATGATGATGATGATGTGCCTGTTCCAAGTGTTATTTAAAATGTTAGTGCATTTTGGTCAGTACGAATTGCAAGATTTCAGTAATTCTAGTAACTTTGTCTACATCATATGCGGCTAAAAGTTCATGGTTAGCCTTCAGGACATCTTTAGTAAAAAGAAAACAAGAGATCTAAAATGACAAAATGATGTCAATATGATAATGTATGTAATGCACTATATATAAGAGGTTGTTTGAATCCCCTTGGAGGTACCTTGATATTCATGGCATGAAGCTGGACAGAGGACAATGGAATCCGTTTTACTAAATAAAAAATGACTTGCCATCTAAATAATTCAAATAATAAAAGCATCCTCAGATAACCTTAAGAAAATCACCGTAACCCACAGTTAACATTTCAATGTCTAATTGATATTTTACCGACCATCGAAACAAATTTATTTTTCAGTGTACACACACATAACCCTATATATATATATATATATATATATATATATATATATATATATATATATATATATATATATATATATATATATATATATATATATATATATTAATGGAATGACATTATAAAATGCGAAATTAATCAGATTTTATTAAAGTTAAAAAACAAGGAGTGATATTGTGCATGTTTTTGAACTTTAATAAAATCTGATTAATTTCTCATTTTATTATGTCATTCAATTAATATTGTTGCTCTATACACTATATTGTTAAAGACATTATGTATATCTTTAAAGTATTATCTTACTCTCTCTCTCTCTCTCTCTCTCTCTATATATATATATATATATATAGAGAGAGAGAGAGAGAGAGAAAGAGAGAGAGAGAAAGACAGAGAGAAAGGGAGAAATATATATATATATATATATATATATATATATATATATATATATATAGAGAGAGAGAGAGAGAGAAAGAGAGAAGAAAACCAACTTTTCAATATAAGAACAGAACTGAATGAAGAATTCACATTTTGGAAAAACAGAAGGTTTGATATTCTATCGGAAAGAGCCATACAAATAAATAAAAATCAAATATACTAAACTTAATGGGGGAAAATATATACATACACACACAAACACAGACACCCATAGACACACAGAGACACCAACCCCCCATATATATATATATATATATATATATATATATATATATATATATATATATATATATATATGAACTTTGATGGATCATTTTCAAGTATGAATAAGACGATTCCAGGGTAAAGTGAGTGCCGTTACTGTGGCTGAGTGTCAATATCTAAATATCAAATTGTCTACTTTACATATAAATATATATATATATATATATATATATATATATATATATATATATTGACTTAATATATAGATACAATATAAGAGTTACGCAAATATATATATTTTTTATTTTTACTATTTAACTTAAAATGTTCAGATTTTAACACTTATGATATTTTCTTCATAAAAAAGACATAATATTAGAGATATGATTTCAGATAAAAACACTTAAAAAGATCATATTTTCTGAAGCTTTTTACTTCTATCAAATTATACTTAATTTAATTTTATATAACTTTGAATAATTATGATAATTTCCTTATTTTTATGCTTCGTTGTTTGAATAAAAAAAATGTCATGTAAAATATTTTAAAAAGTGAAAATAAAACTCACTGAATATATAATACTAGTGTACATTGTTCGTCAAAAAGACGAAAAAATAATTAAACTACGCCAGTGTTCGCAGTTGCTATTTATCTGGTTATATTACTAAAATTAATCGAAAATCATAAAATTATGCCCATAATTTAATTTCTGATGAACTAAAGAAAAAAACCGTTAACTTTTTTATTATAGAGTGTAGGATCTCTTCTTGAATCAATTTTTCAGCGATGGGGTAAATCTGAGTTGTCTAAGTTTCTGTTTGCCTTTTTCTTTCCCCTCACCACTTGAAACTGTTTCGTCCGGGTGCCAGTAAATATTATGTGTTTTACTCGTTAACTTTTGCCGAACGGGATGTAAGTACATATACTTATTTGTATACAAATAAGTACACATTGGTCTTTATTATAGAGTACAGAATGAATATACGGATCAAATCCTTTAAATATTTCATCAGATAGACCTAAAAACTGAATCTGTAAATGCAGTGTTTTTCCATTATTTCTGAATTCATCCATACCTTTCATCTATTTGAATCTGATTAGACAGTTTATTGTAAAACCAAATATTACTCTATTACAAAAAAAAAACATAACATTGTAGTTATTGCCAATAAACTACCAATGTTAGGAGAAGTATTAAAATAGTGAGTTCCAAAACTCATTAAATATCTTGAAAATCTCGATGAATTCACTCCTCATTTTTATCTCCAATAATTTTTTAAACCCTAAGACTAACCTTATAGTTAAGATTTTTAATCATTTTATTAGTTTACTCAATTTGTCTCTCTTGTATATCTGGTGTCCAGGATTGAGTACAAAGTCTTAAATATTCAATTTGCTTCCGTGCAATAAAAATGTTATCCCAACTCATATTTTTCAGTTACTGTTTTTAATTCTTTTTGTTCAATTTGAATTAATATTTTATATTTTTGTTTCCATATATAAACTTTACATACATTTCTTTGTATCTTTCTATTTTCTTAAACTATCTAGCTAATTTTGCAACATATTTTGTGATAATGGTCCGAAACGCATCAGCAGTAAATAATTGAACTATCAGGTAAAACATTAGAACATATATAAACATATATAAAAAATAATAGGTAACAAATAACGAACAATAATGAAGAATGAAGAATCCCGTCACAAACTTTTACTCTCAATGTTCGATCTAACAAAAATTGTTCTAAATATTTATTATATTAATTGAAATGTATAATATGAATTTAAATATTGTTTATATTAATTGAATTAATTAGATAACATATCAAGCGTTTTACAGAAGTCTGTGTTCAAAATATCTGATCTATCTTCTTACAATAAATATTCATTTATAAGATGAATACTTTCTAAGAAATTTGATAAGGTTGACTTTCCATCGACAGATCCATGCTGTCTGAAGTTCATATCATTTTTTACACAATATGATTTCTAATTAATTTATATAAAAAACTAAATCAAAATACATGTCAGAGAAACTGGTAGTTTGCAGGTAAAAATACTGAACCTTTTATGAATATTGTTGTTACAACTCTTGATTTTCGTGTCAACATACTCATGACTAATACGGTTTGGAGGGTATCATCGACGTATTTTAATGATATTTTTTTAAATTTTATTTTATTCCAACCGGAGATACATATTAGCTGACATCTTTATATTTCCCTCCCCTTCTTTTCTTGGTGATTTTAACTTATGTGTATTGCTTGCCCACCGTTTTTTATTCCCCCTCTCTCTGTCTAGGATATTTCTTTTTTGGCTGGTGAATATTTCTTTTTTTCGTCATTTCTAATATGTAGCTGTCTCGTTAACATTCTGAAGAGACTAGTCGAAATAAATTATAAATGCTGACAGTTGCAATGTGTATGTGATTTTTTCTTTCTATATTTTATTCTTGCTCTGTTTTCTAGATTAGGCTGTCTTACTCGGATTTCTTACCAGAATTATTCACTTTAACACTATATATATATATATATATATATATATATATATATATATATAAATATATATATATATATATAGAGAGAGAGAGAGAGAGAGGGAAAGAAAAAGAGAGAAACATTCTGTATATAGTTGCTTAAAAATTATGAAACAATTTATGTTTGAAACTTTAAAAATATTTTTGCTGGGGGTCACATATTTTTAACTAATGTTTAACTTAGAAAATAATATACTTACCTGGTAATGTCTAATCGCCAACAACATTTTTTATCATTCGTGTAGTTTTTTTTCTACTCATAAGATTATGTTATATCTGTAAATAAGCATGTTAAATCTCAAGAAATGCAAATGGCTGAAATACTTTTAAAAGACGATAATTAGTACAAAATCTCAAAATATGTAAAACAAATACAAAATCCGAATAACAATTACTTTTATTAAAGAAGACAAATGTATTTGTTTCCTTAATTTAATTTAATCGTTCATTCAAGATAAATATTATTATTAACAATACATTATACAGATAGATGAAGAAATCAACCGTGAAATTCCTAGGGGCTCCCGCTAATAAGTAATTTATATATTTAACAAAGACTTATACATATTAGAACAGCAATGATTTATAGATTTTTTATCTATTTTTAAACTGACGCTTTTTGGTTCAAAAATTATAATTCTGTTCGATAGAACACTTTTGAATTTTGACTTAGAATTCAAGATTAAACTTTAAAATAACACTGAAAATTGTGTAGGCTTATGTACTAGTGCACTTATGCTATGAACAGACAACATAATATCAGGAACATTTCGGCCATTTTGTATCATGTGTTAATTATATAAAAATATAATTTAATTGTATAATCCAGTGAGAATATGTTGTTTTGTAAGTATTATAAATTCAAGCATTATTTCAAAATTTACATATTTTGCATTTCGATATCAACTAGACATTTTCATCAGATGTTATTCATGACAATTACTTATTTAGAAGCGTAAAACAAATATATTCATTGTGCACTATGAACATATCTTATTTTTACCTGTAAAATAGCTAAATCACTTTATGGATCATGAAAAACTTATTGAAGCTGAAGTACTCATCTTCCTCTTTTGCAGATCAACTCAACTGGATAATGAAAACAATTTTACATTACTTTTTTTCGTATGTGAACCTATTTTCATTATAAGCACAAAAATAATCAATTACATATTATTTAAAAACAAATTATGTTAATCTATAATAAAAGGTTTTGTTAAATTTGATATTTTATACATGAAACACGATTGTTTTTTTTTTGCTTACACTAGAGACAAATATGCACTATATATTGCTAAAAAAATGGGCAGGTGCATTTATTAATTGTATCTTGTTTTCGACCTACATTTCTTTCCCTATGAAGTTGAACTATAAAGCACATTTACGAATTTTACTATGAAAATAAAGTATGTGACCAATGACATTATTGTGTAGACTTTTAAAATGAAACTTACTTCATTTACACTTGAGTGGTCTTAATGTCAGGTTCCATTGTTTAGTATGATATCGACCAATACCAAAATGCGGAACATGTTAGTCTAATGTTTTTTTACTTTGTATTAAACAGTCCTCAGATTACGGTTATTACTAATTGGCTTGCGTTGTTTTCCTTGTTTGTATATATATATATATATATATATATATATATATATATATAGGGTGGGCCAAAATAAGGGTCCTATTTTTTTAAATTCATAACTTTTTTATTTATTGATTTTTATTTTTTTATTTTTTTAGAATAAGTAAAGGACCCCTTCCGAAGCAAGCATGAGCCGTATTAGTCCTAAGGAACGTACCTTCATTTAGAAAACATTATTTTTGCTTAAAAAACTCAAAACAGTGTAAAAAACAATACTTTAGTTTTTGTAAGTTTTAAGAAGTGTTTTTCGGCTAAAATTTGTTTTGTTTATTTCAAAAAATCTCGGAAGGGTCAGTCTACACACACATAAAGTTTGGTGAGTTTAACTTTTATTTTGTGGAAGTTATTCAAATTCAAGTTATTCAAATTTAAAGATAGGACCCTTATTTTGGCCCACCCTGTATATATATATATATATATATATATGACTTTTAAGTTCAATAAAAGATTAATGTGTTGGTTTGTTTAAGGAGCACAAAAAGGTAGCAGGTGGGCCAGTCGGTAGGGGCCTGCAATTGTGAAGGGATTGGTCCTAACACTGATTACAAAAATAATGAGCAGTTTGAAATGGTGTCCATATTTACCATCTGGCCTGGCCGTATTACAAGCTCAGCATGGCCGTGCTCATGTCGTATCTTCAAGGAACCAGTGTGATAATTAATTTGTGCATACGGACTTCAAGCGGCTGAAATGGTCAAGCAAATCTAAATAGTTATCTTTTCAATAAAAACATTCAACTAATTAGATCTATTGATAATGGCTTTAATTAGAAGCAATTAGCTTAGAAAGTTAGAGAAACAAATATGGTCAACTATGGGTCAGTATTATTTACATTCTTCTTTACCAACAGTCTATCAAACAAAGTCTCAATTTAATATAAAATCTGTTGAAAAATTGAACTGATGAAAGTGTTGAATCTTTAGCTGTTCTCATATGTGATCCCGATTATATAGATATTATGATACATTTCCAGGTCTATTAAAAACAATATTATAAACAAAATATAAGGATATTTCAAATGATAAAATATTTCAGAAAAACAATTAAAATTTAACTGGTGTCGATGTTTTTAAAAAATCGGATTTTATCCATTTTACAATGAATTATTCCCAAATCGTATTCTGTCGTACAGTCGACTTGATCAGTTTGCCAAACTCTCTTTTGATATATTTTAATGTTATTTTTATGCAGATTTAATTGTTAAAATTTTAAATAAATATAGTTAAAAAGTGATATTTTTGAAATTATTTTTACTGTGAGAAGAAAGAATCTTTATCTGTTTAAAAAAATTAAATTGTTACCGCTTTTAATAAAAAAAAGGAACATATCCGTTTCATCTAATACTTTTACGTTACAGACATAATTTTGATGAACTGAATTATAATTATTTGAAATACAGAATAACATCTTGTATAAGTAATAAATGTAATTAACTTTTGCATATACCTGGAAAACATCGAATATATGCAACTTAAAATATGCGTATCTGCTGATCGGAATATATATATATATATATATATATATATATATATATATATATATATTTCGGCTTATATAAGATCTAAGTCTGTAATGTGTGAATTTGATTAGCACCCAAAGGATCCAAACCGCTTGGAGGCCGGATATATGTTTTAAGATAGTGCATATGTCACTAAGAACACAGAAACGTAGAATGTTTTTGTATTGTTAGTAGTGAGGCTGTTTCTTTGTTTTTGGATTGCGTTTTTTGTAGATGCCCTATACTAATTTGATTTTTAGCTTGCGTGATATTGTTAATATATATATATATATTTATATATATATATATATATATATATATATATGTATATATATATATTTATATGTATATATATATATATATGTATATATATATATATATATATATATATATATATGTGTGTGTGTATTAGTGTGTATAAGTGTGTGATATTTGTACACTCAGATATTATTTTCCTATTAAAACACATATTTTTTTAACAATATCGACGATTGCATGTTGATCAGTTGAGAAACAGTTTTTAAATCTATATTTATTTGACCTCTGCATTTTTTCGCGACGAAAGTTTCATTATTTTCGCCAATCGACAAAAATAAGTGGATACAGTGAAACTTTAAAAATACACACCGGGCAAAAACTTCAACAATAGGCAACGTACAAAAATCTCCCTAGAAAATTGCGTCAAATCTTATGTTTTATTAGTTGAACATTTTAAAAAATAAATATATATAAACTTAGAAGTCATTGCATTTGTAAATGTTTCATTTCGGTGACTATAAGAGCATTAACGTCAATTACCGTTATCTTGCTGTCAATTTCATAGGGAATAAGGGAATAAGGGCGGATATTCAAGAATAATTCTTATAGTGCAGAAAGAAATCAAACACGTTAACACTTTTTCTTTCTTGGAGCAGTATTCAGTGTCTGACTGTCATCGTTTTTAATCTCCTCAATCTCTGCATGTTAAACTTCAACCGGAATGAATTTTGTACTTTCAACAGCCAACCTAATTGCTGGAAGCAAATGTTTTGCATTTTCATCAATATCCTAGGGAATGGTTTTATAATCAGTTGTCCTCCGATCATTTTAGTGGAGAAATAAACTTCATTTGTCTGAGGTGCTTCCAGCCATTCACAGCTTATGTTGCCACAGTGGCAAATAAATCAAGAACTTCAATTGTTTAACAATGCGGAAAATTTACTAATTTCGTTTTACCATTTTTATTTTATTTTTCTAAACATAGAACATAATGCGTAGACAAAGAAACAATTTCATGGCAAAACGGCCCGAAATAGTTGGTTTTATACACAAACCATTTCATCTCAAGAATTATTGTTGTAGCATAACTCTGCAGAGTACAAGACAGATTTTAAACATGGCAGATATGCAAAGGAACCATTTCAGTCGGCAACTCATTACAGTCATTGCTAACTTCTCGTTTAATGATACGTATAATGTTGGTATTAAATAAATTACCCATTTTCGTTTAAAATACCTTTTTTTCAAATAGAAGAATCATATATATTTATATATATAATAAAAAACCGATTACTCTAAAACTTTACTGTAGTTTCACAGTATATCTGATGATCGGAAATCTATTATTCGTCATTATACACTTTAATGCAAAGCCATATTGAGTATTAACAGTGATTTTAAAATCCGCGAAGTAAGGAATATTTTGGCATGCATTTTGTACAATTAAAGTATAAATGAATAAGTTTTAGGGAAACAAACATTGATTAACTGAAGTTTAGTATCCTAATAATCAAAATAACACACACACACACATATATATATATATATATATATATATATATATAGAGAGAGAGAGAGAGAGAGAGAGAGAGTACGAGAGAGAGAGAACGAGAGAGAGAGAGATGAATTCTGTATTATTAGGTAATAATGATAGTGCTCACTTGCTTTATAAAAAAGCATTATATAAATATTATATATAGTTCACCAACATATCCTTCAGATATATTATTTTGTTCTTTAGTTCTCACATTCCATGAGTGATGTTTCTGACAAAGGGGCTAGAATTGATTTTTTCTGGGTTGAAATTTATCCATCTAACACTTATCGTTGGCTAGTTTTTTACTTTAAAGTAGTCAATGTTTAGCTCCTTACATCAAGTGGCTTCATACCGTGTTTGGGTCCATTTCTATAAAATAAATAAAATAAGCGATCTACAACGATCCTTTCTGGGCAAACATGAAATTTTAAACACTGATCTTTCATACGTAATCCAATTCAAAACCCTTGAACACCAGGAATCATATATTCCAACCCCAAAAATGTTACCTGTGCATTACAGAAAAACTGAGAAATTTAGAGGCTATTACTCCGACGTGCTTAACTATCAGATCCAAGATCTTCAAAATGTGTCCAGTCTACAGAAAACTTATACTTCTAAAGTGGAACCGGAAGGACAACAACATAGAAGACTAACATTCGACTGTGAATAAGGATGACTGTGAAGTGCGCTTTCACTAAAATATATATATATATATATATATATATATATACTATACATTTTTATTCATACAAACATTATTGGTTACATATGTGCATACATGTTTTGGTTCTACTCTTCACAGAGAATCCACCTCTACAGACCTTTTTTGGTCTGAGCAGATGGACCTTCTGTGAAGAATACAACCGAAACATGTATGCACATATGTAACCAATAATGTTTGTATAAATAAAAATGTATAATAAAGAACAGCTCTACTTGTTATTGAGTACTTTTTTTATAAACAATGGAGTTTCAGCGGATTTACATCTACATAAACTAATATATAGTATATATATATAAACCCATAACTGATTATATAACCTAACATGATGTATCTATTTCTACCAACTCAGCTACGACAGTCTTACATATGATGTGACTGTATATTTCGATTACTTCATTTATAATTTAAAATGTACGTAAAAAATTGTGTATGATATATGAGGCATTTAATTTTAACTAATCTGGTTTTAAAACATTTCTATTTTTATGAAAACTGTTATATTTATTTTTTCTCGTATACATTTTTAATTTTTTCATTATTTCGTTTCATATATATTTATACTTTCTAGATAGCTATTTTAAAATTATATTTAATATAATTTTTAGAATTAATTTATTGATTTCATTAAAAACAAAAAAGTGGGAAAATGTTATATATCTAAATAAAACATTATTAAATTTTGTTAATTTGTATTTATTTTACTGGATTATTGTAAATCTCAATTATTTTGAAAATAACATTTAAATTTATATTGATTCATATTCATTTACGCGTAATAACTACCACCCACAGATTGTTTCTGCTGTTTTTTGTAAGAATACATATGTACATACGAACTGTTTTCTGGTATGTTGGTGTCCGTCGGTGACTACTGAAATGTTTTTTTTTTTTTGTTACGTACTTACTGATTGTCGTGGGTTCGTTTTTTGATCAGATATCGATTAGGTTTGTTTTGGCTTGTCTATATACGGCATATTAGTAAAAAAAAGTATTATAGAATACTAAATTAATGAAATATAAATAATATGAAAAAATGTTGAAATTCAAATATCAAGAGATCACTATGTACATATTTGTCAAATATAGGTTTCTTTTGTCAGTTTGACGGCAACTCAGACCTTTTTAGTTTTATTGTATTGTTTAACTATTCTAAACTATTGCTGTGGAAAAATACGAAGTCATACCTTCCCAAAAATATTGGAGTATTAGTAAGTAAATGAACGTAAGAGATCCGCGTTAAGTTGAAGATGGCGTGGTAGAGAGCGTAGTCAACGAAACTACCTCTATCTGAATACTAATTTGTCAAGGAATATATTGATGTTAGAAAGCGTTTAGAAAATGTCCAGTATATGTTATATATTTGTATGTACAGGAGCCACCCCTAATTTCAATAACCGATCATTATGAATTTAAGAATGCAGCTGCTAGGCGTAAAGGGTCAGAATGTAGGCAATTTTTAGTTTAATCTGGTTTTATGCAAAGGTGCTAAAAATGGAGCGGACACCATTTGTGAAAATTAAGATACCTCCGACTTTTGTACAATTTTTACAATTAAAATATATTCCCCAAATTTTAATTTTTTTTGAGTATTTTAAATAATTTTTAATGAGGGATGATATGGGCACCACTGCCCATGTTACAATTCCAATATATCACATTAGGATTGAATTTAATCCATCATATCTTGATTTTAATCTTCGTAAGGGGACATAACACTGGTGCAAAACTATTTTATTAGTCCTGGGCCGGATATTCTTCTTGTTTAAGTATAAAAATATCTGGTAATTAAACTGCTTCATGAAGTAACAGTTCACTGATTTTATGCTGGATATATTTCAGACTTATATACAGGTCTTGAAACATTGTGTTATTTCACTGCCATCGATGGTAAACAGTTGGATTAATTTTAAATTGGATGGATCAGACTTTCACTTCAAGTTCAGCTCAATTCAAGAAAAACCTCTAACCGCCATCCGGCTATAAACTGTCTAGTAAACCACGGGTGAATTATGCAAGCGGCCGATCGGACACATCTGAATTTATATCAGATGAAGATAAATTCCTCGTGGCATTAATTCCCGTTTGAATTTTACTGATTAGAACCACATTTGTCATTCATCGCTGAACAACATCTCTTACACAATTTTTAGTTTGAGCAGCTGAACAAAAAAACCTGCCATTGAAAGCATAAGTGTTTAAGAATAGTAAGAAGATGAGTCGGGTAAGGATTTTAAGCTCTCATTTTGCAAAACAAATAGTGATTACTAGCCGTTCAGGTATCGCAAATGATTCTCAACTTTGAAGACAGGTGATTACAGTCCTTTAGTGTCAGGAAAATTTTCCCAGGTTAAATGACTTACATTCATACGCAGCATATGTAGTGTCTCTTAACTTTAAAATTAGACCGTAAAATGAATTTACAAAGATTTATATGAACAAGTATATTGAAATAAATTTAACAAACAATCGTATTTCTTGTGCACAGTTTGAAAGTCGACGTCTCTCCTTAATGGTTTAGAAGTCAGTGTCACTTGTTTCGACTGAGAATCTACATATTCCTCGGCGAGATGTATGTTAGTCTTATTTACCGATAAACATTCCTTAGGTAGTTTCGAATTGGTACGGCTCTTTTCTATGCATTATATCAGGAAAGCATAAAACGCGAATAGAAAAACAAAGATATTTTTTTGTTAATATATATATATATATATATATATATATATATATCAAAATGATTTTATAGATAAAATAGTTATGCACAGACACTTGTTTCGCCGTTACTGCGGGTCATCAGCGTATAAGCCGGAGTAACGGTGAAACATGTGTCCATGAATAACTATTTTATCTATGAATAAATATAAGTAAATAAATAATGCAAATATATATATATATATATATATATATATATATATATATATATATATATTTATATATATGTATGTATGTATGTATGTATGTATGTACAGATCCATGAAAGCAAGTTGATAGGCATATACAAGGGAGAACACTGATGCATATTAAAAATGGAGACAACTCCGTACGTTCAAGGTGAGCAAAATATGCCATAATTTAATAATCGCTTAAATTAGAGCACTAAGTCACAGACCCTGTGGTTGCAGGTTCGATCCCCGTCATGGGAATCCACGCTGATGAGTCGCAGTAACTGCAAAACACGTGTCCGTGGATAACTATTTTATCTATAAATAAGTATAAGTAAATAAATAAATAATGCAAATATATATATATATATATATATGTGTGTGTGTGTGTGTGGGTGTGTGTGTGTGTGTGTGTATATATTTATATGTACACGTGGATCGATAGGCATATGCAGGGGAGAACACTCATAGTAAATAAAATGGAGGTAAGTCCGTACGCTCAGGTTATAAAAATATGCCATGTGTTAATCATCGCTAAAAACAACAATAACAAAAATATATATCTATTAAAATATATTTATGGTTTTAAAATATGTGCTGGTCACCTCACATATAATCTTTTCAGATTAGGATTATCTTCTGGGTACACTGATCCTATTCTACGTTTTCCATTTTTCTTGTAGTTGACAGTTATATTTGTTTCTACCATTACAGTATTTACTGTTGCTATCTTTACTATCTGGGATCTTATTAATTTTACTGTTCTTTTTATATCTATTCTCTTTGTTTATAATATGTTTATTATGGATTTTAATTATTTTGCCAGGTTCTTTTTTCCAACTATAGCTGGGTTTTATGGTATTTATTATAATTTATCAAATATTTTATGCAGTGGATTATTAGGAGCGAAAGGTTTAATTTACCTTTCGCTCCTAATAATGTTAGCTGACAGTGTCACGAAAATGTTAACAATCAGATCAGTTTGTTAAATCATAATAAAACACTTGTGAACTGAAAATACCTTTCTTTCGCTGTCTTTATTGTTGTGATGTATATTGTGCTTTTCTCTCTCTCTTTCTCTCTTTCTCGCTTTCTCTCTCTTTCTATCGCCCACCTCTCCCTCTCTCTCTCTCTGTCGCTTTTATCATTGTCGGGAGATATTTTGAGTCTGGTGTTTGGATCTGTACACGACGGCCCGTGTTAGACACAGCAGACGAATCTTCGAGTTTTAACTTGTTTTCTACGCCATAAATAAAATATATATTTCTCTATATAAAATGCTTTGTGTTCTGATTACAGAGCGTTTTATTGTAGTAAAGTGGTCCAAAGAGATAACTAATTCTCTGGAGAGAATTAAAGACGCCTAATAAAGCCAGACCTTATAATGACACCTCTATGCAAACCGACCAATTACCCGTCCGAGTATAATTAACTCTATATTCAAAGGGATGTGTCTATCGTTTCCACCTTGGGGTCGGCAGACTTAGAGTATGTGGCCAGATCCAATCCGACAACAGGGAACAAGTTATTTTTAATGATACCTTATTAAACGGCGTCTACTGGCGGCAGGGACCTAGGGTGCCTCTAATAGATTCAGGGTACCCAAAACTGAATTCTAAAGCGATGAATGTTCGGAGATAGCCCATGGTTGCTACAGCTGTAGCTAAGAAACCGACACTGCAAGGAGTAAGTTTTGTGGGTACAATTCGGCGAAATCTAAGAGACTGCGGGAAGGGCATTTTGTGACATAACAGACGAGAACGGGGCTACTCATAGTCACCTGAAAAAGAAGTAAATGAGTTCGCTCCAGGAAAAGGAAAGACTAGGGAACCTTTAAAACCCACAGACTACCACCGGCATGATCAGACGCCGGGTACCCGGACATATAATCATGTCAAGCTCTCAAAGAAAGAAGGACGCCGGGGGAATATAAACCCCAGAAGACATGGATGTCAGGGAGGTGGTAAAACGGTTCAAAACAGGCCCACCGAAGATAAAATAAAACGACAACATAAACGTGAAGTTGTATAAGAGCACAGTGACACAGACTGCCCCACCAAGGCTTTGGAATAGGTTTTATTGTTAAAATAATGGGTCGACCGTTAGAGGTCTGACAGACACTGGATCAGAGGTCTCGCTCCTGAAAATATCAGTTCTTGAGGAGTTAAACAGAAATAGGGGAACTGAGGAATTCTAGTCTAACAGTTACCATGTCAAAGAGACAAGAGATGGTCTAAGATAGCATGGCTCACTTACCCGTTAAAGTAGTGAAGCTAAAGGCTTTGTCGAGGTTATATATCACTCTAAACATGGATCGGGAGTTGATATTAAGCGTAGACTGGTTGAAAAGAAACCGAAACCTAATAACCTTTAACCCTAACAAATAAAGGTTGAAGGAGTTAATATACTACTTGGTATTAATACCAGTGGTAAAATCGACGATTATTAACGACAAAAATGAAAGTGCAACCATGCATCGCCATTGTAAGATTTGTTGATAAAAAACAGCATAAAAATAATATACCCCGTCGTTAGCCCTCAGTCTTAAAAGGAAAACCGATGATTGAGAAAATTAAGGTGCCACACAACAGATGATTGTGGGCAGCAGTAGCTCCACAGAAACTAGCAGCTTTCCACTGGAATTGGCCCAAAAAAGACCTAATTTGAAAGAAAACCCCATCAAAGAGGTCAATCACGTCCGAACCTGGATGTTACACGATTCTCACATTTAACCCCACAAAATTAATTTCACAATAGCAGATGGCAAAATGAAAAGGCTGCTTGAAACGGCCGAAACATTCGTCCTAGAGTTCACTGGGGTTGGAATGAAGGGGTTACAAACAAAACTGGTTAAGACCAATAAAAAAATGCAATAAACAAAATTAATGACAGCTAAAATAAGAAAAATTTAAATTAATAAAGTAAACATTAATAGCTATAAAAACGCGAAAAAATATATGTTTTTTCGAAAAAAAGAAAGAAAAACATGACATAAGCTTATATTATAGGAAAGATAAAGAGAAAGTAAAAATATAAAAAAATAAAATGGATAAATTCAGAGTAAAATGATTCTTACAAAATAGAATGGAAAAGGGAATAAAAATTACCTTCCGTCTCAAGAGAGAATAAATGAAATGATAAAGTCGAAACATAACAACGAAAATTAATTTGTGAAAATAAAGAATAAAAACTGTATGCTCACTATCCTTGTACAATATGAAAAAGAGTTGACGTTTGCCAAAAGGGGCAAAGGTTATATAAAAAGAGCAGGACGAATGTGACAATCATTGTAAGCCCTTCTGTGGGAGCTGCAATTCCTCATCACTTGTGAGCCCTTTTTACCAGACTTTCCATTACTCTGGCGGGAAAACATGCAATGCGTATATTATTGCTCTTCAAAAATCAATCGCGTCAGAGAGACAGCGGTGTTAAATTGACGGCTGTCAGGTTAAAGGTTATTAAATCAATGTTAGCTGACATTGCCACGAAAATATTAAAAACCAGACCAGTTAAATCATAACAAAACAGTTGTGAAGTGAAAATACTTTGTCTCTCTATCTTTATTGTTATGATGTATATTGTGCCCCCTTTTCTCTATCTTTCTCTCTCCACCTCTCTCTCGCTTTTATCATAGCAGGGATATAGTTTAGTCTGGTGTTTACTAGCGTACGTGTCGGCTCGTGTTAGAGTCAGCTCACCGACTCGTCTTTCGGGTTTTAATTATGTTTCTTTTTGAACTCTAAGAAAAATATTTTTAATATATGAAATGGTTCGTTACCTCATTACAAAGCCTTGATTTCCAGAAACCTGCAGTTCCAGAAAATGATTTATTCTTAGGAGAGTATTAATGAACCCAGCTGTGCAACTAATGACGCCTTCTAAAGCAACCGAAAAATATATCTGTTCAGCCAGAAAACCGGGTATGAACCCATTTATGTAAAAGGGGATGCAACGATCGTTTATTCCGGAAAGCTAGTGGGTACCGTGCCAGAAAATCATCACGGCGGGGACACACTAAATTGCACTCTCCGGCAAGCGGTCGTATCACACTTTGGATTTAACTTGCAGGTTAAACGGGGGTGTTAACCAAATTAATTTTCGATTTCGATTTCGATTTCGATTTCGATTTCGATTTCGATTTCGATTTCGATTTCTCGTTCTAATATTTCTTTTATTTCTCTTATTGTATTTAATCCTAGTATTGTATAGCAACTCTTTTTCATGCGTCATATGTGTCACTAGCGTTGGTAAAGAGTTCTTGATTAGAATAATTTTTACTAATTCAATGTCTGATAGATATAGAAATATGCTTAATAATAGAAAAAGATGCTTTTAGTTAGAATTGACATATAATTTGTAGAAGTTATTTTTCATATGTGTTTTAGAGAAGGTTTAAAGTAATGTCTAAAGGTTCATTTTATAAATAAATTTGAACTTGTTTAATTACTCTCTCCTCTATCTATATCTCCTTCTCTGTCTCTGTCTCTGTCTCTGTCTCTGTCTCTGTCTCTGTCTCTGTCTCTGTCTCTGTCTCTGTCTCTCTGTCTGTCTCTCTCTCTCTCTCTCTCTCTCTCTCTCTCTCTCTCTCTCTATATATATATATATATATATATATATATATATATATATATATATATATATATAAAATGTATTTTTATGTAATTCTTTTTATTGGTTGTTGCAGTGTTCGTTGTTATTTGCTAACTACTGCGATTTCGTTTGTCTCACTTCCTAAGTGATTAAGATGCAGGAAATTGTATGAGTAGTCGACTTTAACTTAATAGGATGTATTTTATATATATATATATATATATATATATATATATACATATATATATATATATATTTATTTATTTAATATGTACATAAAAGTAATTCATGGACACGTGTTTCTGGCTCACATCCGTCATCAGCATGGCTAACTTAGACAAGGATGGAACCTTCGATATTGATGTCTTTTATGAACGTAGACAAACGAAATAGAGCAACAACAAAAAAACGAACGCTGCAATCACCAATAAAAATAATTACATAAAAATACATTAAACATTTAGGTGATAAAAATCGTACATATTTCTAGACAGGACGTCTTGGTCCGATGGTAAAACGCTGGACTATAGACATCAATATCGAAGATTTGATCATTGTCTAAGTTAGCCATGCTGATGACGGCAGTGGGCCAGAAACACGTGTCCATGCATTATTTTGATATACGTATAATATATATATATATATATATATATATATATATATATATATATATATATATATATATATGTATGTATATATATATATATATATATATATATATATATATATATATATATATATATATATATATATATATATATATACAGGGTGGGCAAAAATAAGGGTCCTATTTTTAAAAATTCATAACTTTTTTATTTATTGATTTTTTTAATTTTTTTTTTTAGAATAAGTAAAGGACCCCTTCCGAAGCAAGCATGAGCCGTATTAGCCCTAAGGAACGTACCCTCATTTAGAAAACATTATTTTTGCTTAAAAACTCAAAACAGTGTAAAAAACAATACTTTAGTTTTTGTAAGTTTTAAGAAGTGTTTTTCGGCTAAAATTAGTTTTGTTTATTTCAAAAAATCTCGGAAGGGTCAGTCTACACACACATAAAGTTTGGTGAGTTTAACTTTTATTTTGTGGAAGTTATTCAAATTCAAGTTATTCAAATTTAAAGATAGGACCCTTATTTTGGCCCACCCTGTATATATTACTAAAGATGAAAATGCAATTGTGAGCCCCAAAAGGGGAGGAGTTATTTGCAGTCATATATTCAAATTATAGAAGAGTTAAAGATGTCATCATTACAATGAAAACCAGATTAGATTAAATTTCGATTCTAAAATATTCTCATCGTTAAATCGTAAAATATAATCGGGTTTAGTACTAGAAAAATGTACCAGGTTATTATTTATTATGACTAATAACATAGCAATTTACTATATTTGTGTATGTGTATCTAATAAACCTTGTTGTATATTCGGCTCTTTATACATCCTATTAGCAAGGATTTAAATGCTCGATATGTTTGGTCTGGAGAAAACTATCATCCCAAGCATTACTTTCCTCTTTCGATAGGGACCGGATTTATTGCTTGTAAATAGGGACGTTTTTCTTGATCTTATTTTAATGATAGCAATTATTTTACTCTGAAGAAATCGGTGTTACCTTCACTGTCATTATTATATTTTGTGAGGAGAATTGGTTTCAAGAGAAATATACCTTCAAGTGATTGAAGCTGCAGTTGGGAAGCGGAAAGTCGACGCCATTAAGTTTTTTTTTCCACTAAATCTACAAGAGATTACAATGTGGTAAATTATAGTGTTGAAAATGTACGTTGTATGCGTTATACGTTCGTGGTTTCGGTTGTTTCGATGGTTAAAACATGCAAAACTGATAATTGCCGCTCCGGCTATACGTAATCTGATTGTTTCGTTCTAATTTACCGCCACCATTTAGATTATTAGAAAAATTAGGCATGCATTGTAAATTTCGAAATCAAAAAGACGCCATTAGTCCGCGTACTCAGCGACATTTCAAAAACTGATAACGTTCGAAATAAAATTAGAAATACATTCTTTGCATACGAAATATTCAGTGCTTAATTAGTGAAGAGAGTTGAACACAAATTCTCACGTCGATACAGAAAAGCCAGAAGTCATGTTTTAAAGATCGAAAACCAGGCACAAAAGGAAAAAAAAACTATTGTTATTTGATGTTTGCCTGTAATGTTAGGAAATATAAAGATTCGAGATAATTTTGGTTGTTTCATGGCATCCCTATTACAACCATTAATCAAACTAGAACCCAACAACATTTATTTATTAAAATCAGACTTTAGTTTATCTGTACGCTAACCGCTAATAATCTATCATCTTGTGAAGTTTTTTCAGCTCTTCTAAACCCTATCTTACTAAACGCGTACTGCAAATGCAATACGCTCTATGCCATTTTAAATCGTTCGTTGTCAAACTCTTTTTCTATCTATTCTTTCTTCTGCTACAACCTTCATCTCAATGCTCACTGTTTTTTTTTTCATATTGTTCTATCAACTATATTTACGGGCGCCCGTCTTAGTGACCCCTATTAAAATCTATATTTAATATTCTACGCTTAAACTTCCATTGGTACTACTAGATTAGTATTATTAGACAATATTACTGTTCAAGAGGGGGAGAGAGGAGGAGGAACATGTATTATAGGTTATTTGAGTCACTCGTATTTGCTAAATTCTCATTTTGATACTAAAAAAAGTAGATTATTTGAATTTTTTTTTTTACTTCGAACCTATGCATATAGCGCAATGGCCATTTTATCAAAACAATTTTAGCAATGATGTATGCATTCTGAGAATTTCGGAGAAAATCCCAATCAATCCAAATATTTGTTTTTACAGAAAAATTAGCATAAAATTCCCCGGCACAATTTTATGTTTTATGAAATTTGGTTACATGGTTACATTTAATATGAACACCGACTTTAAAACCTTATAACTGTAGTTATTAAGCTTTTGTGTTACGGAACCCTAAAGCTATGTCTCCCATTAATCATTTAATTTTACGTTTATCCCGCACAGCGGGGTCTGCACCGGATTTTCCCCTCCGCCGTACACGGTCGAAGGCATGGTCAGGGTGAAGTCCGGTCGTCTTGAGATCTAGCTGTAGGATATCCAACCAACTTTGGATCGGCTGTCCTTTCAGCTATTTCCCAGGGGCCTCTATTCTGAATCCTGTTTTCGCGACGGTGGTGTTGCTTGCCCGGAGTACATCTCCCTCTCAGCGTAAATGATTTTCTCTAATTTTGTTTGAGACCGGCGTAACGTAGTCAGAGTGGCGAATTGCCGACATGCACGAGCGTGGTCAGACCGGAAGTCCAAAACAACGGCTTTAGCTATGGATCGCATTAAAATAAAAAATTATATATTATTTATTTTATTGTCTGTAAGCTTGTAAACAATATTCATAATAGTATAAAAATGGACATAGTTTGAAACAACGACGGTTACTGTAATCATGCATATGTATGTTTTATTATAATGACTATGATATTCCTTTTCAATAATATTCGGATTTTGTTTACAAAAATACAGACACGCAATTCCTATTATATTATAAAATATACCAATAATTTTCTGATATCAAGGAATATGATTAAACAGAAATTTAAATAGCCATACCATTACCTAATTATGCTATATTCTTGCAATTGTTTATATACGGACATATATACTATGCTCATGTCAAGGCTAACCATGTATATTGCAGCTTGTTAGTGCCTCTATTGCCTAGGTAGGGAAATGTTTAGCATAAGTATCCACCCACTATTCTTCGTAAAAGCGTTGTGACGTTGGAGATTCATGCCTTTCTTAAAGGCATTATTAGTGCGAAGTGAGGAGAAACCGCTTCGGGCGTGAATTGACCTCTGTTCCCAACCCCGATTCCGTTTACCGCCGCGCCGAGAACAGTCTAATTCTACTTTACAAACATACACATGAATTATTTATACATATGACTTTTGTATATATGTATGCCTTTACCCCTTTCTCTCTTTCTCGTTTTAGATATACACATACACAAACTTATATACACGCACGTACACCCACACGAGAGAATGCGTTATAAATACGTGATATTTTAAAAACAAACAATGTGTTCTGGTGTCCTTTTAAAAGTATTCCGTTGTCACATAAAAAAAGAAGTTTATAGTTTTCAATTCAGATGAAATATAAAATGTCAGTTTAATGTTAACGATCTTATGATATAAAAGTCAATGTTTCCTCTTTAATCTGAACACAAGTCTGCGTCTGTTGTTTGTCAAAATGCGATTAGATATCCAGCTCATTCGACTCATTTTTTTTGCACTGATGTTAACCACAATTATCGGCCCTATCATCGTGACATTTGGACGCTGAGTTCAAGAAGCATTTGAATAACGTAGAAAATCGATTGTATTGAAAACGTGAACTAAGCTGGAACGTGAAGTATATCTGAATGGTTGATTTTATTTGTTTATTAACGTTTAATTCGTTTCTAAACTAAGAAAACATAATCTTAAAAATCCAAAAGAGCTTAAACCAATTGCGTCTCACTAATTTTTACTTTTAGATATTATATTGAAATTTCGTGTTTTTAAAATCGTAACATTGCATGAAAAAAGCAAACATATCTCGTATTATAAGAATTTCATTTTTGCTGTCTATTTAAAAAGACAATTATATGAACTCAAACAAAAAATATCAAAATGATTTAGGACATTTCTGGTTTAATTTTAGGTCTTTTTTGCAAATAAACGTTTAGCTTGATTTAAAGAGCAAGATAAAAGTAACATGTGACCTCTTCATCTATTGGAAATATATAAATACTATTATCACATCGATTCTGACTTTAATTTTCATTTTACTAATAGCATGAAAATTTCCTAACTAATTAAATTTCTACTTAATAAAATGTGTTATTATAGCAAAAATTATGAACTTTCTTATTAAATACACATGTTACATAAATAACAATGTTTAATTAATTATACAAGTTGAATTGCTATTATACGGAGAGGTTTTGATTATAAATAAAACAAATTGTATTATTTAGTAATGATTATTTAAGATTGAATATGTTTTAAATGTAATTAACTCAACCGATTATTTCAGTTTATTATATTAATCTTGTCATGCTAAAAAAAGTTAATCTAACAGATGTTTTTACGTGATTGAATAATTATAATTTAAAAAAAATAATTTCAGGCATAGTCAAAAAAGTAAAACTATGTGCTTTTAAAAAAGCTAATAGTTGTATTACTATTCAAATAAATTATTATCAAATAATTGTATTACTATTAAAATAAATTATTATCAAATAATTGTACTAATATTAAAATAAATTATTATCAAATAATTGTATTACTATTAAAATAAATTATTATCAAATAATTGTATTACTATTAAAATAAATTATTATCAAATAATTGTACTAATATTAAAATAAATTATTATCAAATAATTGTATTAATATTAAAATAAATTATTATCAAATAATTGTATTACTATTAAAATAAATTATTATCAAATAATTGTATTACTATTAAAATAAATTATTATCAAATAATTGTACTAATATTAAAATAAATTATTATCAAATAATTGTATTACTATTAAAATAAATTATTATCAAATAATTGTACTAATATAAAAATAAATTATTATCAAATAAAAGCAAACCGTTACAAGAGGATAGATTTTGTGTAAAGAAACATATCTTCCTAATTCGGATCTAAAATGACAACTAATAGAAAGTCGTTAGAAATATTTTGTGGTTTGTTTGGTATTTCGACTCGTATAAGTATCTTGTTTAAGATTATATGTATCCTGCACACTTAACCCCAGTTTAAAATAACTCAATATCAATGATCCGATAAAAGCTAATTTCAATAGTATGAGAATGGTATTATTATCAGCAGAAATAGACCGAGGCAACACGCTAGTCTACTCCAGGAAAATATTTATAGGAACTAAATAGATATTAAATGTATAGTTTTAACTGTTTTCTTGTATCGATATAGAAATCCTTTTTTTACAATTTAAAGGGAATTCTTTGTTTTGCAGTCGCCATTGCGCCAGAAGCTGATATTTGATCATTATCAGCTGGGTCACGTGTGTAGAAGGATCTGATGTGGCACGACCCGAATATTTTGATGCTCGTCTCTCCATCAGATAGTAAATGAGCGCCATCTAGCTATTCGAATAACATTTACCTTGGTGTGAATTAGAATCATGTCGGAGGATCAGTATTTTTTTCTGACATTTGTTTTCAGAATGCAGGTTGTTAATACACACACACACACACACACTTATATATATATATATATATATATATATATATATATATATATATGCATATATAAATATATACCCAATATTTATTTTAAAACTATACATTACATATTTCAGAGACGTACCATAGTTTCATTGACATGGGTAGACAATTACTGTTTAGAAAAGGCCCTTACAACCCATTTCAAATCTTCGGCAAGTCATGAAATATATATCTCTCCCTAGGACATATTATTTATACATATTACCCCCACATATTCCCTACCAACCCAAATATAACCTTCATGACGACTACTAATCACAAATGATATAAACTAATATCATCTTATCGTATTCTTAAATTTTCAAGTTTCTAAATATATTTTTAAATTCTTACTAGTTAAATACTTAGAAATATATTTTTCGAAAACCCTTAAACAAAACAAAAAGATATATATGACAAAGATTTAAATCTAACCGATAAACACAGGCCCTCTGATAGATACATACACGTAATTGGGTAGAATTTACCAGAATTAATTAAAATTGAATAACCCCATATGACGTCATACAGATACCACAACAAATATATAGAGATAGCAAGCCTATAATGCCCCATACGCTTGATTTGATACCCCTTAGGCCAGCATTTCTCACTGATAAGGATAGCCCCTCCATATAACACAAATCTCCCCTTTAACTACTAAACTACAACAAAATTTAGCAAAACATTAGCATATTGATATAACGCCGGTAGAGAAAAAAATACAAATCCGAAAAAAATACAAATCCGAAAAAAATACAAATCCGATGACATCGGGATATATTACACACCGAGGATGCCAAGTTTTTTGGCGAAATATCTGTATCACTTTAAACTAACAAAAAAATGCTAGTTTATAATAAAAAGAGAAAAAAATCGGTTTCGATTTATTATTTTTCTTTTCATAAAAAAAATTGATATCGCATCTTTAATGCTTCAAAAGGTATTTATTCTACCTGTTCCATATAAAATTTAACAATAGATGCTTCTTAAAAAAACAAAAAACAAATATGAACCTTAAACACTTTATACAAATCACGTGCGCATTCACGCTCTCATATTTGAAAGTGGGGAATCAACAGCTAACCCCTTTGGCCCGGCTAGAACAACAAAAAGCCGGTAGAGAAAAAAAATGCAAATCCGATGACATCAGGATATATTACACACCGAGGATGCCAGTTTTTTTGGCGAAATATCTGTATCACTTTCAACTAACAAAAAAAAATGCTAGTTTATAATAAAAAGAGAAAAAAAATCGGTTTCGATTTATTATTTTTCTTTTTATAAAAAAAAAAAATTGATATCGCATCTTTAATGCTTCAAAAGGTATTTATTCTACCTGTTCCATATTAAATTTAACAATAGATGCTTCTTAAAAAACCAAACACAAATATGAACCTTAAACACTTTATACAAATCACGTGCGCATTCACGCTCTCATATTTGAAAGTGGGGAAACAACAGCTAACCCCTTTGGCCAGGCTAGAACAACAAAAAGCCGTTAGAGAAAAAAATACAAATCCGATGACATCAGGATATATTACACACCGAGGATGCCAAGTTTTTTGGCGAAATATCTGTATCACTTTAAACTAACAAAAAAATGCTAGTTTATAATAAAAAGAGAAAAACAAAATCGGTTTCGATTTATTATTTTCCTTTTTATAAAAAAAAATTGATATCGCATCTTTAATGCTTCTAAAGGTATTTATTCTACCTGTTCCATATTAAATTTAACAATAGATGCTTCTTAAAAAGAAAAATATGAACCTTCAACACTTTATATATATATATATATATATATATATATATATATATATATATATATATATATATATAGTTCAGAAAAATAAGCGTAGAGGATTACATTACGCATGAAAACGCAATATGTAGTATGTAATATTGATGGTACTACACACCATCAACGATAATAACCATGCGATACCTATAGGTTTCTAAGAAAACGTGTAAGGTTTTCGCCTATGGAATGGCTATTAAATGCTTCTCGATAATCAACAAACATGGCCCAATGATTGACAAATACACTGTAAACTAGACTATTATAATGGAAAGTAGTAAAAGAGATGTTAGCCATAATAGGAAAAAGTTTGACGCCTCTTCTACCATTTTTGTGTGATACTTTTCGCAACCTTGCGAGATAAAAGCCACGTTTTATTTACTTTATTTCATATGTTATTTCTTTGTTTCGTGTTATTGGTCTTATTTCTTTTATTAAGCTAACCTCTGCCTATGTTGACCTGTGTGTTCAGTCCCTCGTCATTCGCAAATCGCTACTGGTATCTAGAGTATCAACCAGGCCATGACCTAATGGTATCCGTACTTGACGCAGAGGACCCTGCGGAGATACGTTTTAAGTAATAAATAATTTTGTTTCCCTACTCCTTGTTCATATATATACCATATATATAGGCTTGGAAGTATCTCAACCATAAAAACTATATAAAAAAAACAACAACAAAAAACCTTTAAGTCCCAAGTCGTTCAGTAGAAAATCACTCATGTTAGTCAATTTAACTTTTACAGTTATTATATTGTTTGCTTCTAAAACACACACATATATATATATATATATATATATATATATATATATATATATATATTATTTCTATTTAATGTACACACACATATAATATTTTAATAGTAACATAATTTATTATGTATACTCCCCCTCCACACACACACACACACATATATATATATATATATTAAGCAATGAAAATATATATGGCAATCAAGCTACACAGAGGCTCCCGTGTTTCATCCCCGGGGGGAATCTTCAGGCTAAATGCCTGAATATATATATATATATATATATATAATTATTTCATGTATCCACATAAAATCTTATAAGAGATATTTTTTATGTATCAATTTTCAGTATTTACTTCAACAGTGGTCGATACTTAAGTAGAGCTAAATAGTAAGCTATGAAATTGTCATAAATATATTTTCATAGCTTACTATATATACATATATGTATATATATATATATATATATATATATATATATATATATATAGATAGATAGATAGATAGATAGATAGATAGATAGATAGATAAATAGATAGATATTTCAGTATTTACTTTAACAGTGCTCAATACGTGAGTAGAGATTATAAGTCTTCGGAAAATATATCTATGACAAGTAAGCTTCATATTTCCTTCTCGGGGGAAATCATCAGGCTAATTAAATAGATTTTGATACTATATAAGTAAGGAAAAATACATTGATGTTATTTGAAACATCTTGTTTTGAGCGACTGATGATGTAATAGATATTGTATTGTTAAAATCTTTATTCTTATCTTTTACTTCTCTCCTTCTCTCTCTTTCCCCCCCTCTCTCTCTCTCTCTCTACATATATATATATATATATATATATATATATATATATATATATATATATATATATATATATATATATATCCAGCGGTCACTGGGGTCTTAATTTCCTAGTTTAAATGCATTTTTGTAACAGAATCAGAGGAAAAAACATATCACCGGTGATGTTTAAACTGTAAGTACGGCACGTTAACTATTGAAGTACCTGAGCAATTATTAAATGGCGACGCTTGTAACTACGTAAACCAGAATGACTGATATACGCCACGCATCTTGTTTCTTCATAAATTAGTCTATATTATTTTGTTCGACTATAATTATTGTAATCATGTTTATAGCGATATCTCAATTAGTTAAATAGGTCGTGATTGAATTAAATTACTTTTTGATAATTCACTATTAATTAGTCAATGAAACACTACCATATAATTTACTACCGGTGAATACGAATAACGTCTGTTATTAAATTTGTTTCCGGAATTATGGGACTTCAGTGTGTGAAAGTATATACCCTACCGCCTTCCTTTGTTTATGTCTAATTAAAATAGAATGTGGCTTAGTATTAAATATTTTCTTTCTATTACTGACGAAATAGGTTTAATTATGATTCTTTTTCGAAAAAAAGATACACGGAAAAATTGAGTCTATGTTCTATACATATATATATATATATATATATATATATATATATATATATATATATATATATATATAGAGAGAGAGAGAGAGAGAGAGAGAGAGGGATACATACATATATATATATATATATATATATATATATATATATATATATATATATATGCGTGTGTGGGTAAGTTTTATATAAAATAACAGAAACAAATATTCTTAGTATACGTCCATTCAATATGCGCGTTTATCGATTTAAATTGCTTACCAACGTGACAGGAAAACTCATGAAAATGCTTGGACGCATCTAAGTTTCGTCAATTCTATCTGCATGTTTCACGATAAAGATGCGTCCATTTTAGACGGAAGCATATAGAGCAACCGACCGACTCTCTCTTTTCTATGTGAATACACATGTAAACATTATTACTGAAAGGGCAAATCCAAGCAGCCTTTTAGCAAAACAAGTGTCGATAAGCAAATTTCGAATCTTAATAAAAAATAAACTGAAATGTACAAAAATACTCGTTTGTTAGTGTAGGCATATTGAAGGTACACACACTACAGAAAGTTTAACCGTTTAGAAAAAAATGAAATGAAAGATAATATTTGTGTGTACTTTGGTGGATGAAGAATTGTCTTTGTTATTTACAATTCTCAAGTTCAACACAAGAAACCTGAAGAAGACTGGAGGGGAAACAACAGAAATGTCGTGATAACAACAACAAAAGAAAATTAGTCCGAGAATTGTAAAAAAAAAATTAATATGATATATATTGTCAACTAAAGTTAAAGAGGTCAAACGCTTCTGTCAATCAAACGGTTTTAGCTAAGAAATAATGAACACCTGCTGTGGGGTCAATAAGTGCGAATATGAATTTAACATTTTTTTTAATGACCCATGTCGCTATTAACGTGCATCCGACAAGGGCAAAGTATGACACTATCGGTTTTTATAGTGGGCAAATCCAACTAAGAAAAGAATCGGCACTGGATTAAGAGATAAAATTGCTTTAGTCTAGAAATATTTATCATCTGTTGATCGAGGACGGATTGACAGATACTACACTTTGAATTATCTATTTACAAAAAAGAAATAACAACAAATCATGTAATTAGGCAAAGAATCTTTGACACTATGGTAGTAGGGATTGTTGATCATCCTTCTCTCTATCCCGCTGTGTACCAGACATATCTTGACCTATTTAACCAAGCACTTCTTCATTTGTTTTTCACTTACAGTCTGCTTTTTACAAACTTATATATATATATATATATATATATATATATATATATATATATATATATATATAGTGTGTAGATTTCAATTTTGTGTTGAGAATCTGAATAACAGAGCTCAATGTAATTTAAACAGAGCAAAACAGAATTATAAAAAGAAAAAAACTATACACACATTAAGGTTGTACACATTATAACTTATTTCGACCCCTTAATTAGGTCTCCTCAGATGTATAAACAACCACGTCAAAAAAACATTGTTTATACATCTGAGGAGACCTAATTAAGGGGTCGAAATAAGTTATAATGTGTACAACCTTAATGTGTGTATAGTTTTTTCTTTTTATAATTCTCTCTCTCTCTCTCTCTCTCTCTCTCTCTCTCTATATATATATATATATATATATATATATATATATATTATTTCAGTAAATGTTAAATGATTTTTACCTTCTTACGCCAGCGTTTCAAGCTTCCGCTATCATCAGTGTAGGAGATGATAATTTCAAGAGGTCGCAAGTTCGAACCAAATTGCAGAATCACTCAAGACTTCACAAGCAAGCCCTCTAACCGAATTGCAATGAGCAATTATCACGTAAAGAAAGGGAATAAAACTATATTTATGCTAAGAAGGCACAGACAGTAGACTATGGAGAGAGGGATCAGCGAACGTTGTCAGAACATACGATATAGCTACGCAACACTCTATTTTGAACTCCACGAACAGGGGCTAACTTCATTTTCTTAAAGAGACTTATAGAAATAGTTATTTAAGGAACAGACTTGCACACAGACAGAGAGGTTTTCCCTTGATATATATACATATATATATATATATATATATATATATATATAGAGAGAGAGAGAGATAGAGAGAGAGAGAGAGCAAGAGATAGAGAGAGAGAGTGATACAAAGAGAAAGAGTGAGGGGGAGAGGCAGACAGACGGAGAGGCGTTGCATACGAAATATACCTAAATTCTTCACCTGCATTTTCTTATATAAAAAAATGAATAGTATACCTTTGGATACATATAATTTTATTTAAAAGTAATCAGGTGCAGAATCAAAACCACACACTCGATGTTTAATTTGTTAAGTTTACTTTGAAAACAACACTCATCAGACAAATTAGATATACGTATTTGAAGTTTTACGTGTTGTTTTTTTCCAATGAGTAATTTAGAAGTAGGTGCACGTAGATTTTCAGCACATAGGAGGTAAGTTTTAAAAGAGGGTCGGTCCCTATAGTTCCTTTAGGTGAAGAGGTTCATAGATTTCTGGACCCCACCCATTGTCTTCCCCAGAGAATTATATACATATGATTTAGATTTCATAAAAATAAGATATTTTTTTAAGTTTTAAGGAAGTTATGCTCTCATAGACACCTTAAGTGTCTAAATGGGTCACTTAGATGTGATGGCACGTAGATATTCAGAACATAGAGGGTAACGTAGAAGTCGGTACCACTTGCATTTTTTTTAACGCAGTTTACCTCAAACCAGGCAAGTTGCCACTGTAGATGTAAGAGGTTAATGAGAATTGAGGTGAAAGTTTAGGGGATCACATTAAATTAGGAGCTGTGCAGCGAGATGCTTGTTCACATCAGTTTGAAATTTCTGTATGTCGGTACATAATCATTCTAAAATTTTCCTTTCAGAATGATGGACGAATGAACTTTTGACTCTACTTATTTCTCCATCTGGCGGACACTTTTGTGTTTAGGGGAAACAGGGAGCAGAGAGGAAGTTCCAAAAGCCAGCAGCTCGAGGAAATAAGCTATTGGAGTAGAAGGCGCTATGACATCTGGGGACCTCCACAGTGAATGGATGGGATCTAGCTGATTGTCGGTTTAGTCGAGTGTATTTACGTCGAGGGTGAACCAGAGCAGCAACTTCATCGGAACACATTCAATTGAAGTACTTGTAAAACAAGCACAAGGATGCAACATTGCGGCAATAAGAAAGGGGCTCGAGCTTGGTAGATAATGAGATACCTATTAGATTACCGACTTTTTTTGGACCTCGTCTAAGATGGAGAGACTAGTGGATGGTGGACCAGCCCGAGTGTTACAACAATACTCCATGCATGGGCGGATGTTGGTTTTGTAGAGATATAAGATACTGTCAGGTGTGAGAAGTTTTATGGCACGCTAGATGAAACCGACTTTCTTTGCAGCAGCTTTGGCAATATCTTCTATGTATTCGTTCCAATTAGTGTTACCTGTGAATGTTAGGCCGAGAAGTTTGAATGTTGGTTGACTCTCTGTGAGGAGTACAACCGAAACATGTATGCACATATGTAACCAATAATGTTTGTATAAATAAACATTTATATAATATATATATATATATATATATATATATATATATATATATATATATATAAATTGAAAAAGGAAAACCCCAAAATATTATCTATGTATTCATCAACGTTTCGTCTTTATTTCAAGACTTTCTCAAGATGCTTGTCTGACGGTAAACAAACACAAGTACACACATTTTCTATAGAAAATCATCCTGAAGAAGTCTTGAAATAAAAACGAAACGTTGATGAATACATAAATATTATTTTTTATGTTTTCTTTTTTCATTTTCAATTACGTCGGGACATTTTTTCTATTTATATATATATATATATGTAGAAAACTTTATACGTCTGATATAAATTTCATCAAAATAGGATACATTTGAAGTTTTAAAGGAGTTTTGTTCCCATAGCTCCTTTATGTAAGAAAGGCACTTAAAGATTCATGTTTACTTCTATTGTCATCCCCAGAAAGGTTTACACATAGGATTTACATTTCATAAAAATAGGGTATATTTGAAGTTTTATGGGGGTTATGACGTCATAGCTCTCTTTAGAGGGGACTAAGAGATTCAGGAACACTTTCATTCTCTTCCATGGTATATTTTACGTAAGAATAGTTTTTAAGTTTAATGTGGATTCTCTAGTTTTTTTTCTATAGCGAACACACAAACACCAATCACACACCTAAACATACATACAGGCATTGAGTTATATATATAGAGAGAGAGATTGAGAGAGAGAGAAAGAGAGAAAGAGAGAGAGTGAAAGAGAAAGAAAGAGAGGTGGGGTGGGAGCAGAAACTGACTTTAGTTTACATATATATATATATTCTTTGAAAGTAGATGTAACCAGTAATTAGATTTCATTGAATAAAAATAATATTTAAATTAAGAAGACATTTTTAGTACATAACATTTTTTTAAAAATCGTAAACGTTTATAACGTACATAAATTTTTTTTTTAGGATTAACTCCAATATTTTAATTTCAATTTCAACTTATCATTCATGAATTGTTAGAGAGATCTCATAGAATGGTATGAAATCTATTTAAAACATAACTCAATAAGTTCAGGATCTAACGAATAGAATAGCAACTTTTGGCAAATATCGAGTTTATTCATAAATATAGTCTTATTCTAGCGTGATATACTGATTCTAACACTTCTCTCAGAATTCAATGCCTTTTGTAGAAATACGCTTTCGTTATGGACATATTTTCTTAATTGAAGCCAAACCTCTTTCCCTTGAGAATTCTTTTGAGGTCAGCAAAAAGGCATTAGTTGCTTGATGGCAGATCGTGAGAATAGGGTTTGTGCGAAAGCAATTCGAAGTGAAAGGCAAGCAGTTTTGCCATCGTTGCGATCGACTTCTGACACGGTGCATTGTCTTGGTGAAAAAGTACTTGTTTTTTCTTAATTTGTGGCTGTATTTGTTACGATTTCTTCTTTAAAATCCACCAATGATTACCCTTTTTTTCTCAAGTCAATTGATGAATAAAATACATTACACATCCGAAAATCTGAAACTTTGCCTGCTGATGTTTGCTTCTTTAGGCGCTTTAGATGGCTTTTACTTGCTGCTGTCTACTACGCTGTTTACGGATTTAGCTTCTGAGTAAGGTGGTGGGCCCATGTTACATCCATTGTCACACATTGCCGCAAAAACTATTTGTGTTGCGTTGAAACAGTTGGAAAAAACGTTTGTTTTTGATTGACTGTGAGATAACACGGCACCCACTTTGAACACAACTTTCTCATTAACAAATATTCATACAACATGGTGAAGATACTGCTTTCTGATTTCTTCAACTAGTCTGCTATCTTACGCAACTTCAATTTATGATTGGCCAAATCGAGTTAGTGAACTTTTTAAAACGTCTACCTAGGACAATTGTCTAAAGTGGGCGACCTGGGCGTTCCCAATTATTTGTGTCGCTACAACCGCGTTTAACTTTAGCACACCACCTCTTAACTATTGTAACAAACGGAGTGAAGTCCGAATAACATTAATCAAGCTATTCTTTTGTATGAAAACTAATTTTTCTATTAGGAAGCAATGTCTTATCAACACACAAAATAAGGATGTTTTCATTGTTTTGGGAATTTTCAACAATAGCGTCACTTTAATAACTGTAATTTATAAACTAAAAATCCCATTTGGCTCAAATTTTGACTCGTGCCATTTGAAAGGCACTACTTACTAAAAATCACAAGCTTTTCGTATTTTTCGCGCCATGTATATGTCGGTTTATTGAGTGATGTATTAATAAGACAATAAAATGATTATCTAAATCGAAATGAAAATATTTTCACTTGTTAAACTTAATAACATCATGAAGCCATATTTGCAATAGATATAAAATGTTACTAAATATTAATGGTTTCCTAACATAGATAATACAAAAGTGATGAGCTATCCATTTTTTATTTACTTTATTCAAAATCAATGGTATTCATTATTTATATTTCGATGAGTGTACACCCTCCGTCAAATGCGACAGAAAGAAATTATGCTTCGCAAGTGTTCGCACTAATACTCATACAAAATAACGCCTCAATCGATGAAATTAAAAAAAAGAAAAGTAAAAGAAATTCGAAAACAGAAAACGTCTGAAACTAGAAATAACAAAAAAACAAGCAAACTTATCAATCGGTATAAAAGAAGAAAAGAAAAAAAACAAAACAAGGAAAACAGTCTTGCGTAGTGGATTTCTTTTCGAATTTATTTCAGACAGCAGAGATTGAATAGTCTGCTATTTTTTATTTCCATTTCCTAAAAAACATGAAATGGTTTCGCCCAGCACGTTTTTTACTCGCATGACGGGAATGAAGTACATTTATTTATAAATATAAATATATTATTATTCAAAAAATTATATATATACATATATATATATATATATATATATAATTTATAAATATATATATTTATATATATAATTTGTAAATACACATATCTTATATATATATATATATATATATATATATATATACGGTTGAGTTCAATCCCGGCTTGAGGCACTAACTGGTCTAGCCGCACTGAAGAGCTGTGATACAGAGAAACAGTCTGTATGTGGATGACTATATATATATATATATATATATATATATATATATATATATGATCTTTATTATAGAGCAGAGGATAATATCAATTGGCAAATGTTGTTACGAAATGCTGAATGTTTTGTATTTGAAAATCAAATACATCTATACCAGTTATAATTCTCGAAAATCAATGGCAATCTGAAGACGCGTATGCAATGGGCTAAAGTAGTGATTTATGAAAACTTTTAAAACATCATCGACCATATGATGTTTTATACGCAAAACATCCTGCCATCGCGGGAATTGCAAATAGAGGAAACATAACGATAGTTTTTAGATTAGAAATGTTTAAACGTTAGAGAGTTTGGGAATGCTCAAATTTGGCTAAAATTTTGAGAATCGTTTTTTTCATAATGTTACTTCGTTTATATCTCATTGAAATCAGAGAAAAACGAAACGTTAAAAGAAAAAAATAATTTAAAGAAGGAAGTTGCATAAACTTGATATCATGTCTACCAAATTTAGAGTTTGTAACCCTCATAACGTAATTAGTCGACAGATAGGTATTTTGTCCGTAATAGTCAAATACTAGAGTAACCTGAACGTAAATATGACGGAGATAAATGTTACCCTTTTTCGGACAAATAAAAATCAAGCTTTAAAAAACTAGGCAAACTATTTATATAACAATAAGAAACAATTAAGTATTTACTAATTATAAAACTCAGCGATACTCTGATAGCTGACGCGCCAGATTTCCGAGACATCGTGTCGGAAACGATCGGGCATATCTAGGAAGCGCCCGAGTGTTGACGGAGTATGAGCCAATCAGGTTGCAGCATTCATTCGCCAAGCAGGCTATAGCAAGCAGCCGACAATATTTGGAAGAAAACAATAATCGCGTTCTGTTGCAACAACAATGAATTATTATCAGCTATGTCAGCTCGTCGAATCTCCAGAAGAACTAATTCAAAAGCATAACATTTTCATTTCTTTCTTTGTTTTATGTTTAAAACAAACATTGAATACCTCTCATCCAAAGAAAACATTATTTTCAGAAACAAATCAAAACATTTACATCTACGCATTTGATTGACAATGGTTTATTTAGCCCACCACAAAATAAAAATATGTTTATTTACAGTTCTTCAGCTACGGTTTGTTCTTATTTTTTCTTTTTATCAATGTTTTTTTCTTTGAAAGTCTTCTATTAAGCGCTTGGCAGTTTCAGCCCTGTTTTCGTCTCGTTTCGTCTCGCCAGCTCTCGGGCGCTTCCGTGACCTGCCCGATCGTTGCCGACACGAAGTCACGGAAATCTGACGCGTCAGCTATAAAAGTACCAAATTAGCTATATTCAAACTGTCGTATTATTTCTCCTTTACACAAACAATTCTCACTTTTTACATAGTGCGAATTAGCTGCTCCTGAGGTTATATTCTAAATGATCTTTTTTGTGTTACGCATTTTCGATTAGTGGCAGACCAGGTAAACTTGTGATGGTGTATGAAGTCATGAAACTGCAGTAGAGTGTTAAGCTAATTACTATTTATCATATATCAGTTCAATAGCATCAGCAGTCTGTCTGTGGATGACTAGATAAGCCACGATTCTCGGGTTGAGTACTGTCGTTTAATCATATTGCTTGCCACTAGTTTTGCGTAATTCAAAGCTCTTTGTAAATAAACAAATAAAGCACTTTGAAGTGGTTCTAAATCTTTAGAAAAAAAAAACATTTTAGATATCATTTACCAACAGCACCCGTCTCGTGTCCTTGTGATTTGAGCTACTGACTATCGACTATATGGCTGTTGGTTTGCTCCCTGGCTTCAGATGGGCGCTGGTCTAACCACACTGAGGAGCTGTGATATGGCGAAACAGTCTGAATATAAATATATATATATATATACATATATATATATATATATATATATATATATATATATATATATATATGTATATATATATATATATATATATATATATATATATATAATGGAGCAAAGACACAATGTGTATTATTATGGTTCATACATAATTTAGACATGCTACCAGTTTTAATTTGTATTTCTTTACATATAATTTTCTTTGTATACATATATTTAACAATCGCTTTTTAAAAGTAGTGTTAAGGGTCGGGTGCAAAGGCGGCTTTTGAAGAATAAATTAGCATTTCTTTAGTGCTTAAACACCTCGCATCATCAGTGACAAATAAAAAAAAACATGGAAGTAATAATAGACGACAATTGATAAATACCGTCCATCCTTAAATACAGTGTTTAAAAGCGTGTATTATATCACAAGCGATTGAAGTAATAATAGTCATAAAATACCGACAAGATTCGAGCGCAAGTGAAATTAGAGGGGCGTGGCTGGAAGCGCTTTATATTCCATTTGGTATATTGCAGTTTGCCCAGCCCTCGGAAGACGTGCCGCACGCCACCCCTTCACCTTCCTCCCAACTGCGTGACCCTCCTCGCTTATTTTCCCCTCGCCTACGCATGCGCGCGCACGTACGTGTGTGTGCTCTATGGGACGAGGGTATAATTGAGGCACTTGCATGGTGTATACACTGCTGCAAGAAAGATTCTTCCTGCTGGTCCCGTCGTCGGCAGCTAATGTTTCCTGATTGGCTTAAACGACCAGGCAAAACCTGCTTCCACGGCTTGAAAGTATTATTCTTGCTGGCTGATATCAAATGAGGGTGTTTACAATTATAAAGGTCGCCCAACCAGTAAAAAAGTCCTTATAATTATCAAACTGAATCCAACGCTGGCAGTTAAACATACACACAATACCTTGCAGCTGAACTCTGATTTCTCCAAACAAAAAAAAACAAAAAAACTGCCTTTAATTCAACTGCTTTTCAATGTGAAACAGTTAAACATAAAATGTGGAATCGAATGATATTTTTTTTTACAGTCTTAATTTATATTTGCTCATATTGACTCATTTCTCCCTTGCGGTGGGCGTTGTTTTCCAATCGTCTTTTGCGATTCACAGAAGTCTTATATTATAGCAACAGTTTACTATTATTGCAGGATAGGAATTGTTTACCGATGGTGTGGCTTTTTCCTGATCTTTTAGAATCACAATGATAAAAAACACGTTTTATAGATTAATTTTATCTAATATTAATTACTAGTAATCTGACAGCATAAAGGTTGCGTAAGACAAAAATAGAAATTTATAATCTGATGTCAGAAATGTATAAAACTGTATTCTCTAAAATTAGATTATTTTAACATTCTGGTCATAGATCTGCGTTTGAAAGAAACGTGTCTAATTTAAAATGTTCTAAGTCATAATCATAAAGAATAACAAAGAAATTAACACATACCAGACAATAATTATTTCGCAACGTAGATGGTCTTAACAGGTCAGACTTGGAAGAAACGTGTTACGATCGAAATAATTATTGTCTGATATGTGTTATATATATATATATATATATATATATATATATATATATATATGTATATATATATATATAACATACAGAGGAAATATTTTAGAAAAAAGAATAACCAAAAACTTAACAAATATCAGACATATATATCTAAAAGAAAGTTACATACCAAGTAACCATGCCTTTATTCATTTCTAAAATGATCCATTTCTTGGCGGACCGTTTCGTTAACAATTAAACAGACACAATAAGAAAGTTATATATCTTGTTTTTTTTTCTGTGAGTATAAGTCATCGGAATGATAAGTAAAGAGATCGTTTCCAAAACGCCTGGAAATTTAAAAAAAATGAAGTGTTTCTTCCCTAGGTTTTTAAATTAAATTTCGTTTTATTTAAATGTATGTCTTTTTCTATTCAGTTTTTTCTTTTTAACTCCTCTAATTCATATTATTTTTTTACGATCTAATTTCGAATTGCACACGTGTTTTAACGTATTGAAAATAATAATAATGTAAATTATTCACCTGAATTTCAGTTTTAAAGTTATTGCTATCGTGCAACATTGAGTTTCTTCCCAACCTATTTCGTCAAAAATATAATAAAATCTATATTTGTTATAATCTATTTTCGCGCAACGCCGAATGTATTATCTTCCTTCTCACCCTTAATACTATAATGAAACCTATATTTATTTTAGTGTATTCCCATATAACTATTCCGTATACACTATTCCGTAGTGTATAACGCTGAGTTTCTTGTCTTCCCCTTCTAGATAAAGCATATACCACATAGGAACTGTATTACGGCATTATTGCACATACCTGCTGTATTAAGGATGTTGACTCCTGAGCAACGCATAGTACCTTTTCTGGTATACTAAAATACAGTGCCAACTTTTCTCCCGAGAAAAGCGGTGTTTAAAAACACCTACTCTATGTAGGATTACTATATCTAGTACATTGATGACTTCCAGCAAACGCCAAGTAAGAACTCTTGCTCTGTCTAGGATATTGACCACTTTGAATTAAGTTCCCGAACATAATACTGTATTATTACTATTATTGCTCCCGGGAAACACCGAGTTAACAAAAAACAAATAAGTTCTTTATTCCGGGAAACGCTACTCTATCTGGAATATTGAACACTTTTGGATTACTATACCCCACTTACCGAAATGTAATACTGTTATCTTACATTAATTGCTCCCGTTTATAGCGCTACTGAAACCACTAAAATAAATTTAAGGATGCCTCCAGAGTACATCTAAAACCATCATTACCGAGTTCTTTCTCCGGAGAGAAGGTTAAGAAACGATAAATAATTTTCAAAGGAAATGCCGAGCCATTCCGGAAAAATACATTGTAATTACAGTATTTTCTTTCCAAATTATGGCTGAAAAATCCCACCCCCAGACGAGATCTGCTCTATAGCCCCTTAGGGATGCAATTTGTAATTCGGGAACACTTCCATTATCTCCACCGGTTAATTTTATATAAAATTAACCCGTGAAGATAATGGAAGTGTTCCCGAATTACTAAGTGCCCTATAAAAAATCTAATCTAAAAAGGGTATTCTAATATTTTACATTTGATGTAGATTTATCTTTTTTCATAGGGCACACACAAGCACACATTTAGTTTAATATATAGTTTATATATATATATATATATATATATATATATATATATATATATATATATATATATATACCTACAGGGGCGCATTAATATGAGTTATTTTTTTAGGATAGTGACAAAACATGAGCAAACACTATGTTATTTTACATGACAGGGACGCATTAATATGAGTTCTTAGGTAGGCCAACTGGACTCGAGATAGGTACATATATAGTATGTTCCGCTTTGTTTTAAGAGAATTACTTTTGTATTTTTTCTGCGTTTAACAAAATCTACTCACAATTCTTTTCATGATATTTACGATAGCTTTCGACTTCCATGAGTCCCTATTTACTCCCCCCTCCTCCCACGGGGCAAAGTTAGACACAAAGTAGTTTTTATGTTGGGGATATGCGGAAAGACTAGATGGGATAAACATTAAAATTGATCCTGACTGAGGACAGAATGGATACAAAATTAGAAGATGATATAAAAATGGCTTCTAGTTAGGTTGAACAGATTGACTTATGAACATCTAAAAAATGGATAGTCTAAAACTGCAATTGGATATTTTTGGTAGTTTCTGTAAGTACTTTGGGGAAATCGATCATATACATATACGTATATTGTGTAGTGTTAAGTTATCGCAAATTGACTTTCATTAAAAGAGAGATAGTTGTCTTGTACATATGTTTTATTTATTTTTGTTGAGACACATTTTCTTTATTTTTATTGGTATACAGGATTACTAGTTTATAGTAGGAAGGTTCTAGAAGAAGGTTTGTTCTTAATAAATATGTTTTCCGTTTAATTTTTTTTATAGTAGATGATAAAATGCATTTATGTTTCTGACTTTGTTTTCACTTTGCTTTGTACCATTTTCTGAACGGTTTGGCCTTCTTTAAATGGTCTTTGTTAGTATCAGTTAATTTAAATAACATCGCTTCACTAAGGATTCACAACTTCTAGGTCGAAGAAACTCAATAGTGTAATATAAACCAACGTCCTTATTCATTTGGCCATGTGTCCATTAGAATAATCTAGTATAATTTAAAACGTATTTACTAGCTGTCCCTGTCCAGCGTAGTTCGGGAGTTAAGTTAATGTTTTTAATAATACCCCAAAATAGAAATTCACACAGTAATTAATTAAAATTGGTGTCTTATTTTGCAAGTCACAGAAAAACATCCTAGTAGATATAATTTAATTAGTAAATAGGATGTTTATTTCTTGAAGTAATTCATAAAAACGGTTAAGTTGTTTTACTAAATTAATGCAATGCATTGTAAAAAGATTTCCCCCCTCTTCTGACCGATGGCGAAAAAACCCCCACTCAATTTGTATCTCTCAGAATGACAATTGTATTTCTCATTTGTTGCCAAATCTTTCGTTTAGTAATTTTTGTTTTCCAGTTTAATTGTTTGTAATCAAGGTGGCAAAATAAATACAAACATGTCCGTTTTGTGTAACAAAGCATATCACCATTGCTAGAAACATATCACAATTGCTAGAAACATATCACCATTGCTAGAAACATATCACCATTGCTAGAAACATATCACCATTGCTAGAAACATATCACCATTGCTAGAAACTTGAACGTATGTTTTGACATAGATAAATCATAAATGGAGGCCTATTTATTTGCTTCCCCACGAGAATTGCAAAGTTAGACTCACGATAAGTATTTGATGTGAGAGAAAATCAAGTTTCCATGATAAGTTTGGTGACAAAAATACCCCTCAAACTGGGCGAGGACACATAAGATATTAAACATACCTGGAATCCACACGAGAAGAACCACTTTAATAAATAATATGCATTTTCTACGTGCTTAGAAATAGATCGAAAGTATAAACCTTACATGCTACTAAATTGATAATTACTACACACTAAGAAATGTACGCACAGCAATCATCCTTAACTGCGTAATTACTACTCGCTTGACAAAGAACGCTTAGACACTTAAAAATGACGCACAAAACACACTTACTGATACAACAATAATTTTTAAGACTTGACGAAGAATAATAGCATGCCTTTTGTTTTTAGCCTTGAAATGTTGGAAATTATGTAAATTTTCTGACGAATGTAAATACAAATTCTATATATTTTTTACGGATGTCTGTTTATGCCTTGGGCTCGTGGACGGAATTATGCTTTAATTAGACTTAAAATTGAATAAGAGAATATCCACAAACTCAATCTGCAACATTTAATTAAAACATCATTGTAATAATATTTTAGAAATAAAATTACTCTACATATTATAATGATATGTAAGTAATTATAAGAGATACATGGGTTAATATTTATTTTAAAGATATATAATTACTTATCTGAAAGCTGGATATAATAGAGATATGTAGGATTGGTATTTTTATAAACGAGGAAGGCAGTTGATGTTGTGAACGTGAATAGTAAAAATAGCTCAGGTGTAACAATTTTCAGAGTCGGAATTAGTATTATTTGAAAGAAAAATATTTTAATTAAAAAAAACAACATATATTTATTGCACAAAACATAACACAAAAAAGAATGAACTATGGATATCGTAAGACAGAATCTATCCATGAAATACACTCATAAAATCAGACTGGTAGCACTTTATATAAAAAATCAATCTAAAATCGTCTATGTATATAAAACGCAAGAAAACATAGAATGAGTAAGCTATATCAATAGATTAAATAAAGGGTTTAATTCAAAATTTCCAGAAGGTTAATGTTTATGACAAAATATACCCGAAGAAGTTCGGAGAGTACAATGGCCAAAACGTTTTGGAAATTGCTGATGTACATGTAAATAACTACAACAGAAACTCTCATAAATACTGTTAAAATGTTGAATTAGAGTGATTCGGGTCCAGGGTTCGAGTTGTTCGACCGGTGGTACAGTTATATAAGCCACACTGATAGTTGTTAGCCAACATAGATATTTATTTATAAAAAATCTATTTTATATGTATATATATAGAGAGAGATAGAAGAAAAAAGAGTGATAAATATGCGACGATTGTCCAAATTTATTTCAAATTTCAATTGTTCAATGCAAGGTGTATTCAGTAATAAACTAGTGTTTATTATTCTTTCCTTAAGCCAAGGCTTTTCAAAGATCGAAATCTTTTCATCAGAGTAGAAATACAGATGGATAAGTTTGCTTTCGAAAAAAACAAAGTTCAAATATTTGAAAAATATGAAAATTATTATTAAAGGAATTTTTGTTAAAAAAACGCAGTGAATGAAAAGAAAAATTCCGTGAAAAATATATGCAGATTGTCCGGGTGGTAAATTTCCGTTGAAAAGAAGTCAAATGAATTGTAGAATGTGAAGAAAAACTCTTTGCGTGGGAGCAGTGTGGAGAAAGTGCTCAAAATATAGGTGAGTCCAGACGCACTTATATATATATATATATATATATATATATATATATATATATATATATATATATATATATACATATATTAGAAGAATGCCCGCCTCAGGACACGTTAAATTCATTCCCAGAACAGATCAGCCCTACTTAAAAGATTAACACCAATATATAATAATACTAAGCTTTATGTCTAGAATCTTTCATCATCTTTTTTAACAAAACCCATTACAATATTTGTATTCTCGAAAATGTCTCGAATTTAAAGTAGAAGCTTAAGGGTTCATAAGAAGAAACTAATGACATAATCTAATTTTAAAACACGAGATTGTGTCCATATGATGTCTCCTAAAAACCCTTTTAAATACTTAAATTTGGGGAATATTAATTAATTGATGTCTAATACTTATTGTTCAAGTTTCACAAAACGGAAGGTATATAAATTTTTACGAAGACTTTCACCTCTCTTTTTCTTTTTTACATAACACTAAATATAGCCTACATTTCGATATAGAGCAGTTGTGTTTCAAAAGTAATACACACACACACACACACACATATATATATATATATATATATATATATATATATATAATATTTATGTATACAGACGTATACATAATCCGCGACACTGAGATGTCGATGTTATCGATCAACAGTTAGAGACTGAGATCTCATCAGGGAGAAAAAAGACGTTGCCAAATGTATTAGGAACTTTAATGCCAGCAAGGAAACTGGCTCGGAAACATTCCAGTTATTGTGCTTAAAAATCTACTCTCAGAAATTGCTCCTATTTTTACAAAAGTATACAATAATTTCTTAAAAGAGAAATGGTTTCCATTTCTTTATAAACTTTGTTGGCCTATCCATCATTAAAAAATACTGATGATCAGTCTTCTGCATTTCAGTACAGACCAATCAGTCTCCTATGCGTCATGGGTAAGTTGCTCAAATCTGTGATAAATTAAGCAAGTGTCAACCACCTCAGCAAAAACAATCTACCATATCACAACACTATGGAATTCGTCCTGCTCGATCGACTGCCGATGTGTTAACCTAATATCGCATAGGATTAGCCAATCCTTGCTGGAGCTTTGCTTCTATAGCAATAGCTACGGATATATAAAAAGCCTTAGGTAGAGTCTGCCACAAAGAGGTGCTTCAGAAACTTGCTAGCTATGGAATATCTAACAATGCCTTCGCAACCATTGAATACTTTCTCTCTGATAGGTCTATACAAGTAGTTGTTGATGGGCAGAACATATTATCAATGCCAGTGTACTGCAAGGATATATGCTGGGATCCACTCTTTTTTTGGTATTCATAAATGATCCTTTAAATTATATTCTGAGATCATTTGTATACATCTACGCAGATTACACAACTATATATGGCAGTAGCTCGAAAAGCACTGGTAATCAAGTTCTCGCTAATTCTTATTTCCATGATATGGAGCACGTAGTTCATTGAGGAAAAGTGCCTTGTTACTTTTAACATCTATTAAACAAAGCTTCTCTCTTTTCATCACCAACGCTTGGATCCTTGTTTTTCCACCAGACGAAATTATATTCTCACTCATTGAGTGAGTCGCTTTCTTTGATTAGCTTCTAGGGCTTGCATTTACTCAAGATCTAAAATTACATCCAATCTGTTGCTAAGGTCGCTGGAAAAATGGTTGGATCATTCTACTGATCCAGAAGGTACCTGAATCCTGATGCGATCATCTACCTACGTAAGAGTCAGATCCGAAGATCAAGTACTGATGCTCAGCGCACACTTTCATGTCTAGACAGCGTTCAATATCAACTTCTAAATCTAGTGGTGGGTTATAACTTCTGTTTATCTCATAACATACATTGCTAGTCTCTCTTCACTCTGTCGTTATTTCCATGGAAGGTGCCCGATTACGCTTCAATATCTGCACCTTGTAAATCATTCACAGCAAAAACTCGCTTTTCTAGCACAATGTATAACAAGTTTATGTTCTTCTTCCGTGTGCCTAGCTTCAGTCGAAATTTCCAAAGACAAAGATTCTTCGCAAAAACTTCCAGTCTGTGGAACACATTGCCACAGGACTACTTCCACACAGATTGCATCATGACCGTGTTTGAATCCAACGTCAACAGATTCCTGTCATAACTGTCCCAACAAATATTCAAATTTAGTTTATTGTAGTAATCATAAACAATTCTTTCATGGGGTTATTCATCTTTTAACTATCAATTATTTCATATCATTAACCCTTATTTTCGAGTAGTAATCAGTCAAACCGTTACGTAGGGGACGTTATAATGTTTATATTGGTTTACATTCACATTCCCACCGGCCTAGAGCGCCCAATTCTTTTACAACGAGCTATACTTAACGATAAGTGGCAACAGTTGCTTCTTTTACTAGAGAGTAAAACTAGCGGGCTGAGGCGACTATATATACGCACCTAATATTACGATGAATTTCATTTCATTCTTATTTATATACAGATCTGTTTAGTTTTTTTCCGAGAATCATCAGTGTTGAGAATGATTGCTCTACCAGCCACACGATTCGAAACCCTCAGACCCAAATCAACATTTCAACTTTTGTCTGAACGCCTATGACCCCGCGACTAATAAACCAACAAAGTTGAATGAAGATAATTAAGATCTATTTATGTCTAAGCAAACGGACACACCAAGAAGCTGTCATGAACAGTGTTCAACTAAATATTAGGCCTGGATCTAGCATTACGCATTTAAATTTGACAGCCTAACCATAATTCTCTTAAATCATCCGTCTTAGCATGAAATAGTTTAAACAATATAACAATAGATATTATTAAATTCTTATCCACATATGGGTTTCACTCTTTATCGGGAATAATTAATGTGGAA